>JAGSMZ010000033.1:1200000-1800000 GCA_029286645.1 Papilio protenor | reverse complement strand
TTGATGACTCACGGACAGAAATACCATAATAATACAAAGTTGGCTCGTCCGTATGACGCAACGCATTTTATTTGAAACCATTTTATCTTGCTCATATAGTATTAACGGTACCTTTTATTCGAAGCTCCCTCAAACGTCTTTGACGGCTATTGTTCTGTCAATTAAATTCTGTACTGGTGATGTATATTGTTGACTTGTGTTATTATTGTACCTATATTTTCCAGTTAAAGGACCGTCATCGTCGAATTTTTCACAATTTCGACTTAAGTCACTTTATAAAAAGAGTAAATTTCGCGCGCATTTCCGTCCGCGCGGAGTTAAAAAAAATAGTCTATGTCTTTTCCAGACTATACTCTACATCTATGCCAAATTTCATCGAGATACTTTCAGCCATTTAGGGTACAAACTCTAAAATTATCCATCCAAACTTTATGATATTAGTGAGATTACTTTTTCCATACATTCAGGTTTTTCAGAAATCCATAGACGTAAAGAGCCTAATTCTATTTCTACAGTTTTCTCACTCAATTGACCATTGTGTTATTTAACATTTGGTATAAAACACCTAGTGACCGTGTTTTTCGAACATATACGTGTTTTACAAACCAACCGAATAACAACAAACACGTCCAATTACGCTCCGAGCACTTTAAATTATTTTCACCTGATGTAAGGTTTCATCAAACCGACTGTGCCGCAGATAATCTGTTTATTTAAACACTAAACAACAACAGGCAGTGAAATACAAGGTTGAACATTATTACGTTAGTAAAATTTACTTTGGTAATATAATTTGTTAATAATATGAGAAAAATGGTTTTGCTAAAGTCTATACAACTATATACACAATTTATATTAAGATAGACCAGCCCCTTGGACCAAGTAACTATATTGCTATCTCTGATCGAAAAGTCTAAATTTATTCGAACTAACAATAACATTCGCAAAAACACCTGTGTCACGTCTTTATTCCTATACTAGATTTCGCCCGCGACTCCGTCCGCGTGGAATAAAAAAAAACAAAAGTAAGTAGCCTAAATGTTCTTCCAGACTATGCTCTACATCTATGCCGAATTTCATCGAGATACTTTCAGCCATTTAGGGTACAAACTCTAAAATCATCCATGCAAACTTTATGATATTAGTGAGATTACTTTTTCCATACATTCAGGTTTTTCAGAAATCCATAGACGTAAAGAGCCTAATTCTATTTCTACAGTTTTCTCACTCAATTGACCATTGTGTTATTTAACATTTGGTATAAAACACCTAGTGACCGTGTTTTTCGAACATATACGTGTTTTACAAACCCACTCGAATAACAACAAACACGTTCAATTACGCTCCGAGCACTTTAAATTATTTTCACCTGATGTAAGGCTTCATCAAACCGACTGTGCCGCAGATAATCTGTTTATTTAAACACTAAACAACAACAGGCAGTGAAATACAAGGTTGAACATTATTACGTTAGTAAAATTTACTTTGGTAATATAATTTGTTAATAATATGAGAAAAATGGTTTTGCTAAAGTCTATTCAACTATATACATAATTTATATTGAGATAGACCAGCACCTTGGACCAAGTAACTATATTGCTATCTCTGATCGAAAAGTCTAAATTTATTCGAACTAACAATAACATTCGCAAAAACACCTGTGTCACGTCTTTATTCCTATACTAGATGTCGCCCGCGACTCCGTCCGCGTGGAATAAAAAAAAACAAAAGTAAGTAGCCTAAATGTTCTTCCAGACTATGCTCTACATCTATGCCCAATTTCATCGAGATCCGTTCTGCCGTTTAGGCTACAAACTCTAACAAACATCCATCCATCCATCCATCCATCTAAACTTTCGCATTAGTATGATTAGCTTTCCCCTAGACTGCATCTGAGTGGAATTAAAAATAAAACAAAAATAGTAGCCTATGTGTTCTTCCAGAGTAGTCTACGTCTGCAAAATTTCATCGAGATCCGTTAAGCAGTTTAGTCTACAAACTCTAACAAACATCCATCCATCTAAACTTTCGCATTTATAATATTAGTGAGATTCCTAGATGGGGCTTTATCTGCTATTATCCTATTACTATTATATTTGCGAGAATCGAACTTGTACAAACATTGTTGCCATAAGTTTAGCGGGTTTAAATGCGAAAGTTTAATTATACGACTTGCAATTGTAACAATATATGGTATAATAAAGATAAAATCTAGCAGTGTAATTGTTCTTATTAGACATATATCTATTTTAACCAAAACTTACATTCACTATATCAAATAACCGTATTCGTAAATCCAACTAACTGTTCCAAATGGAATACATTCCAGACTCTATCAGTGTAGTTTCAAAACTAATTGAGTAACGGATTCAAAGTCTGAATATCCGATGTTCAGATTAAAATTAATTTAAGAGTATTAGCGCCCGCACACCTTTTTACTAAACTATCGCTCAACTGTTTAATATTGTTTTGATTCCTATGAGCTTATATGGTGGTGCGCAAACTACTCAATTTATAGTTGTCCAACTAAACAGTTGAATGGGCTGCGAAACAATCGACAATCTCACAACAGTTGTGCGATAGTTTAGTCAAAGGTGTGCCCGCTCTTACTTTGTTCAACGTCCTTAACTCGTGCCCGTGCTACAGTTTTTAGAATTTTCAATTCAATTAATACTGGAAGCATTTTTTCCTACCGGTGACGTTTTAAAGTAAACTCTTGGAATAAAAATCAACATTTGTTTGTTTGTTCTATATGCCGTTGATTTGATTAAATAAGTACGATGTTTTTTTTAGAGGTAATTCGTTTTTACTAAAACATATGTTTTAGAACATGTAGAATTTTCATATTTGAATGTGTCATTCGTACCATGATATCGAAGTTCCCAACGAAATGGACCATGTCTTACAGTTGTAATGATGATTCATTGGCTGACGGGTTCAGTAATTACTTTATAACTGAAACTGGCGTTGAAAATTTTTCTGCCGTGTTAAAAAGTATTGAAAATATTTAAAATTAATTTGCTTCCGTACATGTGCTGACATGTCCACACGTCGTTTTTAACCATGTTATAAACATTTTGACATCCTTGTTATTACGTTACGACAATTTTATAAAAAAAATATTACTATAAATCCATTCACTTTTAGGAAAAATATACCTGCACCATTTTATATGAATACAAAATGTTCATTGTGCAGATATGTTTTGATTACTTTGAGTTTATTTGTATTTGTATTTGTAGTATTCGTGGTTACTTATGAATACACTGACGAGATACCTGTACAAGAACAAATTATTCATATCGGAGTTTTTATAAAGCGGCGGCGACGACCATATTATATTTTTATACAGATGTTGTCAACGACACCTTCTAAATGTGGGTTTGGACTTTCGTGTATTAGTAGGGCTACAGTTTCCGCAAATCCTCGGCTAGCGTATTTTGTAAACACCTATTTTTGTCTCTGTTTTGTCAAAGAGTATATAAGGGATGATGATAGTTTTTAACGCAAATTTCAGAGCAGTCGAAACCCACTGTTCCAAGACATAGAATTCTCATATATTTTTTTTAATTAAATACTTCCATAGCCGACAGTTTACCTTATAGGGTTGTTAAATATGGACCTCTGCCCAATTATTTGGTTGCTTCACTTCCATTAGTCATCACGTGACATTTATAGTTTGTGACAGTGACATTTGGCATTTATTGCGATTGCGCCTGTGATTTCTTCGTATTCAAAATAAAGAAATATTAAGTAGGTTAGCAGTAATTGCAACAGTAAAACAGGTACGAGACAACTTTCAAAAATCCTGTAAATACAACTTTGACCTTAATCTTCTTTTGCCCTTGGATTTAATGGCGACTTATCTTTGACTATTTATATGTTATTGTAAAGTCTGAAGACCTAAAAGCCGGTAAATAAATATAACATTTTGATATGTCGAGGACAATCAGTTTCGTTTAATGCTATTTTTAACGTAAGATAAGAACAATGAAAAAATAATATTTTGAGAATGTTGCAATATGTAAACCTAAGGTTCATTAATACAGACTGCCCTAGTTGCGGTTTACGTATTTTTGTAATACTAGTTTAGTTTACGCAAGAAAAAGTTAAATTATCGACCGCTTAGCGCTCAGTGTTGCTAACAATTTGTAGTACAAACGGTTTCTAAGTGCCCTCAATGGCGTGGCCTGTTTTCGCTAAAATCGTTTTAACACTAAAAACGTTGTGGTTGACAGACGATGAGATCACTACTGTGTTATCTCGGGGTACCGTGTTTCTCTATTAAAACCAACTAAATCAATTATGACGTTTGCTTAATGTTAATTAATACATTCAAGTGTCTACGGAGAGATTCGTAACACAAATGGATAAATTATATTATATTACTAGCTTTCGCCCGCGACTCCGTCCGCGTGGATTTTTTATTAAAAAATTTGAGTAGAAAATGTGCTCTTTCAAACTATCCTCTACATCTATACTAAGTTTCATCCAAATCCGTTCAGCCGTTTAGGCTACAAACTCTAACAAACATCCATCCATCCATTCATACATCTAAACTTTCACATTTATAATATTAGCGTGATTATTAGCTTTCGCCCGCGACACCGTCCGCGTAGAATTAAAAAAATAGCGAGTAGCCTATGTGCTTTTTCATACTATCCTCTACCTACATCTATACCAAATTTCATTGAAATCCGTTCAGCCGTTTAGGCTACAAATTCTAACAAACATCTATCCATACATCTAAACCTTCGCATTTATAATATTAGTATGAAGCATGATTGGATGTACGGAACGTATACAAACAATAATTTAACATCTGACGTCTCTCAAGCCATAGTAATGTTTGCATGATTCTGTTTGCAGTTGAAATGAAATGCCGCACTGGTATCCTATACCGATGATAGATTTTATGTCTAGATTTCAAATGGTAGATGTAGGCAATATTCCAATATCACTAGGTATTATGCTCGCTATAGACGTTCAGTTTAAACTGAAGTCTTCAGTCAAAACTTCGTGTGTAGGCAAAAATCTGTCGATTGAACTTTATGTATTGCCTACGCTCAGTTCTATCTGAAGAGTTTGTAGCTTGAAGGAAAAAAAATTAAAGTTTGTATTTGTTTAATATAATAGAACTACAATCATACAGAACCCAAAGAATACTAGTAAAGACAATAACAGATTTTTATAATGATCGTTACTTAGTTTTAATTTATTCATAGAAGAGAATTACTTGTAACGTTCTTTGTTGCTGTGTTTTTACCGAAACCATTAAAGATAACATCCCTTTTACTTTGAAACACCAACAATGATGTGTTTTTGCATAGCTTTTTGATGGTGGAAATCCATGGTTGTCGTGTAAAAATGCTCATGATAAACGATAAACGTCACGTTCATGTCACATGGAAACTCGTTACGGTTTCGAATTCACTATTCATTTGGGAATTGTGCCTCAATACGTGCAAGTTTAAAGTCGCGCCGGATATATTAGGTCCATGATAGCACTCGCCATTAACAAGTTAACCGTGTTCCGGTGTGAAGCTCGGAATTGCCAATGTAATTACCGACCGGGAATTGCGTCCATCCTACAGTTTTAAGGTTTAAAACACAGTTTATGGTGCAGTAATATTAAACCTATTTTTTACTGTAAAGGCTTGAACTAAGGCGGTCGTAGTTGTCTTAAAATGTCGAAAGCTTATGTGATTTTTTTTTCTTTACCTCCATTTACTTAGTGAATTAACATGAATCCTAAAAATATAAGATTAATTACCTATACACCGAAATCATGCTTTTAAAATAACATTTAGTCACATTTTATTTGATCTTTTTTCATCCGGATGATTAATAAATGAGTTGATGTCAATGCAAATAACACTATGCTTTAACGTTTTGATTCAAATAACGCCATCTACCGTCACAACTAAAAAACTCGCGCTCGCTTTTCAAAACATTGCTGAATATTTGCAACGACGAATTTACTTTCAAGCGAGATTAGCAAAGATTTAATAATAAATATAAATGAAATATGTCAACACATTGAATCTTAAGCCTTAAGTCCCGTGGGAAAAGCAAACAACTATACGAACTATCTATTTTTTTTTTGTGACTGAATGGCCCCTGTTGGCCTCGAAGATGCATTTTACAGATTCACCGGGCTTGAGGTGGCCGAGCGCAGATGGCGCTTAGCCTAAACCTCGAACGAAATATCTAATGATAAAATCTTTTTAATTTATCTCTTCATGTAAATCTGTACATATAATGAAATTGGAGTATATGTACATGGTGTATTTACGCTGCTGTAACAAGAAAACATTTATTAAATTCTGCGGTGACGAAGTCGCGGCTTGTTTGAAATATAATGTCTGAAAACTAATTCATGAACTGTTGTTTGAATTAGTACCATTAGTATAATAAGTAAAAAAATATTCATCGAACAATAACGCTATAGAAAAGAAATTGGAACGATACATAATATCGACAACTGAAGAGAAACAACACATTAAAATTCTATAGTTTCCCTTTGTTTAAATCTATTTGAATATCTCATGTTTATATGAACTAACGTCCATCAAACTGAATTTATATTCATGGATCTTGCAACACAAAACATAAAAATACAATTTTCAAATTCGATCTGTTTACGAAATGCAGTCTAAGATTTACTTACGAGTGTGTAAAGTTTTTGGTTACGCTAGATACATAATAGAAATATTACCGTTCAACTGCCGAAACACCGATACAGAAATTTGTTGCCATCTATCTCTGTTTGTGTGTGTTCAGTGAATAATTTGAAATAACGATATGTTAGCGTCAACAAAAGCATTATCCGAGTATTACCTTTTTTTGACTTATATTCTATTTAAAAATATCGATGCGAGAAAAAGATTTAACATTAACTATAGTTTATTATAATAAAATAAAAGTAAATTAGTTATGATGAAATTTATATTTTATCATCGACGAAGATCTACTTGCAGTAAAATCTTATTCTGTGGTAGATATCGTGATTTTATAATTTGATACAAGGTGTAATAGATTTTAGTAGGACAAGAACGTATCTCTTGACGTCATCTTTTATTATAATACTTTCATTACAAAGGTAAATTTGATATCACATTATGGGAATATGATAATATGGACCTACTACAAGTTTCACTTATGCAGCATCTATCTATTCAATAGTGATTAATGTTCAATGCGCAAGAACCTGGCGTTGTATGAATTAATCTACGTAAATGTAGGTACAATAACAATGAGTTTTTCTGTTGAGCGTGGAAAAATACGAGAAAATAGCGAAAGGCAGTTGTGAAAGTCAGCCGTGCACGACGGAAGCGTCGACTATGTAGGGTGACCATGTGTAACGAGATGAATTACGAGAAATTGTAGTACCAAGACGGGCGTGATGTAGGACGGAAAATCTGACCAAGCAACTATTTATATGTTTTCTTGGAATTTAAGTGTTGTTAGTTAAATAGAAATAAAAAATCCACAATAACGGCAGTACAAGCTTTACAAATCCTAATTATTACGTGACCAGCGAGATTATAAAAAAAATATTACCAACCTGACTGTGGCACACTCTAAAACCATTAATGATGTTAGAAACTCGACCAAGTTATAGGTTAAATAATCAATTACGATACCTAATTTTTAACTAATTGTAACAGCCAGCATATGCAATTTATTCAAAAGTTTATTATGAAATTAATATTTATTAGTGCTTCCTACACATGTACTTCTGAATTCCTAGTATTGACAAAAGTTATATAAGCATAGATACATATACATTTTCTGAAAGAAAAAGCCAAGCTTTTATTTAAAAGTTTGATTTTAGAAACCTTATAAATAAGTAATACTACAACAGAATGTACACCGACAACCTAATCAAACTTTAAATCTGATGAGCCGAGATAAATAATAACTTTCATCTCTGGAGCCTCATGTACTACGAATTATTGATAAAATGCCCTTATCAAACGATTATAGACCATCTGTCGATGTAATAAATGCCATTTATGTTCACATAATAATCGTCCCTAACTTCATTAACTATAGCATGTACCGTTAGTGAGATTTAGAGAGGCGTTGTGCCCTGTACCTTTGTGTAACTTATAACCTTGAAGCAGGTCATTGAACTTATACGGAAACATGAGCGTAGTAAGTCGGTTGGTCGAGCTTTGTGTGCTATTTCATCTAATAAATTATCTATAGAAATATTAACTGCTACTCAGAAAAATCAATTGGTCAAAAGGTAACTTTGATTTACTACGATATATCTATACTAAGGAAATGTTTAAGTAATCCTTAAACGGCGAGTTCGGCAGTGAGCCAGAAAATATAAACTAATTTGTTAGTAAAAATGATTAATCTATACATATAATAAAATTGGAGTGTCTGTTTGTAATATCAAAAGCAATATTCCAGATTTCGGGAAGATGATGTATTTACGTTTCTTATAACGAAAATCGCATTTAATTTTTTTTTATCTTAATAATGCGTGGCCGAAATCGCGTGCAACAGCTAGTTATGTATATAAGTTTCTATACAGCAAAGTTAAATTTAATCTCATAATGTACAGTGTTAAGTCGCATAACTCTATTCACTCGCGAACAAACGAGATCCACATTCGTTAACGGATTTAGCAGTAATGTAGAGTGCTCGGTACTAAGAGAAGGTAGAGTACTGGTAGAATTTGGTTTTATAAATCGTACTCGTATTTACATGACTAGAGCCTGTTCCACCACTGGTTGATAGAAGCTCAGATAGCTTAAAAGTGACGTCACTGTCAGATAGAGTACCAAAATCCGATATTTCCATCACATATTTTATACGATGGATTGTTATCTGACAATTTACAAGAATTGTGGGGCAGGCCCTTAATCTTATTTCTTACTTAATATTATACAAGGGAATGTTTAGATGGATGTTTGTTACTACGAATCTCCAGAACGGCTCAACGGATCTCACTGAAATTCGGCATACGAGTATATGTAGAACATAGTCTGGAAGAACACATAGGCTACTAATTAAGCTAATTCTGCGAAGACGGTGTCGTATAACAATAAGATAGTAATATGTTGAGATCCATATAGATGAATAAATTATTATTACATAATAATAATAAGTTTTGGAGCTATAATTTGTTATTAAAAACTTGGTAAACTGTATAAGTTTAATAAAGAAAGCTTTAGAACAAAAAACAAATAATAATTAAACTTTTCAAGAAATTCTAAAGTGCGTTTGCACTTTGTTAGGTTTGATATAATAAAACAATTCTTAACTTTAAAAAATATGAATATCTATTAATAAGCCATCTAACGTGCCATCATTTTGTTATAAGAACTTGCGAATACTTAAAGCGAATGCTCTGATTTTTATCTAGTTTTTCTGCGCTTGCTTACTGTGAACTTTTCCTAATTATTCTAATGCAAAGTTAATGCTTCAATTTCTTGAATGTGCGCATCAGTGGCTTTGCGAAATCTATTAAGGAAGAACTCGGCTAAAGCGAAAGATGCTATCCAATCTTTTAAATTAAATTTGCGAATAACTGTTTTGTAGTGGTTATGTTTATATTATTTATTTTATGTTGTTATATAAGATGCCTTTTATGATATGCAAACACTTCTAATCTTAGGAAAATAACGAATTAGAATTGTTGTTACTTTAAGAATATAAATACAAAATGTACCTATGAAATATATGCAACCATATTTATTTTGAAAAATATGAAAATAGTGGCATGCATAGAGTACGAACATTTGCCTATTTTTATGTAATAAGTATCAAGTGCTAATAAAAATATGCAAGATCGATGCAAGCCGAACTATTTATCCAACAGTTACATTAAAATTGCAAAATGACCAAATTAAAATAAGCTGGACGGAAATTCGTAGGACGCTTGCGTCATCTATAAGTAACAAGAAAATTTTAAATAACTTTCAGACATGTTACGAAATGGAGCGGTACCTTCGAGAGGAGCCCCGGGGGAAGCGCGTCGAGCCGGCCCAGGAGGAGCCATGGGCGAGGACGCAGGTCGCGCCCCCTCCCTCGCCGCTTACATCACCGCCCCAGAGAGTGTTCACCGTCACCGTGGTGAAGACTGAACCTCAGAGCGATTCCGACGAACCTAGAGGTCAGAATACTAATTAATTCTCAATTTTCACAATTCATTAATGGACTAGGATAAAATACTTCCCTTATTAGTCTGCAGATTTGTTAACAATACATTACTTAAATAATCAGATAATATCAATATAGGAGTTTAATCAGGCTAATGCTCGGTGCCAATAGTATCAACAGTAGTAGAGCCCGCTTTAACATCTTCGTACGAATTGGTCGTCTCACCCTGTGTAATACCTCGACCACACAAGACAAGACAGGCGTGAAGTGGAAGCAATTCCGAGTTTCGTCTAATGAGTGTGGTGCCGGAGGCCCAACTTTAGTACCATTTTCCTTCCCACCCTTTTTCTTATACGAAAAGGATGGGAAGGGAACTTGGATTTGACGGTGCAGGAGACGCATAGGAAGGGGAAATATCCTCTTTATGTGCGTCTCCTCCTCCGTCGATTAAGGGCAAGCAACGCATCCGCTTGCTGATTCACGTAGCCGCTTGCTCGTTTGCCACGACGTTTGCCACGACGTTTGCTCGTTTTAATATA
Organism: Papilio protenor; assembly: GCA_029286645.1. NCBI lineage: Eukaryota > Metazoa > Arthropoda > Insecta > Lepidoptera > Papilionidae > Papilio > Papilio protenor. The sequence goes on along the minus strand of JAGSMZ010000033.1, from coordinate 1,789,339 downwards.
AAAAAAACAACAGCAGCCCAGAGTATTTCGGGAACAAATAAATTGTTTTCGTGTTATGATGTTCCAACATGTTGATTCAATGGTTCCGAGATATCCGTTTATTATACTTTATAGTCAATTGTGCTGCATGACATGACTTCCGCTAAGTGCATACACTATTATCGGTAATATCCCCTTTTTGTTATGACAAACGAACGCCGATGCAAATATTTATGTGACAGTATATTACATTTGTAGTCTCTGTGACAATGTTCAGTGTATTTTTGTAAAATTTAATGACTACTGTCTCTTTTCCTCCAAGCTTACGCAAGAATTCTGCCATATCAGTGAACTTGTAACAATCAAATTCAGAAAACAGACACATGGCGGAAATTTTGGAGTACTCTTATATTGCAAGAATCTGATATTTGTTCATAAAATAAAATAATAATCCAATGTATACAACACCCCATATATTTCAAATCTTTTATATTGTTTTATAGTAAATTACACGTAAGGTTTATTCTTCTGTGAAACAAGTTTTGAGAGTGCTCATCACACATTTCGAACGAATCGAGATGGGAGAAGGAAGGAGGCAAACGCATAAATTTAATTACGTTAATAGTGAGTGAGGGCGCTTGTCCTAAACCATCTGAACAAACTAGAGAAATTGTAAATGGAATGCATAACTTTTACAGAATAGGAGTAGCCAAGGGGAAAAAAAAGAAAGGATAAAAGTATTTAAAGTGGTAGACGACCTATCTATGTTATGCCTAAATTAAGCGCCAATAGCCTAATGGTTTGGGGTACGGACTACTGATCTTGCGGTCGAGGGTTCGAATCCCGCCATTCGACTATTGTCGTGAACCATATCCTAGCACAAGCCTAGAGCTTAGTTGGAATGTTTAAAGGAAATATTAGTAAATTGACAAAAATCTACTAATATTTTAAGAAAAAAAAAATCTGCTGAGCATTCGATTCATTCGTCGTTGACCACCTCTGTGTTCCCGTCGTTCGTTTGCCCTGCTCTTTTCTTATAAAAAAAACAAGGATAATATCCCGACAAACGAGGTCGTTGGTCGGTCACGATGTCCTCGCAGTTAAATATGTTTTGCTTATCCTGGCAGAGTTACAATACATCATTAATCCAATTCGATGTATGTATTCAATTGCTATTGAGTTAGCTCGAAAATGATTTATCCTCGAAAATAATGATACTTCAATCTATACACAGTAACGATACATAATTAGGTGCTATTACTGAAGGAAAATGAGGAATAACAAATTATTTGTACCGAATTCGTTATCAATTCAATGGGTAATTTTCCTATCCTTTTGCTTTGTAACCTAGAAATGAATATTTTCTTTGACACGCAAGACATTCTGTGTTTTCATTTTTATTAGAATTACTGAACAAATTAAAAAAAAAAAACCCTAATTTCAATGTTATGCATCTATACGTAAAACTTTGAACTTGTTAATTAAAAACCTCGTCCGACTGTATCCAAAGGACATGGCAATCGACAGGTCATTCGTTAAAATCAGCTTAGGCCCCGGGAGTGTCAAGTTATGGACATAGTTACAAACCCAAATACCAAAAAAATTACATGTGTCCTTTATAACTCAGACAACAATAGGGTGGGATTAGTTAACAAATTAGAAATCAAAATGTATTAAAAGGATAATCTGCTGGAATGTTATATTTGTGATTACATAAAGGACTTACACCTAAAAACAAGATTTCGAACAGAAGTTTATAAAACAATTGTGTTATCTATCATTAACAAATATAGGAACAATAAATATCCTTAAATATACTGATTTGCAATTCACGCGATGTTCGTTACTAATTCAGACTGGCCTAGATTTAAGTCGCCAATATTTCAATTATACACTTTAACTTTCAAAAATTTTTTATTCGTATTTCGGAATTCGCAAACAACACTTTTAAACTGATATCGTGAGCTCGTATGAAACTTTAAACGTATGCAATGCCACCAGGTCAAACTTTTTTTAGGTAACTGGGTCTTTGCGTAAATATTTTAATTTTGAATTTAAAACATTTTCATTTTCTTTAGACTTAATACGAAAATGAGTATGAAGTATATGTGGGTAGGAAAGTCGAGGTGAAAAAATAATGAATTTAACAAAGTGATTGTGCTAAGTGGCTTTTCCGTACAGACAAAGAAATTCATCGAGTTTTCATTGTCTTAATTAAAATTGCCTCTTGTGTTTTTTTATCAATCGTTTTTTAAGTTACTCAAATATCCAGGAATTAAAAATTCATTGTACAATGTTAAATGTTTTTGTTATATGTTCATATAACTATTGTCATGTTGCGATATCTAAAAAAAAATAGCTACAATTAATGCTACTGTTTCGATGTAAAAACTAATAGAGGTTAAAATGAAAATATTTTGTTCCTGTTACATCCCAGAACCGAGCTATAGGAGGTATTTTCCAAATACCTCAATAAATATATTGGGTATATTGCATTCCATGTCGTAAAAATGGTATAAATTGCAGCAATATTTTGTAGAAAGGATGAATCTTTCTGCAGAATTTAAATGCCTTTCAAAATAGACATCGACTATTATACAAATCCTTTGTCATAAATCGCCACGAAAATCAATGTTGCAACATCATTAAGCAGTACAATCTTGAATTATTAACGGAAATTTCAATCCTTTGCGAAACGCCTACTTTAAGTCAATCGTCCTGCAGATGTCTATAGTGGTTACTTAGTTCGCTATTTACCGATACCAAGAGGCCACTTGCTCGTTTGCTACCTTTTAATAAAAACTCTTACATGTTTACTAGTTGTGTACTCTTACCATAACATTTTCGTTTTCAGAAGAGCCTGTGTGTCCTGCCCCGACTCGACGGCCTCCTGTGGCTCGCCAGGCCGCAACTCCGGCGCCCTCTACCGATCCGCGCCGCCGCGTCCATCGCTGCGAGTTCCCCGCCTGCGATAAAGTGTACACTAAAAGCTCGCATCTTAAGGCGCATAAGAGGACGCATACTGGTAAGATTACATACTACATGCAACAATTTAAATAGTTCAGTGCTACCGATTTCATACGAAATCGTGGAACGTGTTAGCAGCAATGTTTGATTCACACATAGAGCTGCTAACGTTCTTCTAAGCTCCGGTTGTCTTCTCATTTGTGGGAATTCGAGAATAATTCTAAATCCAACAACAAACAATAGCGTGAATAAAAACTACACGAAGTATCACTTGTTGTCGATATAGTATAAGTCTCTGTCTCTGACTTTGTCTCTTGAATCTTCGCTACGTTGTCAATATTTAAGGAGGTCAATCAACTTGTTTAGAAAGATCACGTAGATAATCATAGTAAAATGTTTTTGTATATTCTTAGGCAATATATTAGAGAAAAATAGGTCGAAATTACATTAACAGATTTCATGTAACAGTGGTAAGCATAAGCAAATACGCTAGCCTACAAATACAGATGAAAGATTTTGAAATGGGTCAACATCGTGAATACTTAATAAACGGAATTTTCCATCTATCTATTTATCTATCTATGCTAATATAATAAAGCGTAAACACACAGTTCTTTGTTATGTAGAATGTCAGTATTCACAGCATGTTTTTGAATATACCTTTTTTAAATAAAATTGCCATCGTAACGGTAATTATTAGTCAATGGCAAGAGCTTTCATTGTCATTTAAGCATTTGAATTTTGATATTTGCAATTGAAGGTTTTGCGAAATTTAAGCAATAAAAAGGGTTTTAAAAACATCTTGCGCATGAAGCCGCACGGAAGTTAGTTCTCTATAATCTCGATAGTAATTGATTTTATTTTGCAATGTTATACTTATGTATGACGTCGTCATTTCGTATAAGTAAAACTATATTTTTTTTAAATAAAGTTTTATTTATACGAAATGACGACGTCATATAGTTTATAGTTATCACCAAAATACAGTTCGTAACTAATAATTTATTTGTACTCATTAACTTATCGGAAATTAAATACTTTAAATAGTATTGACTCGCAATTATACTTTAAATACCTAATTTAACTATTTTGCAAAATTTCAGATATTAATATTGCGCGATACTAACAGCATTCCAGTTTGATTTGACACACAACATAGTTTTACAGTAGAAATTCATTTCAAATACGTTTATAATTAGTTGTGATGTTACATCAATTCGACTGTTTACGTTTAAATTGAATCAAACGGTATTTTTGTTAAAAAGTGGTTTACAAGTTGTCGATATAATATTTAAAAGTATTTTTTAATGGAAGTATCAAGGTTGTTTGTATGTTGTATACTTTTATAGGACACTATAATCAACGAATGTTAGTTTAAAGTAATCTTTGAACGCTCTTTGATCCAACATCAAATGAATTGCCATACATCGCGTGTTGTGTTAGAACTTCCTGTCCCAATGCGCTCATACAATTAGCAATGTACATTCCATTTTATTTTACTTCAACAATTAATTATCAAATTGATTAATTTAGTTCAATAGTACATACATTGCTATTCTCCTAATATAATCTGCGTATCACTACGTGAACTAGTGTTATGTACTAATTTTCGCAAAATAGATATAATTTCGACTAGGAATTATACAATGATATAATGAAATACTAAATTTTTTTCGTGGGAATTGAAATCGGTTCGTGTTTACACAATGTTTTGACGGAATGTTTTGGTCGTATAAAAAAACGAAAGTCCGAAATAAATTTGTAAAATATGTTTTCGTGGGAGTTGTCACATTGCAGTGGTGGTACCACATTTATGAGATTAGCTTCTGCGCTCTCATTTCATCTGGGAAATAAAACGCCGCGCGGCACCCGAGTTAAAAATACCACGAAATAAAAATATGATAGTCGGTCATTACATTCGTGAGGGGGAGCATAAACCAAGCGATACCACGTGTTGAGACGATACATTCCGACGGAACAGTGTTCAGAATCGACACAAAGTATTTATATTAAGTTCCAATATACTTCTAAATCGTCCGAATTATTACTAATTTATTATAAATCTAGGTCTAGGTACATAAGGTTACAGTTTTGTACGAAAAAATTTGTTTTATAGTATAATTCTGTTCTAAATATATCGTACTATTTATAAACAAGAATGTTTTTGATTCAGTGAGTAGATTCATTACAGAGCGCAACTCGTAAGATTGTTTTTTTTAACGAATTCCTTGTTTGTGGTTACAGGTGAGAAGCCGTACAAGTGTTCGTGGGAAGGTTGCGAGTGGCGCTTCGCCCGGTCCGACGAGCTGACTAGACACTACCGCAAGCACACTGGTGCGAAACCCTTCCGCTGCCGCCACTGCGAGCGGTGCTTCTCCCGCTCCGACCATCTCGCGCTCCACGCCAAGCGCCACACGTAGATAGCTAACCAACCTGCCAATCCCCAGGCGCGACAGCATTAAGCCGAACCTACAAGCGTTTCCAGTTTGCTTTAGCGTATCACATCGGCGCGCGCCATTTTATTTCTGAGCATGATTACGTTTGTTACGATTTGTGATCTATTTAAATTGCGTGAAGATTGCTTGCTCGTTTTATGTTGGTTTAAGTTTACGCGGTTTTTGTAGCGCGCGTCCCTGGGGATGGATGTGTTCACAGAGCGTTGCAAGCCAAAGAATATCGCTACGATCCGTAGCCGAGTCAACACTCATTGCACCTAATGCTTTAAAGTTATTTTTAATATCATTTTTATTGATTTTTATTGTCAAAAAAGTTTAAACTCTTTGATGTTTTGGCCTCTATCGTTGCGGTATTTTGTTGCAATATGGAAACATTTTATATTTGCCGTTGTTTATTGTGTAAAAGATTTTGTAAGCTTTGTGTACAGAGAGGTTTTTTTTTTATGTGGCACGGTCGCAAAGCGGTCGTGCGCCGAAAGTTGTGCCATCATTATCGTAGCGGTTGACGTGCGGGGGAGCGGTGCGGGGAGCGGGGCCGCAACGCAAGCCGTACGCGCCGCATTCCCCTTCGTCAACTCGCATTTCACATCACGTGACATATTATTTATTGAAACGCGGGATGTTCGGCAGATATTCCCACCGACGCCCAGCACAACCCTAGTTTTAAGCTTAGTAGGATGTGCGTCGCGTTACCTGATGTTGTGCTGATGTTTCGGAACAGTTGTTGGCAAAATGGTCAATTTTATCACATCATCTTTAAAGACGATTACTTATCACATTCTACGACAAATTGCCATAACCACCTCGGTGACTGTTTCGAAATATTGACAAATACTTTTATCTTTATTTTGTACTGTGTTTATTTTTAAGGTATTCGTAGAAGCGATATATTTAATTTAAGCTTTCTTTTACTCTTTCATTCCGACGTGTGAGCCCGCGGTTTTCCTTACATTGTTTTGTTGTGTTTGTACGGAAATGTCTGCTTACTTATCGTTCACTGTGGGCTTGCATTTAGATTATAGTTCGTACGCCTTTACACATGTAGTATTATTAGGAAACTTAATATGATTTTTCTATATAACAAAATTTTTTTATTCATTAAGATGAATACGTACCCATACATATATATTTTGAATTCACAGAAGCTAATTGTGTAAAGGCGTTCATAAACATAATTTTATTGACAAGTTGATTCTGAAACACAGTCGCTATTTTTTAGTCAAGTATCTTAATTGTAAGGCTTCATAGTAAATTCGATGTTAATATTGATGTGATATTAAAGTCTCAACACGCTCTAGACAACTATTGATATATACATGATTTCGATGAAAACATTTTGACATCGAAATTACAGCAAATCCTCACATTTAATCATTTCACAATAATAAATTAACATTTCAAAGAACACGAAACAGAATTATTATAAATACGGCTACGCTTCACAACGACAAAGTGAAAGACTTTGTGGATACAGGGTGTTGTAATAATAGTGTTTTCAAAACGGGCTCAACATTATAGAAAAATTTTGACATCAACTAGTAACAATTTCCCGAAGTTCTTTTTGATGCGATTTCATATTTATTTATAATGTAAGTAAAACGACTGGTTAAACTGAGTGCTTAAATAAATTGTAATAGGGCGAGATTTCTTTAATGACTGGTGTCGTGATAACTCAGTGATTGAATCTTCGTGCTCTAGGTGATTAAGCCGGGGGCCAATGTTGCTGTCTTCCCGAATTTGTCAAAATTTTAAAATTAAACGTTCTCGGGACTAGTGGCCAAGTTAAATCGAAATTCGGAATTAATATGCCCTTAAAATGTTCAATAACAAGTAAAGTATGCATAGGAAATTCGTGTGCACTAAATTGCCAAATGCACTACTATTTTAGGTATAAAAGAAACACAATAGAAAAGATTTTTAACATAACAGTTTAGTCTTCGACTTCGAAATATTTCAACTGATTTTTTATAACTGTGTAAAATTTTATGGGTACTATATAAATGATATAAATGAGTATAAATATACATAAAATTCTGAACCGAATGTTATATAAAATTATCGTCTGGTTCCTAACTATAAGTACTATAAATTTCATAACTGCGAAACTATAAAATGGTTGTTTTGTGAAAGGAACTTGTGTCAAAAGTTCTTATTATTTTTTTGTACAGGTGGTACACAAAATTTGTAGAAAATTTCATTATAAGTTTTTTTTAAAATTAAATTTATTCGATGTTTATATAGTTCTATGTCTCGTATCGCTTTTAATAGCCATTTTTATTGAAAATTTATATTTCTTAACAATCTTATTCATAATACAACTTACAGGCTGATTGTAAACATTAACATGTTCTACATAACGTGATTCTTAAAATTAGCGATTTACAAAAGACCGCTATATTTAAAGATAACTATTATTATAACACATTGTTCTTATTTAAAAACAATAATTGTACAATGACGTCTTCATTTAATAAATGCGACATCTTAAATTTGGCCATCTTAACTGTTGCTAATTTTTAATTAATAATTCAAGTTTTGTATTATGAATAAGAACATACTTTCTTGTTAAAGATAAATTTAAGAAATATTTAAAATGTGATTCAGGAGTTTATTTAAAGTATATGTATGTAGTAACTTAAATATAATAGCTAAAATATGGCATATAGAAAAAATATGAAAATTTTCGTGTATACATGCTTCAAGGTATATGGTATAAGGTAAAATATAGGTGTGATTAGATATCAAATATTTATAGTATTCTTTGGCACTTGGGCTAACAACTGCATGTTAGTAGATGAGTAGCAAAAATATATTAAAATAATGGCGTTTATCAAATATAAATGTATAATTATATAAATTTATTATTAATTAAAATGTTAACAAAATTTTGATATAAAAGTTGCGGCTGTGTGATAAAGAATCAACCTGTATATAGATATACGTATGAACCTACTGAACTGTAGAAGCACGCCTTAATTGTGAAGTTTCTTAGTTCTAATATAAGAATGTTTCAATATTATTTCTTTTATAGAAAATCTTGCTTTTAAATAATTTTACAAATATTATTTTTTATTCTATATAATTATTTGAATATGAGTTTATATTAAGGTTTATTATTGTTGTTTGTCCTTTCTATATTGCAAATTGAAAACCCCTTATAAACTGTATTAAGGTTTTTAATTTTACTTTTCTGTAATTACATAAACTAACATTCTATTAATAAGATAAGCTTTGTAAAACCAATTATTTTATATAATTTAACGCACAAGACTACTACTATTTTCATAAACCATTTTATTTTCTACTTATATCGGCAGGGTTGTCATTTTGAAAATTCAATGACTATAGATACAAAGAAGCGCTCAAAATAACTCAGTTATGGCAAACTTATGACCGTAATATCAATATTTTCAACTAGTTAGTAAGATATTTTCATTTTAAATCTAACAAAGAATTAAGAATTACATGCATATGTAAATTATTTCAAAGTTATTTTTTTTATTCTAATTTCTTGGCAATATAGAGAGTGCGTACACATATTTGTCGTTGTTGAAATTGCAATTTTTATTATTGTTTTTTTAGTAACTATTGAGAATATTGTGTTTTGTTTAGTACATTCCATAGTGCTTCTATGTCGGTAGGTTAATGCATGAAGAAGGTGTATTACTGTGCTATGAACAAACGGACGGTTGAACTGATATCGTTTGTGATTGAAGTCAAGATATATTTAGATTTATATCTTGTAATATTATTTAATATAAATGATTGAATGTTCAGCCATCCGTATAATTCAGTGATATCAGTATCAATAGATGTGTAAAATATAATAGGGTACTTGACATTATTTTTTAATTTTATGCCATTTAAGGTGCAAAATTTGTGAAATCTCCTTAGTGGTATACATATATGTATAAAACCCTGTCAAATATCGTTCACTCATTAACACTAATATCTGTGATTAATAATAACATTGTTTGTAAACTATCCGGATTGTTATTTTTAAATGTATTTATCTCTCTCTGAATAACCACATCATTTTTTTAATGAATTTACAAAATTAATGTACAATAAGTCATATGTTAAGTAAATACTAAATAAAGGAATATAATTGTGAACTATTCTAAAGTCTTTTTTGATTAATCTATACATTTAAGGTTATCTTACTGCGGATGCACAAAAACAACCTTAATTATTTCAGTCATTTACCCTATTGCATAATTTGTGTAACTACTAGTAGTTTAAATGTATGTGTAATGATAAATGTCTGTGTCTAATTGCGATATTCTATTACATTTTTATTATATAATGTCTTAAGAAAACTTTGGAATGTAATACAAATAAAATATAAGATTGATTCTCGGTTATATTTTGATTCCAACAAACACCGGTTTTAAAAATTTTACAATTAGCTGTCTGTTTGGTAAATATAAATGTTTAGAACATGAAAAATTTTCTCTTGGAATTTATTAAAATTGTTACTTATATCCTAAAAACGTTGGAATTGATGTGTAACTATGATTTATTATCTAATACCACTATATATTTAATATACTATAGTATATGTTCAATGTCTTGAGAACACAAGTATAAAGATATTCCCTTCATTAATATATGTATCTCATAGAAATGTAATAAAAGAATAACGGCTTTTTGTCTTTCTTGTCCGCCGTGTCACTGTACATACCTACGTCTGTCTAATTTTCCTAACATATTTACTATTAATAACATATATCTATGTTTTATGTTCTCGTATTTAGTTCCCAATGTGTACTTGGAATGTTGTGAATTTAAGTATGACCCGTTGTGGCGAGTCGAGTTATGTAGCGTATTGCATTTTATATTAATAAATTTTTTCTTATATGTGGTACCGTATGTTTCTTTTATTGTAACTTTATATTGTCAATACACCTTTATAAAAACACAGATTTTTAACAGAATGCGTTGGTAAACATTGACAAGCAATTTCATGTTAAGTGATTGCAAACCATAGACATCCACAACAAGAAAATAAATTGCAGCTTACTTTTGGATAGGGTGAAAATACACAATAGTATGATATCTTCCTTTTCTACCGCACCCTGACTAAAACAGCGTGAAGAGGACTAGAATTGACGTTCATCAGCACCCTTGAATCCACCAGGTACGCGGAATGACTTCCAATTCACACTAGTTTTTGGTTGCTTATAGTATAACACTGGCCGGAAAATCAATTCGTGCAACAACCGCGGTTAAAACCGGAAAAACGAAACATACAAGAAGCCATTTGCTTACACTGTCTCAATAATATTTTATTTTACTTTCAGCAATGTTTAAGAATCAACACATGCTGGGTTCAGCTAATATAACAGAGGCAAATAGGTCAAACACTAATTCGCGCATCCGTAGAATGCAGGCGCGTAATGCATTGCTTTCTGTCACGGCGTAGAAAATCAATTTTGCTGCCAAAGATAACTCGCACCTGAACCTGAATGTTTATAGCTTATTTGTTACAAACCAATGAAACGATATTATTATACGTTTAGAATTTCACTTCTGATTAAAGAATATTGGTAAATATAGTGTTAAATTATAGAAAAGCGCATATACTCGTAAGGTGCAACATCACGATATATTTTAACACCTGTTATCTTAGCACGTTTATCAATGTTATAATAACATAAATACTCACATTTTTGTTAAAAAAAACTCTTTAAATACAGCATTTTAACACAAAACGGCTCGACTAAACACGACAGCGACACTTTGCGAAATGGATTTTTGCGTTGACTGATATCTGTTGCATCGCGCGTGTTTCCAGGGTACGAAGTGAATACATCTCACGATTATTACGATATCTGCAAACGACCGAATGGTATATGATGCAGGTCGTTTCTATGGCAACGATCATTATAATTTATGGATCTTTCAACAGAGCAACAAGTTAAACAAAAACACCGGCGCGGAAACAGATACTCAAAGATGCGCGAATAAAAGTGCGCCAACATCAAATGCATTAAATAAATGAGATAATATCGCGGGTAAAGAGATGGAAATTATTTTTTTACTCTATTGACAAAGAGGGTAATGTTTTTCGCGCGTTTTTTTATGTTTATAGGTTTTTTATGTATGTACATTCCGTTGTGACGGTCTAGAGCCTAAACGAACCGATTTTAACGAATACGATGTCATTCGATTTGTCTTCTTTGCCGAAGTATCATTATACTTTAATTCCACGAGGTCCGAGTCGCGGGCAAAAGTTAGTATTAAAAAAACCTTATCGCTCTTCAATAAACAACGCAAAATTGTTGTAAAGCGACATCTTTTTCTTGCACTAAAAACTAAGACCAGTTCTTATAAAGCTTAAATTGTTTGCACCATTTTTTGTATAGATGACGCAAAAATGAGTACAAATGCTACCAAAATGTGTTATTAAGTCAACAAAAAATATAAATAATTGAGGATTAATGTTTTATTTAATGACATAATATCACATATTACTTGGGAAATAAAATAACTACACTAGAAGCTATTTATGTGTGGATGGTTCTGTTAATTGAATATAGGTGGCGCTAGGCTTCGTATTTTTACAATATCTCGCGATGACAGAAAAAAACTTTATAAGCCACAAGTCATTCATCATAAATTATAAAAAAAAACATGTATTTTAAGACTTTTTAAAGTGTTATTGCAAAACGCATATACTAAAAGTATTATAAATCCAAGACTAAAGTATGCAAAGAGATAGCTTTGATACTGCAAAACCAATCTTGATATAAATTCTTATGCGAATAGGTAATTTAAACTAACATTAAAAGATACAATCAGCACAGCCAGCTGAGAGATGAATGTCTACTCTAGCTAAATCATTATACATCTAGTTTTCGATTTTAGTAATATTCTTTGCTAACATTGCTGCAAAATACAAAATGCAATAACAAACAGCAATTCCATTTTAAATATTCATTTAAGTAGTTGGATTTGGATTGCACTGCGTAGTTCGTTTTACACCTGAAACATTGCAGTGCAATTTAGTTTCATTCAAATTTTATTTCTACCTTCACAATAAACTTACCTCGGCCAGACTGTCTCGGCTATCGCACCTTCTCTAGTTATATAAATCTTGGAACAGTTTTATTGTTGTACTTTATAAATAAACAAGCAAACGCCTACGCAAAGGATTTATTTAGTTGCAATTAAATGCGCTGTAGTATAGAAACTGTTGGTTCATTATTAAATTTACAGTAGTCACCTCGAAAAATACAAGTTGCACATTTACTGGTTGGAAACATTTGGATATAAATGTATTGTTATCTCTTTCTTTTTTTGTAAAACAGACAACAATATATGACTCGTACAAGTCTGATTAGATAGAACAATATCGGCAATAGAGTTTCACCGAAATATACAGAGGTTCGAGCGCTAATAATTGAAAGTTCATATTTGCAAAATAAGAGATTTGTGCATCGGGTGTCAGACGTAAAATTAGTTAAGTAACTTTACGAGCACAAACTTGATTTTGACATACGGTGAAGTAGATTCCGAAAACTGTGTATCAAGCATGGTCGATTAGTTATCACTTAAATCCTTGTTGAGAAACGTTTCGAAGAGGTTCGTCAAAATGAAGTTTGTACTTGCAACTTTCTTAGCTACTTTTACACTCAACAAGGGCTCTGCGCAAATCTAATATTTTATCAATGATTACACTAAAACTTTTTGTCAAATATTTGTGCTAGGCTTCAGAACATTGTCATACTTTAGTGGTTTTTTTTTATAATGAAAGAAAAATGTTCGTAATCTCATATGTTCCCTTATGCATGATTTTCTAAAGAGGCCCTTGGTTAGCACAACATTCAAAAAATGAGCGATTTTGCTTTATACGTGTATCTAAACAAAAGTACTTGTACGGATTTTAGATTCGTTATTATCACAGAATAAGACATTGTAGATCAATTCGGTCGTCTCTAATTAACTCTCTTGACATATTTTTAGGTCGACTTCCAAGTACTGGATATAAGAGCCCATTGTTCAATTCTTATATGACATCAATTTATTTGATTATACAATAATTGAAAGTTCATATTTGCAAAATAAGAGATTTGTGCATCGGGTGTCAGACGTAAAATTAGTTAAGTAACTTTACGAGCACAAACTTGATTTTGACATACGGTGAAGTAGATTCCGAAAACTGTATATCAAGCATGGTCGATTAGTTATCACTTAAATTCTTGTTGAGAAACGTTTCGAAGAGGTTCGTCAAAATGAAGTTTGTACTTGCAACTTTCTTAGCAACTTTTACACTCAACAAGGGCTCTGCGCAAATCTAATATTTTATCAATGATTACACTAAAACTTTTTGTCAAATATTTGTGCTAGGCTTCAGAACATTGTCATACTTTAGTGTTTTTTTTTTTTCTATATTTCTAAGATAATGAGAGCTGTGAATTTTATGTTTTACATAAGAGTTTCAGCAGAAAGTGGAAATGTAAGTAGAAACGTACAGAGTCACGGTGTTGCGTTTATTCCAAACATACGAATATTCGGTATTCATTTTGTATTTCGCAGTCAAATCCATAAACAAAGGCTGCAAATTATTGTGTCTATTCATGATTTGAATACGCAGAGTGTCACGTATAGTCTTTCAATGGAGCCTTTCCAGGAATAGCAGAATTTCTCAAACACGATTAGTTACATCATGGTATCAAATACTGGGATCCTATTTAACACGATACTGCGCGGAAACTGTATATGAAAATAGCACCTCAAAAGTGGTTTCTATGAAACCGAGATATATCGGAAAATTTGCGTATTTCCCAATACTAGGAATAATCGTGGTCGAAATAACATTATTTACTACTAGCTTTCGCCCGCGACTCCGTCCGCGTGGAATTAAAAAAAAGTTTTTTTTTTCTATATTTCTAAGATAATGAGAGCTGTGAATTTTATGTTTTACATAAGAGTTTCAGCAGAAAGTGGAAATGTAAGTAGAAACGTACAGAGTCACGGTGTTGCGTTTATTCCAAACATACGAATATTCGGTATTCATTTTGTATTTCGCAGTCAAATCCATAAACAAAGGCTGCAAATTATTGTGTCTATTCATGATTTGAATACGCAGAGTGTCACGTATAGTCTTTCAATGGAGCCTTTCCAGGAATAGCAGAATTTCTCAAACACGATTAGTTACATCATGGTATCAAATACTGGGATCCTATTTAACACGATACTGCGCGGAAACTGTATATGAAAATAGCACCTCAAAAGTGGTTTCTATGAAACCGAGATATATCGGAAAATTTGCGTATTTCCCAATACTAGGAATAATCGTGGTCGAAATAACATTATTTACTACTAGCTTTCGCCCGCGACTCCGTCCGCGTGGAATTAAAAAAAAGTTTTTTTTTTCTATATTTCTAAGATAATGAGAGCTGTGAATTTTATGTTTTACATAAGAGTTTCAGCAGAAAGTGGAAATGTAAGTAGAAACGTACAGAGTCACGGTGTTGCGTTTATTCCAAACATACGAATATTCGGTATTCATTTTGTATTTCGCAGTCAAATCCATAAACAAAGGCTGCAAATTATTGTGTCTATTCATGATTTGAATACGCAGAGTGTCACGTATAGTCTTTCAATGGAGCCTTTCCAGGAATAGCAGAATTTCTCAAACACGATTAGTTACATCATGGTATCAAATACTGGGATCCTATTTAACACGATACTGCGCGGAAACTGTATATGAAAATAGCACCTCAAAAGTGGTTTCTATGAAACCGAGATATATCGGAAAATTTGCGTATTTCCCAATACTAGGAATAATCGTGGTCGAAATAACATTATTTACTACTAGCTTTCGCCCGCGACTCCGTCCGCGTGGAATTAAAAAAAAACAAAACTGAGTAGCCTATGTGTTCTTCCAGACTATGCTCTACATCGATACCAAATTTCAACGTAATCCGTTCAGCCGTTTAGGCTACAAACTCTAACAAACATTCATCCATCCATCCATCCATCCATCCATCTAAATTTTCGCATTTATATTATAATATTAGTATGATTTCCTTTCGAAGATTTCTTTTATTTTTAATTAAAAATTGCTTTATGAAATTCAACTCCAAGTTAACTTTAACTGTGTCAAATTTCACGTTCAACGAAAAGAAGTATAAACATTTCGGTATAGACTATAAGTCAATAATTTAAGGTATTTCTGTGTTATTTGGATACCTTTATTAATTCAGTGGGTTGAAAGCAGCTAAATACAACAACAGACCGGCCGGCGGCGGTTGAATCGACAGCTTGAAGCGTTCGACGTTCGACTGACAGCATATTTTAGGGGCGGCTGAAAATGCGATTCGCGTATAGCAAACGTTAACTGCAGATCAATATCGAATGCTTGAAAATATCCGTGTATGGAGGTACTAAGGTAGTTTCGTAAAATTTAAAAAGGGTAATTTGTAACTTTCGTTTATGTCTTTAATATTTTACATGAATCAATATAATAATGGTTGCACACTCATTTTCGATTATGAAATTTATATTTTATTTTAGACTAATTTTCGCCCGCGACTCCGTCCGCGTGGAATTAAAAAAACAAAACTGAGTAGCCTATGTGTTCTTCCAGACTATCCTCTACATCTATACCAAATTTCAACGTAATCCGTTCAGCCGTTTGGACTACAAACTCTAACAAACATCCATCCATCCATCCATCTAAACTTTCGCATATATATTATAATATTAGTATGATTTCCTTTCGAAGATTTCTTTTATTTTTAATTAAAAATTGCTTTATGAAATTCAACTCCAAGTTAACTTTAACTGTGTCAAATTTCACGTTCAACGAAAAGAAGTATAAACATTTCGGTATAGACTATAAGTCAATAATTTAAGGTATTTCTGTGTTATTTGGATACCTTTATTAATTCAGTGGGTTGAAAGCAGCTAAATACAACAACAGACCGGCCGGCGGCGGTTGAATCGACAGCTTGAAGCGTTCGACGTTCGACTGACAGCATATTTTAGGGGCGGCTGAAAATGCGATTCGCGTATAGCAAACGTTAACTGCAGATCAATATCGAATGCTTGAAAATATCCGTGTATGGAGGTACTAAGATAGTTTCGTAAAATTTAAAAAGGGTAATTTGTAACTTTCGTTTATGTCTTTAATATTTTACATGAATCAATATAATAATGGTTGCACACTCATTTTCGATTATGAAATTTATATTTTATTTTAGACTAGTTTTCGCCCGCGACTCCGTTCTCATGGAATTAAAAAAAAAACAAAAGTAAGTAGCCTATGTGTTCTTCCAGACTATCCTCTACATCTATACCAAATTTCAACGTAATCCGTTCAGCCGTTTGGACTACAAACTCTAACAAACATCCATCCATCCATCTAAACTTTCGCATTTATAATATTAGCATGATTTAATTAATTTTTTAACTGTGTTCTTAAGTAATACATTTATGTTTGTAAATGTACTCCGCAAACCGAAAATTCTGTTTTAATAAAAACTACAAACAAATTTTACTCCCTTATTTCCTTTGTGTTATTGTTGGACTGGTAACTACTTCAACTTGGTAATTTTGCCCGCGCATTTTCAGAAATAGACGCACGTAAAAAAGCACTTAGAAAAAGTTACGTTACTGAATTTTAAATTGACAAATAAAGAGGTTTGTTCTGAAATGATTAATTTACATGAATGTCGCCGGAATGCATTTCCAAAATAGCGAGTGAAAAAGAATTACAAGGCAATTCAATTAGTTTCAGAAAAAAGCATCTATTGAGGGGAGAGCTTTAATCTTAGCAGTTTTCCGATCATTGAAAAAGCTTTGAGCTTTCGGATAACGTTTTTCGTTCGAACTACACTTTTTTGCGTACGTGAACGAATTTGTTTCAATTTATATAACAATTACAACTTAAGTACCAATAATAACCGTAGGCCTAAAAAGCAATAAAATTTATGCTATAGAGGTGTGTCCGGATACAAACCCACAGTCCTACAGGTAATACGATGCGTAAAATTAGTTTTATTCGATAGTTTTGTATTACAGTAAATTCTGAAATAAGTTTACGATATTTTATTCACTGTAATGACTAGGTTGAACGCTTTGACAATGTGGGATAGTCCGTGTGCTATGATTACCCTTTCCCTAATTGCAACATGGATCAATATGCAACCATCGAATCCTTTGTCATTGTTTATTTGTTATGCCAGCTGTAATCATACAATGAGGGCGCAATTTTATTGGTCGATAACACGGTCGTAAGGAAAAGTATGCACATCGCCCAACGAATGCGGGCCTTGACGACTTGTGAAAACGGTTCTCGCATACGTGCGCTATGGCATGGATGAACAGGAAATTTCCCGCACGAAGCGTTAATGCTAGCCTTTTTTCATCAAAATCTGTCCTGTGGTTTAAGGAGCATTGGAGACGAACATATTTAAAAAAAATCTTTACTCATACACACTAATGCACTCACTTTTTTATGTATATCGATTGATTAGAATCATTTGCGGCCCTAGTCGATGATCTACTATATGATTGTATTCGAAATAGTTTTATATCTATTTTAAATTTTTCGACTCTCTAGGGGCAGGTGCCCCCGCATCTCTCCTGGCAGAGTCTATGAATCGAATAATATTCTACATAGTATTTTCAATTTAAATTAGTCTTTGAAGATATACAGGGCGAGGAGTGAGGTGATGTCGATTCATGTTCTATCTATTTGAAGCTATCTCGTCTTATTTATCAACTCGTGAAATCTTTTAAGAATAACGTCAAATCATTTTGTTGACTAAACGTCTGTACAAAGTATTTTTTAAACGAAATTAAAAAAATATTATTTTAACATCTGGTGCATAAAACTAGCTCTAAATATAATTTATTAATGTTACATCATTTATTAATAAGATAATTGACATTATATAATTGTCCGTACTTGACATACATTTTTTTTTCTAAAGAGAAAGGTCGCAGTAACGACAAGTCATTAATACTCGTCGTCTTACGTACTCGCATCGGTTGTTAAATAGAGTGACAAGTAAAACCGCATTTAAAGCTAAAGTTACTAACATCACTATCTTATCGTATGAGCTAGCGCTTATTAAAGACAACACATTTTCACATGTTGTGTTTTCTTTAAAAAAATATGCCAGTGTTTTTAGTTATGTGAAAAAATACACCCTATAACCTTACCCTGAAAAAATGCTTCAGTAGTTTAGTATACCAAAAACATTTTTTTTTAAATCCTGCTAGCCACTTGGATGCTACTTACCGATATGAAAGTTGTTCACACTTACCTGTATCTAGCACGTACCAATAGCTGGCATACAAGTAAGCCAGCTGCTTGCATATCTATTCCCGGCCTTACTTTAATACAACTAAAAACATATTGCAATAATTTTGGTGCTTCAACGTTTCATTTCATTCACTTTCAGCCGTAAGTATGTACGAGGAAATTGACGATGTTCCAACTTAAAAGCTACAATCGTTTGAACATTAACGAGACGCGGAAGAAAAACCAATACAACGCAGCTTTTGCACGAAAAAGCACGAAAAAAAGTTGGTTAGTGGTACACGGCTAGTTTCTTTTCATTATTATTCTTTGCACCACTCTCAGCTATCTAATTAGTTATTTGTAGGAAAGGCGGAGTCTGTCTCGTTGCAATGAACAAGGCAAATTTTCCTGAACACCGCAGATTTCCGCGACTGTACTTTCCATTCAATGTGTTAGTTATTTTGCCGCTCCGGGGCTCCGACAAGATAAGTCTGCTTCTCGGAATAATTAGTCTGAGATTGATAAGAAACTTCCGACTCGCTTCCGTTAGTGTGAATGAAAATGCAGACTGGCAGTTCCCGAGTAATCGAAAATGAGTGCTCCCTATAGGTAACCAGAAAAAACAAGATCTTATAAATTCTAGCCCATCTCAGTCCAATATCACAATTATCAACTAATTTTCAAAGCGTTTATGCATTAATATCGTAATGTAACGGTTAAACAAAGGTCTATTATCATCTATAGAACAATCACTAAAGCCTAATTAGGCGTTTAATGCTCATTTCTATTTAGTTATGTCATTCGAACAGTAGTATGTATTATATGTATTTTAATTATTTACCTTTATTTTAAATGTATTTTCTATATCTTACATTTTACTTCTTTCTTACTATCATACTAATATTACAAATGTGAAAGTTTAGATGGATGGATAGATGTTTGTTAGAGTTTGTAGCCTAAACGCCTTAACGGATTACGATGAAATTTGGCACAGATGTTGAACATAGCCTGGAAGAACACACAGGCTACCTGCTTTTGTTTTTTTTTTAAATTCCACGTGGACGGAGTCGCGGGCGAAAGCTAGTGTACTTATATTCCACATAAATTTTAACAGTGATACACTTTTATTTTATTCCGTAATTTTATTAAAAAAAGGGTGCAAAGTTATCTTCACATATAATATGTACATAGATGATATTTGTAATTAAAAGTTAAATAATGTTCCTGTTTGTCGAAAATGTATACCTAACGTTGCATCGCGTAAATCCACTCTCCATCAGTATGTGAGCTTGTTAACGAAACTCTAGAATTCTGCGTACAGTTAATAAACCACATGTCGAAGTTAATTTTGTTGTTAAAGGCCAGATAAGCTTTAACATATATCCCTTACCTAAATTACGTTTTTTTAAAACCATCTACTGCAGTAAAAGTTTAATTAATCATTTAAATAGAAATAAAAAAAAATTACACAGTACTAATAAGACTGGTAGATGAAAATACATACATCCATCAAGACGGTTTTTACATGTACAATATTGATCTTTGTATGAATTGGTTAGTTACGTCTTCCGTCACAAGTATATTAGTATAATCTTATTAAAGACAGTATTACTTTCTTGTCAATCTCAGATCCAGATAGCGTGTATTAAAAATTACATAAAGCCGTCTAACCACCATAAGCGTTATTTAAACAGTAGCTTAGTATTTATAAGTCACTAGCTATCACCCGCGACTCCGTCCGCGTGGTGTGTAGCTTATGTGCTCTTCCAGACTATGCTCTACATTTGTACCAAATTTCATCGAAATCCGTTCAGCAGTTTAGGCTACAAACTCTAACAAAGATCCATCCATCCATCTAAACTTTCACATTTATAATATTAGTATGATTTGTATTTATGTTTTATTTAATCGTTGGTCTCTAAGATCTCTTAGGTTAGCTTTGTTTTAGCATAAGAAATCTTTACCAAGAGACTTCTTAAATAACCATTTAACAACTTTGACTTTCAGTTTATGTTAATATTTTTATGGGTGTTTCACCTAATTTAATAAACTAGATAACAGATAATACTAACTAAACTTTTCGAGTTCATGTTATCGGGTAATATTAAAATCAAATACGAATGTTAAATAAACTTGCTTTCACGCTTCATTTAACTGATTCAATATAGGTAATACTCGACGGCAGCACGAGTGGGAGAAAGGAGATCTTATAGCTCAGTGCATATTGAATCTAAGATCACTATGCCTTGCGTTGCGTTGATGCACAAAATAAGATACATCTCTACAATATATTATATGAATCTATCAATTTAATATTGATGGATAATTTTTTCATAAATTATCTAATAAATTTACAGCTACATTTCAACAGTGAATAAAATTATATTAGTTTAATTTTATATCAGTAGAAAATTTTATTAAGAATTTCACTTTGCTAGTCTAAGGGCCTTATATCTCCTAGGATTCTAGACATGATAGCTACGCGACGACTAATTTTAAGAATGTCTTTTATTAAAGACGGTGGAACAGAATATTATAAAACGTATAATAATCGTATTACGAAGAAGCCAGGGATAAGGCAATGGATCATTATTATCTTTCATCTTACGCATCTAATGCGGAAAATCTATATTCATATAACTAAACTAAATTAATTTTTAATTTTGTCTACAGATTCTCATTTAGAAGAAGTCAATTTTAATGAAGATATATTTTCTTTCAGCACTTAAAAATCGACAGGACGCTTTTCAAAACAAATAATTGTGTATTTAGGGTTTTATGAAAATCATTCTCGCTGTGGAACTCTATTGTCCTACAAGCGCTGTAGACGTTGAGTCGAATAGTTTCTTAATTAACACCATCATTATCATCATTCCATTTAAACTTGGTTTTAATCTTACTTCTTACTCTTACTAATACTATACGAGTAAATACGAAATAATACTAAGATGGATGGAGGGATGTTTGTTAGAGTTTCTAGCCTAAACGGCTGGACGGATCTCGATGAAATTTGGTATAGATGTAGAAGATAGTCTGGAAGAACACAAAGGCTTTTTTTAATTCCACGCGGGCGAAGTCGCGGGCGGTAGCTAGTTTATTATATTTACAAGTATTGTAGGGTTGCATTTTTACGGAATAATAGTCCGCTATAGCGTCGATGCAATGTCAATCAGCGTCGATACGCAAAACAAATTTTTGGATAAAAGGCGTGACATTTTCAGGTACAAAGGTGGCTTTAACAATTTCATCGAACTCGCTGAAAGGGTGTCAGAGCCCGGATTAAAGCGCACAGAGAACTTATAGATGAAGAGTTTCACACTACTCTGACGTCTAATTCAGAGTTGATTTTTGAAAATGATTGTGTTTAAAGCATATTTAAAAGTAAGAATGCGCGCACACCTTTGACTAAACTATCACACAATTGTTTAGTCGCGCTTTGATTCGTATTAGCTAATATGGAGGATCGAACACTACTCAATTTTTAGTTATGCAAATAACTGTTGAATTGGCTGCGAAACAATCGACAATCGCACAACGGTTGTGCGATAGTTTAGTCAAAGGTGTGCGCCCGCTCTAAGAGGCATCCGGAGGCCGTTTCTTCGCCTCACTATTTAAACCATTATAAGTACTATGTTGTTATTGTTATTGTTATTATTGTAAACTTTTTTTTTAATTTGAACTTAAACTGTAAATAATAAATAAAGTAAGAATTTTCTTCTGTATAAATAAAAAACAGTACATCTATGTTATTTGTCCACG
The DNA here is from genome assembly GCA_029286645.1 of Papilio protenor. NCBI lineage: Eukaryota > Metazoa > Arthropoda > Insecta > Lepidoptera > Papilionidae > Papilio > Papilio protenor. The sequence goes on along the minus strand of JAGSMZ010000033.1, from coordinate 1,766,917 downwards.
TTCTAAATCCCCTAAACAAATTGTGGTGAAATGTTGTTCTAAACTCGCTAGCGAATGTTTTAATAATGTAATAAAATGAACGTTTCGTTTGAACTGTGATGTCTCTTATATATTAGTTTATCTCGTACTATATGCATACTATACATAACGTATTGTACACTTATATAGATATTAATGTAGACGTGTACGGTACGCATTCATGTAGTGACATTTCTCATGTCCAGATTCTTGGAATAATTGAGACTGTTGAAGAATTTATATGAAATGTGTAAGTCACTCGGGAAATCAGGTTACATTGCAACACAAGTTACAATTTACTGTGTGTTTCTCTTGTTTTAATTTGTTTACAAACTTGAAAATGTTTTGATTCCATCCAATCCATGTTATTTAAATACACAATGTTTATGTGTGTTTTAAATAAACATGGATTGGATGGGGTAACTGAGCTTATGTATTAAGATCAGATAATTAAAGACACGGTAACGAATATGTCATTAAAAATAAACTAACTCTTGTATTGGATCGGAATACATGTCACTAAAAAATTGTTAATGACGCCCCTTTGTAAATCGCCTAGACAAATTCTAAATCGAACAAATTTATTCACAGTGATCATTGTCGTTCAAATCGTATCATATATGATGAATATTGACGAAGTGTCTAAACTCGTCACTTTGTTAAAGAATCCGCTCTATTACAATGCCGACTTTTTACAACGTGGTAGGCAAAATACATATAGGCGGTGCTCACATTTTTCCAATGACATATCGGTCGACGGATCGGCGAAATTCGTGACCGTGTAAACAACATGTTGCTGGTATCAGATTTTAAAACGACTACACCTATGTAGTCCTTCACCTATACATCATTCAATTTAGCTCGGGGGTTGCAAGCTCGCTTTTCATTTTATTACACGCTGGCAATCAAAACACGATTTACGATACTGAAACCGGTAAATGAAACAATATCTTTTGTTTGAGATTTGGGCCCACCGATGAGCAAAGGTGAACAATAACCCGTATATCGATGTGCTCCTTGTAATCTATAGATTACAGTGATACGATTTTAATATCTCTATATTGAATATACTAAGAGTTGGATTGAGGAAAATTATAATATACTAGTTTTCGCCCGCGACACCGTCCGCGTGGAATTAAAAAAAGTAAGTAGCCTATTCGTTCTTCTAGGCTATCATCTACGACATATTACACTTAAGTGTGGATTTATGAAACTTAATCCAAACTGAAAGAAATAACTTAATTATTCCGAGTGCGACAGTTACACATATACCTAAGTATACACAACTTAAATAAAAGTAATAATAGTCTCCGGCAAGAAACAGACTTGTAATCTTACTTTTATACAAGCTAGACGTCTAATTGAAAGTCGAATTTCCAAAAGTCGTTTTGTATTGTTATATACAAGGTATAATCCAACAAAAGGCTTTTTTTCGCCTCAATTTTCTGTATCTGGATTACTTATATTCTATTCAATTTTGATAGTACTACTCTACATTATTACTATAGCCTTCAAGTCTTTTTAGACACTATAGTTTTAAAGAATATTAGCCCAGAACATTTTCTTCCCAAAATGTACAATCTGAAAAGAATCTCGACGTTATATCGCCTAGGAAGTTAGGCGTATAATACATAGGTCGGTGCTGATCAATATGAACATGAAAAGAAACTCCTTTCCATTGTAACATTACTACACATAAGCAGCAAAATTAAAATGTAAGTAGACCAGAAATATTTTTAGAAGGCAGTATAAAGTCAATGGTAAGAAGGTTTTCTTGTAATACTGATTAATTTGACGAAAGATTGAGTTTTAATTAGCAGTTTTATTAGGATTTTTATGTAAAAATGTTCAAAATTAAGTAATAGACGACAGTCTAGTGTCATATAAAATCCAATGCCTTTGTAACTGCTTTATAAAGAATTCGTAGATCTAAAAACTAACTTTGAATTCGACTGGATTGACACATATGCTAACATATTATTATTATCTCTGATTTAAACAAATATGGGGCGTGACAAAATGGCGAAAAACCACAGTAATAAGAATCGAAGGCGTTATGGCAAAGCTGAATCTCACCGCACTGCATTGTATCGTACTGCTCGATCGATCGAAGCGAATCGCAACGCACCGCACTGCAACGCACCGCAACGCACCGCACCGCACCGTACTGCAACGCACCGCACAGCACCGTACTGCAACGCACCGCACAGCACCGCACCGCAACGCACCGCACCGCAACGCACCGCACCGCAACGCAACGCACCGCACTGCAACGCACCGCACCGCAACGCACCGCACTGCAACGCACCGCACCGCAACGCACCGCACAGCACCGCACCGCAACGCAACGCACCGCACCGCACCGCACCGCACAGCACCGTACTGCAACGCACCGCACAGCACCGCACCGCACCGCACCGCACCGCAACGCAGAGCAACATAGTTTTGCCTGGCATTTAACGTGTTTATTTTTGTCCTTTGAATTCGTCTATTCAAGCTAATAACACAGTATTTCGTGCTCAATTAATAGAAATACATTTCGATATGAATTTCTCGTTAATATAGCTTATACGCCATAATACACTATCGAGTACTCAATTATTCTAGTGCATAATATATTGGACCGCACACCTCCCATATCTGTAATCGGCTTTGCCGAAATATTACAAGTGTTTGAAAGCAAACATAATTTGTGGTTCGAATTCTATTGATGTTTCGGTCAGATGAAAACATAGGCGTTATTATTTTTAATTTGGATTTATATTAAAATAACATTTTTTATGGATTGATCTTTGTTATGTTTGTAATAAAATTTTTTCGCAATTTTTAACGGTACTCGGCACAGTATTTGTTTTATTTAATACTTCCTTCCTATTTTTCGTTATTTCTATTTGCACAATTTTACGTTTAACAGATTTGAATAAATTGACCTATGTATATGTATGTAGTTATGTAAATATTTTTCTCAGGAATTATTCCTGTTTGAATTGTTTTTTTGTATACAACGTTGCATTGATTATTTTTACGAGGAAATTAATTTGCGAATAAATTCGTATACTTTAAAGTATAAACCGTAAATACTAAAGGTAATAAGTTACCTTAAAAGACGTCGGAGCGATCATTTTGCATTAGTTTTTGTGACGGCGAATATTCTAGAGGTAAGGGAGAAGATTTAATTACGAAGTTTTGCTGTGTTTCCGTTCTATAAACATTTTAGAATCTCAGAACAAATTTTAAATTCAATATTCAATTTATAAACTCTTTTCATGTTATTTTAATAGAAAAATTTTACTACTTACCTGCCCTTACTATGCTTGATACAAAAATTTTCAGTTTTTGGGTTGTCATTTGCATTATATTGTGTAAGAAAAAATGAAAATAAAATAGTAGAATCTCCTATCTCTTATCAGCCAATCGGATCTTCATTTTTATAAATTGAATTTCTAGGAAACCATTATGTAATTTATTACCAGAGTAAAGAGAAAAAAATAAATCAATCATTCATTTAGTATTTCTTCATGATCAACAGTTACGAAAAAAACAAAATTATTTATTGAAAAGGACGAGACGGTCTCTTAAAAGAACTCATTAGCGCAATGTTAATTAACTAATTGGAAAAGTTCCAGTTTGTAAAGTAAATTAAGTAAACATCAGTATTCAGAGATATTTAAAATATAATATCATTACTTTACAGATAAGCTAATAAGCTGATCTTATTGAAAAAAAAAAACATTTTATTTCAAAAAATGTGAATTCATCTACGTTCGTGCGGTTTTTAGATGTACTAAATTAATTTTTGTTCAACTAACATTCCTATCAACTTAATCATCTTCTCAAAATAGCATGAAATTACATTAAATATCGCAGCCTACCCCTCTGTAGTTGTGTCGTTGTTCTTTGCATATTTTAAAATCAACTTTGACTTATTAGTCTGATGTTATGGCTACCTCGGTCATCGCTAAGCTTATTACTCTGAACATTTAATTTGCATCCTTCCGCAAGGTTAAATCAGTTTCAGGAAATATAACGTGTGACCAGTTTCAATACAAATATGCTAATATTTCGTAAATGTTTTTATCATCAATACCAGAATTATTCATAACGAATGAGGCTCAAAACTATCAATTTAATCGGGGTAGGTCGAGTTCTGAATTTAGCATTAGCAGGGTCATAAATATAGATACAATGGTATAAGGACGCGCGCACACCTTTGACTAAACTATCGCACAACTGTTTAGTCGCGCTTTGATTCCTTTAAGCTTATATGGAGGTGCGAACAGTACTCGATTTTTAGTTGTGCAACTTAACAGTTGAATTGGGTGCGAAACAATCTAAAATCGCACAACAGTTGTTCGATAGTTTAAGCAAAGGTGTGCGACCGATCTAAGTAATACAATTAAGTGACTTATTACAAAGACACTTCTAGCTAATGTAAGTCATTGTTTGTAGAAAACGACTTTGAACAGGTTCACGACATTGACCTCGTTACGGCCCCTCGCTGAACTTTCCTCGGACCGCATTTATTCAATTTGTCTACGACTCCCTACTTAACTTAACTTACTTAGGTTATATATTTTAAAATTATATATTCTGACAAAATGTCCGATACAGCGTAGTCTAAATATCAGCGTTGCCGCCAAAAAAGATTAGATGATGATACAAACATTACAGACTATTTTAGTACTTTTTGTATCAGAAGTTGGTTGAAGTTAGGCAGAAGCTTACATTGTAGTTTATTAATTGCTTCGATAACTGTAATTAAAAGTGCAACTTTAAAATATATATAAAATAAAATAAAAAGTCCCGTTGTTAGTAAGTAATTTTCGTCAATATGGACATTGTGAAATAAACACAATAACAAATTTCATTAGTATATTGGTATAGACCAGTGGTTCCAAAACTTTTTTCCTCGTGGATCCCTTTCAACTCTCAATAGTTTCGGTGGACCGACATTTTTCTTGATGTCGGCAAACGGATTTCTAAGAAAGATTTCTTTTGAACAGTAACTGTTGCCCGCGACTCCCTTTGCGCGGAATAAAAAAAACAAAAGAAAGAAGCCTATGTGTTCTTCCAGATTATGTTCTACATATGTTACGGAGATACCTTCTAACAAACATCCGTGCTCCTAAACGTTCGCATTTATAATATTAGTAAAATTAACAACTCGTGAACCCCATTTTTGTTTCCAGTGATCGTAGACCCCCGCTGGAACATCTATGGACGCTTGGGGGTTACCTAGGCCACTTTGGGAACCACTGGTGTAGACTGTTGACTAAAGTTGTGTTACGGTAAATACAATTTCAAAATGTCAATAACATGTTTCATTTTCGTAAAATCCATAAGGAATTGTCGATTGCGAACCCCTGCATTGTTAGAAGCATTGTGGCCATCGATAAAGAACGAGAGTAAATAAAAGGGAACTTTTATTGAGTCGCAGCTAACAAATAAATTTCATGTAGTCTTTGTTTCAACGACAAAGGATTTTAATTTTCACGCCTTTATTTATTACTGATTTTTAAAACTTTGTTACAATGTCCTATGACTTACTATATAATTAAATTGATGTTCTAAATATGTCATCCATATGTATATTTAAATGAGTAAAAATAGTACTTAGGTTAACGTTATGTATGAAAGATCTAAACAATAAAGTTTATGGCGTACGTAACCACAAAGTTTTTAATTGACGCAAATGAAATTTACTTATAAATTAGCAAACGAAGTATTGAGTAAGAGTTGGTTAGAAACATACAACCAAGGTGCTTTTCTATAAATAGAAAAAAAACGATTGGCCGGGAATCATGGCAGCGCGAAAATGAAATAATTTCACTTAGCGACCTGTTAACGAGATCTTACGAAGTTTGATATTAAATTGATATAAATATCTTGGCAAATGTTTTTTTGATCCAATTTTAAAAGTTTTTTAATGCGTTTCTTTAAACAATTTGGATAGCGAAGAATTGTTACAACTGTAATTAACAACATTTTAACCAACTTAAATTGCTAATTGCTGAATCTTACTAATATTATAAATGCGAAAGTTTAGATGTATGGATGATTGTTAGAATTTACCGCCTAAAATGTTGAATTGATCTCTATGAAAGGTAAAAATGTAGAGCAAAGTGTGGAAGAACAAATTGGCTACTAACTATTATACTTTTTTTTTATTCGATGCGGACGGCATCGCGGGCAATATCCAGTTCTATAATAAAAATAACGAAGTTCTGATGTAACGGTGTTTTCAAAAAAATTGCTATAAAAAGTGAACGTGTGCCTAAAACATGTAACTTTTTTTAGCTATTGCTACCGGTCCATCTTTTTTTTAGTCACATGCGCTCCCACAGATACGGCGAGCGTGTGTGATTAATCGCTGGGCAAGGCAATTTCATAGGTATTTTTAGTGTACTAGTTTAAGTTTAAAAATACTCTGGTGACGTAGATGATGTTAAACTAAATTCTTGTTTGTTTTAAATGAACACCAATAAAAGGAAGGTATTGGGGAAGGCCTATGTCCATCAGTGGGCAGATAAAGGCGGTTGTTGTTGATGATGATGATGATGATGATGATGATGATGATGATGATGATGATGATGATGATGATGATGATGATGACGATGATGATGATGATGATGATGGTGATGATCATGATGATGACGATGATAATGATGATGATGAATGAATGAAAAGAAGAGTAATTATATTAATACGCGAGTTGAACACTTGCAAAGGCCCTTACTTTTCTGATGAGATTGAAGTTCACATAGATGGGCACTATAGGCTACTTTTTAATTCCGCGCTAACGAGGTTTGCGGACGATAGCTCGTATTAGCTATTTTAAATATATATGTAGATATTTCTTTATAAGAAAAGAAATATTCCATAAGTTTAAAAAATAAATACTTCTTTGTTCCCGAACATTATTTACACACTGTTGCATCCGATATTATTTTGTTAAAGTGCATGAACGCGCATACCTTTAAAGGCAGCAAACATTTTTATGCACTGGAACAAAATCGAAACAAAGGGGAAGATGGAAAATCGTGTAACAAAATAAACGGAACGAAGTAAGATATTTTAAAATATATTTACTTTAGACATTGATAGAGACTCTTTTTCATGGATGGCGAACTTTAACCTATCGGAGTACCATTGTAAAGAAATGTTTAATGTTTAGACGTGATATCAAATAACTATGCGATTATTAGTAACTAAATTCCATAGCGTAATGATCAGTCCGCATTCACCTTTCACTCCTCATATGTTACCTACTTCATATTTTTTTTCGTAGTCCATAATGAATTTTGTGATCAGTGACGCGCCAAAAATATTGTGTTCATACTCATTATTGTTTCGCCACCCCTGATCTATTTGATTAAAAACATTGTTTTTTATCGGAGAAATGAAGAAAAATGTTTCGGCAATTTTGTTTAAATCGGTAAAGTGTTTTTTTTTATTCTAACTAAAACAACATTAACCAATAATTTTGATCTTTTATATTCACTGAAGACAAAGACAATTCGATTGTTATACATTTTGGATGTCTGTATGTACATATAATATGCGAAGGTTCCTATCAACAAGAGTAGCCTACTAGGCCTTTTAAGTGCATTGTTACTGCCTGTACTAATTACACGCAATTTAACTGTGCAGCATCAAAATTTGATCTCTCTCTCCCAATATTGATATTTCGTTCCGTGTACAAAGATAATTGTGTTTAGTCAAACTATTAACCATCAATTTGGCCTGTACGTTGAATCATCAGTAATTATGCCTCTGTTGTTTATTTATTTTATATTTCCCTTAATTTAATTATGATGGTTTTTATTCAAATATACCGATAGTTTTTCCTTTAGGTCGACCATGATTGACGTATATAGACGAAAGTCTCAAAACGACTTTATTAAAGGAAACTTAGACCCAGCATCGTCTAAGACCGCGTTCGTTAATGATGATTGTAAGGGTAACAAATTCCAAAATGTGATGTACACCAGCTTTAGAATAAAAAACATTTTTATGTACACCAGGAAAAAAAGTTATGAGAACACATTAAAACAATCGAAATCAGTACCTCCTTATTTGCACTCGGTTCACAATAACGGTATACTTTAGTGAGTAAAAGATTGTTTTAATATTAGTTTATGGAATGTAATATCTGTCATAAGTGAATTGATGAAAATACCTTAGTGTTTCGGTATACTCGACTGAACTGAATAACGAGCTGACTATCCTTTGTTAGAGTTACAGTGGCTCCTACACAATTGTCATACATCGTGCCCGCCCTCACATTCACACGACATGACATCTACGTAGTAACTGTTAATACGATTTCTACACTAATTAATTAATTTAACTTAGTCCTAGATATCTCACAGATTAACTACTTAATTTAACAATTAGGTTATTTTAAATACTTTGTATGTAATCGTATTTGTCAGAAAAATGTGTAATGAACAATGACAAACAATGTGTTGGAAAACTCAAGAAATGTAAATATATTTTTGTACAGACGTTTTCGCAATGAAAACTCAGGGTTAGGCCTTGACATTGTTGTAGAACTCCGTTGACCTGACGCACGACTGATCGTTCTCAAGCTACAATAAAGTAACGGATATGTAAAGATTTTATTCTTTCAGTAGAAATACTTGATAAACAAAAACGTGTTGGAATACAAAGATGAGTTGTTTACAGGTGGGTAATTTTGTAACCTACAAATCGGTTTAAGATATTTTTTTTATATTATAACGTGACAAATGAGCAAGCGGCCAGTTGAATCCGCCAAAATGGCGAAGCGACCGCTGCCCATCGACATTCGCAATTGCGGATGCGTTGCCTATCCTTAATCGACGGAGGAGGAGACGCACATAAAGGGGATATTACTTCTTGCTATGCGTCTCCTCCGCCGTCAAATCTATGTTCCCTTTCCATCCTATTCTTATGAAAAAAGGGGGGGGAAGGAAAAGGGACTAAAGTTGGGCCTCCGGCACCACACCCATCAGACTACGCGGAATTGCTCCCACTTCACGCATGTCTTCTGTGTGTTCGTGGTATTGCACCGGGCGAGCAGACCCATTCGTACGAAGATGTCAAACCGGGCTCTACCACTGTTAAAGTTTTTACCATTTCGTCGAAAAATGCGAAAAAATATTTGAATCCTTAGAATTTATTTTTTCAATTGGGTTGTCGATGCTCTTATAGTCGTATTCACTAATATTGGTGTTCCAAAGATTCTTACAAATCAGCTCTACGCGGCTATTGTAGCTTTATAACTTTAACTTCTGTTCATTTATCTATGTAGATGTGTGAACGGGCGACATTGACTTTCCCCACAAAAGCACGGAAACCTGTCGTATGCTCGGTTATTGAGGATAAGGGAATTAACTTATGATTACATGACATCTATTGGGTTTAAAATAGCTTGGTTGTTAATTAATACTTCTTAAATCGATTGCAAAGTACTAATACATCGAAAGATATATTTCATCTAAACAAAGAAATGTTTGTCTTCATATCATTTGTTAGACACTTTTACTGTAGGAGTAAGTTATTGCGAAGGAATCACGGTATCTAAGCTTAATATTTCTAATCAGAGATTTCTAACGATTTCTAAATATAGAACAAAAATATACAATGACGCCAATAAAAGTTATACGTCTTATAAAACAGAAGTTGTTTTTTTCTTGTAATATTATACTTAATTAGTAATTATACTTCGTTAGTAGCATACGCTTTGAGTGCTTTTATTATAACGCAATATACCCTTTGAAAATGGACGAACCTGCAATAAACGCAGTGGAACGAAATAATTAATTTCAGTAAAGAAGGCGTGTGAACATTAAAATAAAATTTCGTACACAGAGTGGAAATAAGTTAATAAAGCCAATAGTCAATACCCCTTTCTTTGTCCTGTCTAACTTTCGTGTAATTCACTCGTTACCTTTTTATATTTATGTAGCTAGTACTTTTAGGAGCTTAGATTCCAGTGACTCTTAGACTAGTGAGTTTTGCATTGTTTTTTTAACTTGATATGAAATGTAAATAACTTTGTCTACAAGTTTTAATTTTTGACAATTTATATCGTTCACGAAATTTGTCTTTCTTGACTTTTTAACTTTACTGTTTTGTTCTTCTAACTAGCCATGTCGGGTTGTCGATTATCGATCTATCTCAATTCAATAGTACACAAAGAAACGTCGCCGTGCCTTGTATTTTATACGAAAGTAATATTCTTTTCCACTAAAGTAAAAGGATTTATCAGTTAAATATCAAAACATCTTGAAATGAAACGAGATAAATAATGAGAATACAGTCAAACCGTACTGGGAATTTCAATTTAGTAAGTCAGGTAGTCAAACATTAATTAAAACGGATGATATTTTAAAATATTGCCCTGTGAATTAATACGCAGTCTTCAAAAGAGAATATTTAACATTTACAATAAATTGCAATTAATCATAAAATTATTTCGTTTTCAAAAGTGTACGATTTTATTTTAAAAGGTATGTTTACATCATTCGCTTCATTTAATTTTGTTTCCGCATCGTTGAACATTTTACAATTAATTAAGTGGCAAATAATTAATTTTTCGCAAAGCAAAAGCGAACATTACAGTCCATTGCAGTGTATTGGAGGTTGTTTTAAACAGAGTTGAGAGAATCACTATTGCATTTTGATATAACATACTCGCCCAAACTGAAAATATTTTTGTATGGTATTTTCAACGTTTTGAAAATGCAATTCAGGATTTTGCATATCAAAGTCCTTTCAAATAGACATGGAAAAAGAAACAACCTAGTAGGATTTGCGAAAGGAAAAATTTGTAAAAGAACTAAAACTCGAATTTACTTAGTAAGAAACTGCAATTCATGTACATATTTCAAACAATACATTTTAGGAATACTGATAATCATTTTTTATCATTCATATAACCAAGATCTTTAATAATTGTCTTTTACTCCGACATCTTTTACCAAACTATAAGTAACAATGATTTTACTTGGGGCATTTATCTGTGCATCAGACTGTAAAATTTATTGGTGCTGAAACGAACGGTGCATAATAATTATTATCGCAAGGCAGTATTTGCGTGGGTGTTCATCTGTTCTACGTCATTATTCTTACACGTTAACACGGCAGAATGGAATACTGACTAACCACTTCACGTAATACCGGCAAGCGCGGGCGCGGTAGCGGCCGGGGATTTACAAGCGAGCGCGGGCGGGAAAGCGGACGCGATAGCGGGCTAGACTACGGGTGCTGATTCATTCATATAATTTCAAGTTTTCGCGCGACATTGGCATGAGGACTTACGTTTTATGTTGTACGTATGATATTTCATAACCGCGTCCGCTCGTGTTATATGAACGAAGCCTAGAATTAAAACATGCATTATGGATTGAGGTAGACTAGTAAACAACTTATTAATATGCAAGTAAGAATATGCTCAATATATTTACTGGATACAAGGGTGTTAAAAGTAAAGATCAAATGAAGTATTTAATAGGTAATAACTCGACGAGGAATTCCTGACGAAGTCTTAGGTTTGCTTAAATGAGGTGCATAAGTCGACTCACTGCAGAATATAAGTCTAAAACAATAGACAGTTATCTAGTACATGTGAAATACTTTTGACTTTAACACAAAAGTTACAAAATGTCTTATAATTGAATTTTAATGAAACAGTACGGGCTTGTTCACGGTTGTTAATTGTTAGTTGCATGTTGAGTTCACAAAGCTTTTAAATTCTTTACGCTGTAATCATCAAATTGCGAGCTGCTTTGTTGTCAGAACATATTGATTGACAATCCCGAAAAAGCAATTCGACGATGAAATTAAAAGGAAAACGAATTCGAAAGCGGATTGAGCTGAAAAAATATTCTTTCATGTAGAGTTTAATATAATTGAAATTTTCAATATACTTAGCTTATTAACTTTGGTAACTCTATTAACAATATTACAAATTAATCAAACTTACCAAATAGTTTTATTCACATTTTAGACATCAATGTTATTTAATTACATATTTAAAATCATACAAATTATTAAATAGTGAAAACTGTATAATGTACCAGGGTGTTTTTATTTGAATTATTGTCAAAATATTAAATTCACTATGTGAAAAACTCCAAAAATAATCTTACAGCAAAATGTTTCAATTTATTCGATTGCACAAGAAGTCAATACGAAATATCATACTGTTTGTACACGTACATACGTCAAAGGTTACAAAATCTGTTTGACTACAAAGTGCGGCCACGAAAAGTAATTTGAAAACTTACGAAGCCTTTCAATACTTCCAAGTCTCTACATTGAACAAAATCCATATTCGTATATAGAAACGATATTGGCAATTCTCAACGGTCTCAGATTTTACCCGTATTATCCGCAAAAGTATCAACATATTATTATTGACTTATATTGTTTGTTTAAAAATGCGTAACTTTTCATACTGATATGCCTTGTTAAAGCAACAAGTTCGCTACGTTGTGCCGTGGAGAACAGAAGTAAAAAAGTTGTAGAGGGGACGACGAAGGGCATAAAGAGCTACAGTGGTGGCGTTTTGTTACACAAAAAGCACAAATCTGTTTTTTATTTATTTTAGATTGTGTTCTCCATATCTTATAGATACTCATTTCCTACTTCTTACCACTCTTAATTATAAAGCACCTACATAATTCGAAAATGTTAAATTATTTCTAAAGTCAAATTCCATCGACAAGAGACATTGTAACAAAACTATCTAAACTATCTTACTTCTATAAGGCTTATTTAAAACAGACATTTGTATCACCAATTTAAACACCGAAACGTTCCAAAATAAATCCATAGACTACGACGACGACGACTAGAATACGCTTTAAGTTAGTTATAATTGTAGCTTTAAATTTTTATTTAACGTTCATTCTTCAATTTATTATTATCAATAAGTAGATATAATATTTGTCATTGGCTTCAGCGACCGCCACAAACAGCGTTTATTGTCCTGACCAGTTACACATCGTTGATCACACAATTTAAATCTTGTTAAAGAACCTGCTCTACGAGCAGACATCAATGATTTGAAAAATACGTTAATATTTACGAGAATGTGAAAAAAACATGTAGTGATATCCCTCTATTTTTTTTCTATGTCGATTCATAAATAATTTAAAAGGAATTGATAAAAAACTAACTATAAATAAAAATAACTTGGATAAGCAAAATATTATATCAATTATTGAGTTCGTTAAGTGGCTACTATTCTATTAATATTCACTGTTCGCTACTAAATCTGTCGAAATACATCGGTAAACGGTATTTATCCAATAGAAGTCAAAATTAGTAGTCAGATTAAATCAATTTCAGCTTAACTAGCTTCCAAATACGAAATAATTGCCCGGTCACATTTCTATTCAGATGTACAATGAGCATGTTTTGGATTCGAATAATTCATCATTCCCGTAATCAAGGTCAAATTTCAGCTTTCTGAATCATGAGTACCTCTCTCTATATTTGAATTCCAACAGCGAGTTTCTAATATCGAAGTACACGTCCAATAACATATTGTTATCTTGGTTTTTAAGCTATTACTTTTTTATTTTCGCTGAACCTTTTAATCAACAAAAGATTTCTTTACATAAAAAGGTTTATACCAACTTTATTTGCTATTGCATTTTTTAAACCAATATTATCTACACATATTCAAAATACCTGATTTTAAATTATAAAATTCACAGCGAGTAAAACAGCACTGAGTAAACAAGAAGCAGCTCTTAATTAAATAAATTCAATACTCAGTCTGGTAATGACGATTCAATTTACTTAGGTAGTAGTCAAAGAAAAAGATTTATTTAATTGAAAACAGGTACAACGAAGCTGGAAGTAGTTTCCGGCGACTAATTGCATCCAGTCTATGTGACGACATCGATACATCCGCTTCGTCGCATATTTCGCTCGGGGATATCTTATATATAAGACACATATACAACACACATCCTATCCTATAAGCCATGTTTTCATACTAACTGGCATTCATATAAGTAATTATGTTATTAATTACGTATGAGATTTGTATTTTGTACATTAAAATTTCTACAGTATTTTTGAGTAACACGGTAATGAAAAAGTTTTTGACACACATTTATATTATAGTATTAATTATTCGCGACATCAGAAAAAAATCTAGAAAAAAGAACCCACGTTCACACTACCCTAGACCGGCACACCGTACAGTGTGCACATTAGGTAGGTATCCTTCTCTTTGACGATGACAGATGACAGATACATTCACAATGCGAAACCGAATGACACGAGGGGAGCAAAAGCGGGGCGAGTGGGCGACAGATACCGGCGCAGACTCGTTCACACTACTCCGGTCCAGTGGTTTTGCCGGCGTTTCGCAATGACAAAACGCTGGGTGAAAATACCGGGACTGGGATCGGTATTTTTGCAGGACCCTAGAAAATACGACAGATTCATATAAAATGTATAGACACTAGCCCTTCTGGTAGTTCTATCAGCCCGGCGAATTTGCCGAGCGTAGTAGTTAACATCTTTCTCTTTGCCTAACTCCGAACGAAGCTTGGATGCATTAATAGTGATCACCACCATTACCAGACTTTATAAGTCCTCTGCTGGACAAAGTCCTTTCCTAATTCGTGAATGATGATGAAGTAGTACAATGATTGATGAAGATATAAGTAAAGGTCAAATAAATATAGTGCGATCGATAATTAAATTCAAGTTCACTCCTGCGTTCCCGCTTCGATATTTCAGTCGGAAATTGTGACGTGCCGTCCCTAACTATGTATTTCTCAACAAACATTTCTAATATTTGATTTTTAATTTAACAAATTTCTATTTATGTCAAAAATTCTTTCTGGTATCTTCGTAGTTTTTTAGAAACAAGGCCAACTTATATGTTAACATTACTTCTAGAAATATGTACTCGTATTGCACCTGCATCGATAGTGTTGACTGTAACAGAAGTCATTTGCGTGACTCTTGCACTAATACATAATGAATTCCTTTGAAACATGTCTCTTTGAAAAATAAACTCACGGTAACTCTTTGGCACTATACTGATTATTTAGCTTAAAGTTATTTTTATTATACAAGTAGTATTGCAACGCATGCCGCGTACAACTGGTATCTAATAAACGAGGTAAAAATGGGTCAGTAGAGATTTGCATAGTTCAATGATAGAGATAACGGAGTTTGAAGTTGGAATTGAATTACAGTAGTTCCAGTTAATAATTTTCGAATTTCAGATTTAATATTAATGTCAACTTATTTGTTTTATTGTCCAAATATGTATGAATGTTAAACCTACCACTAAGTTAAAGACTAATATTGCTTCTTCCTTGGTAATGTTTGCGTTAATTTATTTAAAAACATATTAATAATTTACAAAAAGTAAAAATGAAAAAGTCAGTAGCACTGATATGAATATGTTTGACCGCAACTGAACGCTACGAGATTTTAAAATAAATTTCCTGCTAAATTCGCGGGCAACATTGAACATGTCCGATCTCACGTGAATACTGCCCACGCCACTATCGACCCGTAGAGCCTGCGGGCTCTTTGTAATTATCACTCTATGTAGTTGTATCTGTACAACCGAAGAGTTATATGAAATTTAAATAAAAGTTACTTAAAAAAACCTGGCTATCTTAAAAATAGTTATGGAGAGTTAGATTCGGTTTCTGACTAATTTATGGATTTTATTACCAACGTTCGCTAGTATTTTGTGCTGATGTATTTATTACAGTTTATGACACGCAGGCGAAAAACTTACCGAATGACACGTCCAGATCTGATCAGTTGAAACGTGTAACCGTGTGTAGGTGGTCATACAAACCCACATATATACTGACATTTACGCTAATTCCCTTCTGCGTTTGTCGGGTAAAAAAATAGCTTAATCCATGAGTCATAAACATTACTTTATTGTTCCGTGTTATAACTAAACATAAACACTTTAACGCACTTAATAAAATACCTAGCAACCAAACCCGATCAAAAGTAAATATCAATGCGTGTAGTGAAAACTTGAGATTTCATTTAAAAAAAATTGTGAACAGATGAACGTGAAATTTGACAGTTAATATGGAGAACAAGTGCATATGCAGTAAATATTCAAGCAGTACAGTTGTAGTAGTATGTTTATTTCCTTTACTTTCCTGAAGTAATAATGACAAACTCTGAAAAATCCAAAAAAAGTTGTTTCTTTTAATAAAACTTTTTAATTGTTATTATTGATTTATTTTTTATAATCGCATAGCATATGCATCATGTAATTTTACAGTAACTGAATACTACAAATAATATAAAGTTATATCCTTTACTGGAGAATAGGAAGTGGTAAGGAACTAACCTAATGAATAGAGTTGAAACAGAACGCCTGAAAGCTTACACAAAGTTGTACGAATGTAATTACATCGGGGCAGTTCGGCGATGCTTAGCGCGAAGCTGAACATTGTTGTCTGATATTAGAACTGAGATTTAAATAGTACCATCAGTTTCACTTCAATTAGAGCCGAGCACAACGGATGATGCAGACCTCACTCGATTCAAACATTACACCACAAATTAATTCTGCAATTCCGAATCGAGTTATTGCGAATTGGGATCGCTAAGATTTATGTACTAGCTTTCGCTCGCGACTCCGTCCGCGTGGAATTAAAAAAAAAACAAATGTTAGTAGCCTTTGTGTTCTTCCGGACTATGCTCTACATCTATATGCCAAATTTCACTGAGATCCCTTCAGCAGTTTAGGCTACCAACTCTAACAAACATCCATCCATCCCTCTATCCATGTAAACTTTCGCATTTATAATATTAGTAAGATAGGTACATACGAGTATGTGTTCACTAGCTGTTCCCGTGCAGCTTCAACCGCATGAAATAATAAAAAAAACATTTTATTGTTTACATTTGTCAAATTCTCAATTGCAAATTTCAAAATTACCATTACCATAATAACCTTGCTTCCTTAATGTTGACAGCTTGTAGTTTATAGTCCCTATGCCACATGAAGGGTTTTTCCAATTTATTTACACCCTAAGTTTAATAAAGTGAAAATATATAGCCTAAAGCGTGTCATAATTGTAGAAAAGAATTATTCAAAAATATGCTGTGATTGCTGACATCCTACACCACGAAGTAGTGTGTGTTTACGCTTTATTATATTAATATCGATTATATTAATATGCTAAGTGAAAACTTTAAATCCGTTGTTAAGGAAATATCACAAACGGTTGATCGTGAAATATGACACAGTCACAGTTAATGTGGACAGGAAATGTAAAAATCTAATTTTGTAATTATTAAATTTGTAAAAACATTTAATTATTCCAAGTCATCTTACCGTTGAGATCAGTAAACGACCCTTGAGATCGATTCTATTACAATTTTAATTACTTTGTACGAAACAAAGAACAAACATTATTCCATGGCTTTATGAATAAATCACGTATTTCGGTTGCAATTTTCATATTCACGTCAGTTCAATTTGTAGTAACGGATTAAAAATGTTAACTGTAAATATTGAGAGTAATCCCAAATGGTGTTCGATCGATTATTGGCTTTAGCTGTTATTGGTATTAATTTGTATCTCTGTCTGTGATGCGCCTTAACAAAGGCAATATATATCAACGTGACATTGAGGCTACGCGGAATATCCTCACGTGGCAACTAGTGAATCGATTATTTTATTTGTAAGTTGCTTTACATCGGAAACGGCGGAACCGGCTTGTTAAAGTGACGTTACATGGCAGTTGCCAGAAAAGCTGCAATTTCACCTGTCAGACACATTCCTTCTAGAAATCCTAATCTTAAATGTCACTCTATCAATTTCCTACAATTTCGGTTATTACATGAATGGAGAACAATATGAACAAGCTATTTCGAAAAGTCAATAAATATAACAAGACTTAAGACTAGGTATGTAATTTATTAGTTTACTATTTATGGTATATTTCGTATAATGTATACTTCTATTTAACAGGTAAGTGTTGATTAAGTGTTGAAGGACAACACCGTGATGCATTGTGCCAGCGAGGTTGTTTATGGCCTTAGTGCCCCTAACTTAGAGAGAGAGAGAGTGGAGACATATAATTAGTTGATAATGATGATCATACTTTTTTGAAAAATAATGCCTTTGTAAATAATGTTACCTTTGCCAGCATATAGATAAAGCAACTGCAGTCGTGTTCATATTATAATTACTTGACTAATGAATATATCTGGTCATTGGTTTTAAAACTCTTTGAACAAAAAGTAATATAAAATTATTAAAATGTAATATCGGTTTTAACAATAACTGTTGTTTCCAGCGTAATTCAATATCTGTACCATACAGTGCCTGCCGGTTGTCACAAAATGTCCGCTCGTTGTTACAAAACATACTTACTGTAGTCCTTTTGTTAAACAAAACTGGAACTGAAATAATGTTGAGTTTTAAACAGTGCGTAAAACAATCATATTTACCTAATTATTAATATTATAAATGCGAACTTTTTGATGAATGGATGGATGTTTGTTATAATTTGTAGCCTAAATTGCTGAACGGATCTCGATGAAATTTAGCATAAATGTAGAGGATAGTCTGGAATGACACATAGACTACTTTATTTTGATTTATAATTCCACGCGGACGGAGCCGCGGGCGAAAGTTAGTTTTTAATAAGTAGAAAAGAAAGTACTGTTTACAATTACTAATTTTATTACGCCTGCCTTGTTAAATGTAAATATATTACATCGTTGGAAGTTGCATTTGAAGTAGTTAGACTTATAAACGAGGCCTTCACCACATTTGACTCAGTAACTACTGTTACCTTCCCAGCCATCAATTATAGAATAAAATCGATACTAAATAACAGCATTGCATTATTTCTAACAGAATAGACGGATAATATAGCAAAAGCGGACAATGGAAATTATTTTATGAAATAATTTTTCTGTTGCTTGAAACTTCGTCCGCGTGATATTAAAAATAGTATTATAGAAAAATAGCCTATGTTACTCACTGATAGGAAAGCTTCTTAATCGCAACGGATTTTTGAAATCGGCCCAGTAGTTTTTGACTTATTACAATACATACAAAAATACAAATCTTTCCTTTTTGACCGACTTCCCAAAAGAAGGAGGTACTCAATTCGTCTGTATGTTTTTTTTTTTTATGTGTGTTACGGCATAACTCCGCCCCTAGTAGACCGATTTTGAAAATTCTTTTTTTATCCGAGAGGTAGTGCTTGCAGGTGGGTCCCATTTTTTTGTTTTTTTTAGTGTACTGTTTTTTTGAGAAGATTTTGTTTTTAGTGTACTGTTTTTTTGAGAAGATTTTGTTTTTAGTGTACTGTTTTTTTGAGAAGATTTTGTTTTTAGTGTACTGTTTTTTTGAGAAGATTTTGTTTTTAGTGTACTGTTTTTTTGAGAAGATTTTGTTTTTAGTGTACTGTTTTTTTGAGAAGATTTTGTTTTTAGTGTACTGTTTTTTTGAGAAGATTTTGTTTTTAGTGTACTGTTTTTTTGAGAAGATTTTGTTTTTAGTGTACTGTTTTTTTGAGAAGATTTTGTTTTTAGTGTACTGTTTTTTTGAGAAGATTTTGTTTTTAGTGTACTGTTTTTTTGAGAAGATTTTGTTTTTAGTGTACTGTTTTTTTGAGAAGATTTTGTTTTTAGTGTACTGTTTTTTTGAGAAGATTTTGTTTTTAGTGTACTGTTTTTTTGAGAAGATTTTGTTTTTAGTGTACTGTTTTTTTGAGAAGATTTTGTTTTTAGTGTACTGTTTTTTTGAGAAGATTTTGTTTTTAGTGTACTGTTTTTTTGAGAAGATTTTGTTTTTAGTGTACTGTTTTTTTGAGAAGATTTTGTTTTTAGTGTACTGTTTTTTTGAGAAGATTTTGTTTTTAGTGTACTGTTTTTTTGAGAAGATTTTGTTTTTAGTGTACTGTTTTTTTGAGAAGATTTTGTTTTTAGTGTATTTTGTTTGGAAGTCGGTTTTGTTTTTTATTAAAAAGTTTATTATAATTCAGTATATGTAGATCTATCTATATTATAATATATCTCGGCAGAACTAGTTTTAGCGCTACCAGCGCTCTGGGCGAAAATCACATCACCACCCAATTAACGTCGAATCCTACGCGGTATTTATTAATAGCGGCCTTTAGTTTAGGGAGAACTATCGTCAACGTTTATAATTTTAATAAAATTATAACACAATTTCTATAGAATATTAAAACAAGACAAGCATTAATAACCCAATGGAATTTCTTTGAATTTAGATGGATTCATTCCATCTTTGAGTTGTTTAATTACTAAAAACGTTACTATACTTTCAATTGTCAATTGTTATGGTAAAAATGTAGAAAACCTTACGTAGAAATATCACTGCATATACCTCGGCTGACACCGACATCAAAGTAATAATAATTGTACAATATAGATATAACAGCTACAATAAGGGAGGTTTACTATTTTCAAGTAATTATTTCGTTACTTTTTAGTGTACTGTTTTTTTGAGAAGATTTTGTTTTTAGTGTATTTTGTTTGGAAGTCGGTTTTGTTTTTTATTAAAAAGTTTATTATAATTCAGTATATGTAGATCTATCTATATTATAATATATCTCGGCAGAACTAGTTTTAGCGCTACCAGCGCTCTGGGCGAAAATCACATCACCACCCAATTAACGTCGAATCCTACGCGGTATTTATTAATAGCGGCCTTTAGTTTAGGGAGAACTATCGTCAACGTTTATAATTTTAATAAAATTATAACACAATTTCTATAGAATATTAAAACAAGACAAGCATTAATAACCCAATGGAATTTCTTTGAATTTAGATGGATTCATTCCATCTTTGAGTTGTTTAATTACTAAAACGATCTGAGGGGGTTAATTTCTTATACAAAATCTACACAAAGGGAGTCCCTTAGCGGACACACAATACAAATAAATTCTAACTGAGACAGACACTTTCGTGGTTTCATTAATTTTCGTTTAAATAATTATAAAGACTATTTTGTCATACTTTAATCAAATTGTATCATTAAGTTTTACAACTGCAACTTTATCAAACAGACACGTTTATAACTTACATGTTGTAATACTGTACGAAACTTATAAGTGTGTTTGAGAACAACGACACGACACAAGAAAACAGTTTGTATAAATGGCTTATTAAAACTTCATACTCGACTTTAGAATTGTACGAAAGCTGCTTCTAGTTATGTTCCAAATGGAATTTGTTTTGTTTATTTGTACATTTAATTTATGACAATGACGTCACCGATGTTAGTAAGCAGATTTTAACTTCCGTCTCTATTTATTTTCCGTATCCTAGCGTAATAAACCTATCTTGTAAATGTGAAAGTTTAGATGGATAGATAAATGTTTGTTAGGAGTTATGTACAGAACGGATCAACGGATATCGATGAAATTTGCCACAGGTGTAGAACCTAGTCTGGAAGAACACGTTACTAAATATTTTTTAATCAGCGCAAACATTGTCGAAGGAAAAACCTAGTAATATTATAAAATCTATTTCAATTCAATATAAAAAAAAATCTGAAAGCAGAAATAAAAGGCAACAAAATCCAACATCACTAGGCAAATCCATCCATCTATAAATAATCGATCAAAATAGCTCTGCTCGCGGCATAAAACACCACATCCGTTAATTATGCTTTGACAACGATTTTTGTGCCAACTGAAATTCTAAAATGAAATAAAATAGAAAGCTATGCGAAATACAGGCAAATCGATCAATAAGTCACTTTGGCTCTCACTCTGTATAATAACGCAAACAATACCCGTGCGGGGAACGTTCATAAAAAATGTAACAACTTGTTGAGTCCAATCTAGAAATGTAAACAATTATACCAATGATTAGTTTCTTATTTCAACAAGCCAATGTATTCACTATTGATGAAATTATGATCAACTAGCTTTCGCCCGTGACTCCGTCCGCGTGAAATTAAAAAAAATATCTGCCTATGTGTTCTTCCAGACTATCCTCTACGTCTATGTCAAATTTCATCGAAATCCGTTTAGGCTACAAACTCTAACAAATATCCATCCATCCATCCATCCATATAAACTTTCGCATTTATAATATTAGTAAGATGTAACTTGACCACATGATGATAATTTATTATAGACGATATAAACATAACGTTCTTACATAAGGCAATGTTCAAATTAAAACCAAATACTCCTAAACTTTCAGTAGTCCTTTTACATATGTCTTTTGAGACCCTTTTTGTTGTTTTTTAATTTACTACATATTGGTGGTCCACACACGAACGCACCTAAGTTGTGAACCCCCAGGGTCCACTTTGGGAATCACTGATCCAAATTACTTTGAGCATTACAGAATTATGCTCAAAGCACTTTAATCGTAAACATATTAGTGCAATTCATGCTGTAGGGATTTAATGTTAAATGCTATCTCCTATCGACAAATAGAGATTGGGCATCTCACAGCATTAAGGTGCATTGAAGCGTGATATTATGTACTATAATTAATATTACCAAGTCTGTAAGCCACTAACATCTAACCATATATCTACCAGTAATCTGAACTAAGTCTGCGCCGCGCTCGTTGCTAGTCACGAAAATCCTCGAAAAAATCCTAAATGTGGTAAAAAGTTCGCGAAGTTTACCGAGTGACATAACAAAACGTGCGGGAGAGTGAGGTGAACACGACTGTGAAAACCGTTTCTGGATCGCAGTGAATTTCGGCAAGTTATTACTGAAAAACCCGAAAATTGCAAGTTTCCAGAACTTTGACCGCGTACGCCGCGCGATTAGTCGCTGCGACCCCCTGTTTTTCAACTGTTATCCTGTCGGGCTCGTCGAGCTCTACAACTGGATACCAAATTTGGATTTTTTAGGCCAAAAACGGCCAAGATATTAACCAGAAAAACAAAAACCACGTGCCACGAGGTCAGTGATCCGCGGCCACCTTGGGAAATCCAAAAATATTCACCTGTAGAGGAAGACGAGAGGAGCTGGAATCCGTTTCAAGACCTGAAAAAAGATAAGCCATTATTAATTTATGCAATTTCAAAAATTTAGTGAATTTCAAAAATTTGTAATTAATTAAAACGATCTATGACATATAGTTTTTTCGTAGTCTAATCAAAGCTTGCATTGAGTAGTATTACTATTGTAAAAATTAGAATTTTCTATTTGCAAATTTCGGAGAAAATAATTTTCAAAATTTCGTACAAATTTTCAACTTCATTTTAAAAATACCTACAAAAAATCTAGAACATTGTAGTTTATATTATAAAATAGAGCTAAAAATACAGAACATATTTGACACCTAATTTGAATTTTTTGGACTTAAATTAGATTTTCTATAGTAAAATAATGCGAAAAATTATTGTTTTTGGAGAAACTAAATCGGCGGCTAATCTGTGACCTTAGTTTTATAAATATTTGTGACCCTGAGAAAAATCCCTATAAAACGAGCCCAAACTCGACTATTTTTGGTCCATAAATCAAAAATTTAGAACGAAGCGGCCATATTGGACGCCATATTGAAAAATTTAAAACTGTGATATTTCTGCATCTAGTGGGCTCATTTCGACGGGGTTTTCGAAGGGACAATTGATACAACTCGCACTAACGATTTGACATGTAAAATTCAACAAAATTTTGACAAATTGTAAAACTGATTAAAACCGTAAAATTCAAATAGCCCCACTCGAGCTGTGACTGGTGACCCCAAACACTACTATTTTCGGACACAGGACTCGGAAGATACAGCCGCGTAAAGAATATCTTCCGCCATCTTGAATTTTGCTGAATTTTTTGAATCCTCGTAGCCTCGGACACACTTATCGTAGAACACCCGTGTTTGGTATCATTGGAACCGGCTCGGAGGGAGCTCTCTACTGCTATTGCTAAATGGACTCTAGATAGAGCCAGAGTCAGAATACAAATCTAAAACTTTTATAAGTAGAATAAATTTATTGACAAAAATAGGGACCGGGAGCCAGGCGCTACCCATAATTTATATTATATAGAGACAATCTCTACAAATTGTAGAGCTACTGTAAAACAATTAGTGCGAGTTAGTACTGTCTGACCGTTCTCCTATTGGGAACGTCAAGATCTAGTCTTAAGATACTTAGGTAGAGTCCTTTGACCGTCACCCCTATTGGCGACGCTAAAAATTGATTCTGCACTCTTTTGTGTGTTAGAACCATCTGACCGTCTCCCTATTGGGAACGTCGATAAATTAGTTAAGTTATACACTGCCTGAAAGTCCTTTTGACCGTTACCCCTATTGGTAACGTAAATTTAAATTTAAAATACCGTAGGTTAGGTTGTACTGTTCTTGTTTTTGACAAATCAATCATGTCTCCACCATTAGGAAAGAATGTCAAAAACATTTCGGTCGCATACACAGAGCGCAAAGATAAAGAGGAGAAATCGCGTGGAGCCATCGTGGCCCAGCCTCAGGTACAGCCACCGTCCAATACTTACCAAATGGAAACCCCCACAATCCGTGCCAATAGGTTGTACCAGGCAGCCAAGGTCCAACTGGAGTCCTCGGGGAACTTGAAAGCGACAATAAAGGAGGGCGTCTTGGGCAACCTGTCAGGACTGTTCGAGACCATCCTCTATGCGGAAGAACGTCTTCGCACCCTGGAGCTCCAGGTGGAGCGGCTGCGGTTTGAAAAGGAAAAGGAACTAAGGGAAAAGATTGAGGAAAAGGATAGGTGCATTGAGGAATTGGCCAGGAATGAAAGTGGATCGGATATTGGGGTTAAAATAAACGAGCTCTTAACTAACACGGAGTCGATAAAGAAAATGATAAATCACGATGTGATGAATAGGTTTGATGAGTACCCCCCGGGCAGGGCACTATGTGGCAACGTGAAGAAACTAGAGGGACTCATGGAAGAAATTAAAGGAATAAGGACGATCACCGAAAGGACGAATAAGATAGTGGAGGAGGAGGCCGTTAAGGCAACGGGAAGTGCTGAAAAGATGAAAGAAGAGTTAGTAAAGAAAATAGAAGAGACAGGTCTAAAAGTGGAGACAGTCGGGACTCAGGTTGGGGAGGTTAAGGAAGGAATGAAGGAGTACGGAGAAACCGTTAGGGAGACCGGAAAGGCCATAGAGGCCCTCAAAGCCCCGGCGGCCACGTACGCCGAGGCAGCGAGGGTCCCGAACCCAAAGGCCCAGATCCCACTCTGCCGACCAAATCATGCCCTGATTGTATCCTCATGCTCGGAGAAGGATACCAGTGAGAATGTCATAGAAAAAGTCAGAGAAGTCCTAGATGCGCGTAAGTCGGGAATACAGATTGACAGGATTAGAAAGATAAGGGATGGAAAGATAGTTATTAGTTGCGGAAACAAACCAGAGCTAGAGAAGATGGAAAGTCGACTTAAAACTAAAGATGGACTAAAGCTGGAGCCCGCAGCAAACCGGGACCCTCGAGTGATAGTGAGGAACGTATTCGGTTACAACTCTGAAGCGGACATAATTGAGTCCCTAAGGGTTTCAGAACAAGAGGCTGTGGCTGGATATGGATCCGAAACATTTCAGAATAAAGGAGGTCTACCGAAAGAAGGCGCGAAATCCCCATCAGGCCCATGTGGTATTGCAAGTCTCTCCTCAAGTATGGCGAAAGCTAATCGAGGCGGGGACCATCTTCATCGATATCCAGGGTCTGACTGCGGAGGATCAGTCACCATTGGTGCAGTGCACCCGCTGCCTGGGATACGGCCACGGCCGAAAGTACTGTGAAGAGACGGTGGACCTCTGTAGCCATTGCGGAGGGGAGCACGACCGTGCGAAGTGCCCCTCCCGTCTGGATGGAAAGGCCCCCGTTTGCAGGAACTGCGACCGAGCCGGGCAACAGGAAAAGGGGCACATAGCATTCGATGCCGACTGCCCCATACGGCAAAAGTGGGACGCTATAGCGCGCTCGTCCATAAGCTACTGCTAAGGGCGTCGCAGTGGAACTGTTTGTGGAGGATGGAGCCGTGCGGAGCCCGGATCAATTGGTTGCGCTACTGGCCGGGACGATCTACGCCGATGAAGATGCTGAAATGGACTTTGAAACCTACACCAACATCCGAAGCCGGGCGGACCATACCAGATAGTCCCATTAGGAAAGACCGATGACCCCCCGATCAACAATGTGGAGCTGGTCCGGACCCTGGGTAGGTCCAATCCTACAAAGGCACCGGGCCGGGATGTATTTACTGGCGATACTTGTTATAATGCAATATACGCAGAAATCGAGCTATTGTTAGCCATTCTGGACCGGTGCCTTGTGTACCGCCTGATCGAATTGCTGCCCATATTGGGCAAGACTGTACTTAGCGACATGCGACCACTGGACCTGATCCGGAATCCGGGGACGCTCCATCCCCTCGCTACCCATATTCACCGGAATATCAGGGAGTTAGAGGGGTGGAGTAAAGCACCCCGGCTCTTCCTGGAGATGACTTATGATGGAGAACCTGAAGGACAAGCAAGAAAGGGCACAGTCCAGCGTTGGAACAAGGAGTACACTGATGATTCCACGGCGGCAGCTATTTGCAACTTCACCTACGACACACCACGAGCGCATAGAATCCCGAAAAACCTAGAAAAGATAACTACCTGGGCGCAAACACTGATGGGGCACGATGGCTATGTAGTGTACCTGTATAAAACTAAACTTAAACTAAAACTTAAACCTAAACTTAAACCTCAACTTAAAATTAAATTTAAACTCAGACCTAAATCAAGTAACTGTGCGGCATGTGTATGCGATCAGAAACTCTCTGAAATAAAACAACATCTGTTATTAGAATGTCCAAGACGAAACCGCGACACATGCGACCTGGAAACAAGCACTAATACTAAATTAAATGAAATGACCATAGCCGAAACATTGGCAGATATAAACTCCAGGCCGCATCTAGAGCGGTGTTGCCTTGTGGAACTAGAAATTAGAATTAATAAAAGAAAATTATACTTACAATCTCCCAACAGCGCCGCTGAAAATCAACCTGTAAAATAAAACAAAAATTAATTATATGTAATGTAACGTAACAAAATAGAAGTAGAGAAACAAATAGATATACGAAAATCAATATAATATGTAATGTAACAAAATAGAAATAGAGAAACAGATAGATATACACAAAATGTAAAAGACAAATATAGGGAAATAGAATTGTATAAAGAATCAATGCCGCAGAATAAAATTGGTAAAACCAGAACAAGTCGGCAAACTTAGCCCAATAAAATTTCTTGCCACGCAAGAAGACATGAGACGGCGAAAAAAAAAAAAAAAAAAAAAAAAAAAAACCATATATCTACCAGTATGTGTTAACGTAGAAGAAACGTTACCATACAAAATTAAAATTTTATACTTTAAAATATGTAAAAATGTGGGAAAATACTTTTCAATATTGGTGTTTCGGCAGTGGAAACCTAAGGTTAGATTCATGTCATAAACATTAACATGACGGGTGAAATCACTAGTTAATTTATCTCGCTCATGTAACTTAAAAAAATTTTTGGTTGTATCTAGAATCCAGACGGACTGTACCCAATCTTAGTTACGAGTTCAAACAAAGAAATGATTTAAGTAAACTCTACAATTTCTTTATAATTATCGTAAAATTTATTTAACTCAGGTTGATAGCATAGCTAAGCTTGCTCGAGTTTCGCTTATTAGTCCAGATCCTCGAATAAACTGTTTAATATTTAATATTCCGTTCCAGTGTATTGCAACACGTTGAATTTAGTTATTCTGTGACAGACTCGTAAGTTCTGGATATTTGAAAGGAACTTAATATTATTGATCGTAAAATGTAACCCAAAGTTACTTTTACCACTAAAGTAATTTTCATCAAAGGATTATATTGTACCAAGTAAGACTAATTTTTGTAATAAACATGTGGATTTAAATTGCTTAAACTTTCGCTGACATTATTTGTATACTAATTATTATACGCCTAACACGTCTATTTTTCCGGTGGTGGCACCGACTAATTTCGGATCCGTCGGGTTTAACCATTCAGGGCGAGTGTTAATTGGCTTTTTCGCGGTCGCTTCGCGCCTCACATGTGGGCCAGGGAAACATGCCGACTGTAGTTAATTTATTTTGTTTACCAACGATTCTTTCATCGTTGTTGTTTTAGGCAGGTACAGCCGGGTATACTGTTAGTGTTCCACCTTAAAAGCTAGAATCGTTTGAACATTTTGGAACAAGACGCGGAATAAAAATCAATACATCGCAGCTTATAAATGTATTTGTAAAAGAAGTCGGTTAGTGATACACGACTAGTTTCTTTTTATTATTATCCATGCGTTTGCACTCACTGCTATCTAATTAGTTATTTGTAGGAAGAGGCGAAGTTTGTCTCGAAGTGGAACACCGCGGATTTTCGCAACTGTACCTACATTTCATACCACGGATTTTCAATTAAAAGACAGTCATATAGATAACACTTACCTTCACACCACAACATTTTTTCCGATGGAATAAAGTTGTTCCTGATACACATAAATGATTTATATATTGTCAAACACTAGTTCTTTACTCGTAAAAGCCGTTTTACACGGACTACTTAAAACTAAATTTACATGATCCATACAAGTGTCAGTGTAGTGGAGTTCGGGTGTCAATTCATTCTCTACCTAGCAGATGGGATTACGACCGCTGATTATGATGGAACCGCGCAACCTTTGTACTTAGCATAAGTTCTATATGCTTACTTTAAATAATCTGAGTTTATTAAAATGTACTTTTATTACAATACTTTAATTTAAAATATTAGCACTTTACCTCGCTAAAAAATCAAAGGTCAAAATGTTTTGTAAATAACTCAAGAATGCTAATTGGTTCGGTATAATGCTCTCAATATGAAGTTAACAAATTGAAATTGAGATGCTACCTTATGTAACGTTAAATAGATATATGCTGGGTTGCTAAAGCTTCCATTTATTTTATCATTACCTATTGATTCATTAGTGTTAGGTTAAACAAAGTTTTAAAGGAGTAAAACTCAAGGTACGTAGTTCGGAAACGCATTTCATGAATTTATCGAATGGTTAAACGTATCTGGGAAACTGGCCAATAGCGAAGTAAGTATATGAATCTGTCGATAGATTTAATGTTTCGTCAAAAAAAAATTATTTGTTCGAGTTGCATTTCTGTTAGGGTTTAAATTAATATTTATAAACTTTAAACTAGTTTTTTTGGCAGTATGCTGTTGTGAAACTGCGAGTAAACAAATTAATTGGTTGTTGTTCCAAGAATATTTCATGTGGAAAAATTCGTAATAAGAGCACAATAATGCATTTCGCGATCATTTTGCGACAAGGGATTTTCGCAACATATAATTTAGGTTGACAAAAAAAATCGCTCTCTACAACAGTGGACACAATTTACCTACGCCAGTGTTAACATCTCATATTCTTTCTATTTGTAATACGAAGAAGACTCTAACTGAAGAGTATCTCGTTAGCAATTTTGTTTAGTAACACTAAGTGCGGGCGCACACATTTGACTAAACTATCGCACAGCTGTTGTGCGATAGTCGATTGGTTCGAAGCGAATTCAACTGTTTAGTTCCACAACTAAAAATCGACTACTGTGCGCACCTCCTCCAGCTCATAGGAATCAATGCGCGACTATACAGTTGTGCGATAGTTTAGTCAAGGGTGTGCGGGCGCTCTAAATACTGCATGCCAATAAGATGTTTTTTGTTTTTTTTTGTCAGAATTTGATTTTAATATTTTCGTCAATAAATTCACACGAATTACGCATTAAAAAGAAGTTCTTCATTGAATCAGATGCAAATACAGTTATAAAGTTCAATGCTGGTTCTCGTTAAGTAGATAAAGTAAAAGAACTTACTTTTGAAGTAGTCTCGAAAATCTCAACTAGGTAACTGAATCAAACTCACCTTTAAGGAGGAAGAAATTTCCGACTAAAGCTAAAGATGAACTTATCTGAAAGATGCAACACTATGTAATATTGCTACGGAAATAGCAAAGATGACGTTACCGACACACAACTTGACGTATTCAAGTTGTTATGACTTCTTTTGAAAATCGAAGATTTATTTTCAATATTTGTAGCTTTGGATTTGAAGGATTTGCAATAGTTGGATTTGCGATTTCAACGCATTTAGTCTTTTTAAGAGAGTAAAGCTTGTAACCAATAAGTTGTATTGAAATTTAAAAAAAATTGTACATCCATTTTTATTGTTTTGTCACTGTAACATTTTCATAAAAAAAAATCAAGTCATCAAGCCGTTTAGGTTACGGAACGGACGCATAGACTCACTTTAGATACCTTTATCTTGCCTGTGATAAAGTATGGTGCAAATATACGTATGCAAATTTACTTTTGGTTTATTTCGCATCATTCGTAGCAAGCTCCGGCATCAACGGTAGTTAATTGCATCTGTTGTGATAGGAAACTAAATCAATATCGCAAGCGGTATCGCTGCTCTAAGCGTAACTTCGACGAGAGCGTTACTGAATTATTTACTTGACTAGGCACACGCGTAGCTTCTGCAGGATGGGAAACTTAACAAGTTCATCGACGGCAAATTCCGTTCTAGGTTAAGGGCATTTAAGAGAATCGATTTAACTTTTGTAACTTGTAACCAGACAAATTGCTTCCTGTTCATAAACGAATTACAGTGAACGCACTTAACTATTGATATCAACGATATAAAAAAAAAGAAAATTTAAATTTTCTACGACAATTAAGTTGTAGTTTATGTTGGTTGAAAATCATACACCTTATGCCTTAAGTTAGACGAAGGCTCAAAAAACGATCTATTCGTTGAACTGTAAAAATTATAAGTCTAGGCGTATGAACGCCAAATAGGATGTAGTGAAGAAAAGAACTGTCTTTTCTTTCTATCCACTTCTCTGACAAACGCACATCCTTCTCCCTTAATTCCTTATCGGAAAAGTGAGGGAAGAAGAAGCGGGCTGGAATTGGATGGGCACCACTTTCAACTAAATGGAGAGGACTCTTCAAGTCTGACTTCTTTGAATTAGTATGTCATCGGTAAAGCCCGCCTTCAGCTACCCATATTGCTTGAGGATCTACCACAGTTAAACAGCCAAACATTATTACGATAATAAGCTTGAATTAGTAATGTTATTATAATATGTTTGAGCATCGCACGTATCGTAGGCGTAAAGTACACTGATAAATCTCATACAAATTTTGTCTATGCTGTTACGAATACATTCTAACAAATTATCGTGCTAGACCCCTGATCAAATGTATATTATGTAAATAATTGTTAAACAAACATTTACAATTAGCTCAGTACAATAGTTACATTCCAATGTACATACAACGGAAACATTCGTGACTAAACGTGTGAAAATTGAAAATAGATAAATACATTACTGTTAGAGATAACAGATAAAACTATCAAAGATTATCATCATAAGTACGGAGATAACGTTCAAATGGCAATCGTTTGAAAATTATTTTATGGCGCGAATATTCAAAATGTTCAATTAAATTCATTTCTAAACTAAAATCGTTGTCTATTATGTTAGTGAGAATTTTATTTTTTTATCAAATTGCATACAATTCCTGTTAATGCATTTATTATAAAAAATATTTAAGGTTATAGAATTTAGTTTTAAAAATAGAAATATATTATCTGTGCTCACATGAACCAATAGAACAGTGTTTCGCGTATACTGATAAAGTTGTGTCGTCACACTTCCTTCACTACGATTATACGGTTTGTACAGGTGCGGTGTGGTGCGGTGCGGTGCGGTGCTCAGTGCCAGTGCTGCTGATAACAAGTGTTCTCAAATACTTGTGCCACGAGAAATAATAATTTTACATGTGTTGTGTTATAAAATCCATTTCCGTAATGTTTAAGTGAAGTTAGAATCCTAAAATTAATCAATAATGGATAAGTCAAAACATAAAACAGGGAAGAAAATGGATAAGAATAATGGTAAAGAAAAATCACCTCTGTTTGTGTCGGATGTTAAAAACTTAAAAGAAAATCTTAAAATCAAGGAGATTTTAAGAACTGTTAAAATGAATAGCAGTATGCGCTTAAAATCACCACAATGCAGTAAAGCAATTAACAATAAAGACGTCAACGACAACCAAGATTGTTTTGAGAGTGCTTCACAACTAAAAGATCACACGACAGTTGAATCAAATCCAAGTGCAACTAACCATAATGTCATCACATCAACATTAAATGCAGATACAGAAACGAGTGATAACGATTTACAAAAAAATGAGGGCATCAAGGTCACTATTTATGAAGTATCAAACACCTGTACAGAAAGCAATGACAGTTCAGCATCAAACACGTTGTCAGAAAATTGTAATGACCTTAAAGAATCAAAAATTAATGAAGAAATAACTGAAAATGATAATGTCAACGAAGTAACCTCTTCGTCGAAACCAGCTAACAATATGACAAATTTAAAACCAAGAGACAGAAAACTCTCATTAGATCAAACAATTTTATCAAGACGCGCGGGCTTATCACAATCAGAGTTGGATTTAAATTTAATTGGTAAATCTCCATTAGAACGTAAATCTTCGTTCTTTAGAAAAAAGATGGACAATTTTCTGAAAAACACGACAGAAATATTTAAAAGACAGTCACAAAGTGTTAAATCACAACCTACACAGAGAAGGGGGTCCAAGTCGATTTCCTTACAATCTCTAACCGACAAAACTTATCCTAGTAACGGTTATAACGACGGCACGTTACAGATTCCGCAGGTAATTTATATCTGGTCACGTAACATAATCAATTACAGTACTATTTGTGACCTTTGTTATAAATACAATCACACATAATGCGTTTACCTTCAATTAGATTGAAACATTGCCGACTATTTGAATAATGCACCACTTATGTATGTATGTCCAAACATTGTCGAAGTGATTATTAATCGCTGATAATTGAATAGTACGTTGTATCAGAGTAATATCGAATCGTGGAGTAGTTGTGTAATAACATTTCGAATAAACTCTTTTTATTATATTGTAGTACTAGCTTTCGCCCGTGATTCCGTCCGCGCGGAATTGAAAAAAAAACAAAAGGAAGTAGCCTATGTGTTCTTACATACTATCCTCTACATCTATGCCAAATTTCATCAAGATCCGTTCAGCCGTTCAGGCTACAAACTGTAACAAACATCCATCCATCCATCCATCTAAACTTTCGCATTTGTAATATTAGTGAGATTAGTAAGATTTCTAATAATAGTAATAACTGTAATGATGACTTACAGAATAAAACTGGATTTTCAAATGCTAATTATGTTTAAAGGAGATGAGGAACAGTGCAACAAGTCTGGTACGGAGTTCGTCGATGGCGAGTAGCATAAGTCCGGAGGGGGCGGAACAAGACAGCCCGTCGGCCAGTCAACCTGTCTTGTTCACGAGTCAGCCACTTGGAGATTACTCTTCAAATAGTGTTAACAGTTTGTATTAACAGATTTTATCTCGCCTTACTTTTTATAAAGTTAAATGTAAATGTACATACATTATTCTGTACGATTACGAAAAATTACAAACATCTTAATAGTCAAAACAAGACATTTAAAACTCAGTTTAAAAATGAAATTCGATTTGCACATCAAATACACGTTGAGAATAGAACGAATCACATTGACGTGGATATTAATTTTCTGTAATTCGTGGATATTAAGCTATCGGTAAAAAAGAAGTAATTTTATAACGACATATTAATAATAATTTCAAGATTTGAACGAGTCGTATGCACAAGAATCGCTTTTAAAATCCCGAGCAATATCCATGAGCTCTGGTTTAGACGCACCGCAGGGGAGACTGCGGCGGAAAGCATCCAAATCTAACAGGTAAGTGATGGATCACATTTCAAACACAAATATATCATTGTCTCTTCTTATGTTGTCAACCAAAAAAAATTTACGATATTCAGAAAAATATTAAAACCCAGATCTATTTTCATAGAATAGATAAGAGAAATTTAGAGAGCTAATTAAACTAGTCTCCGTTTAATTTCGTAAAGTTATTATAATTTTAGGTTTCAGTAATAATTTAATTTAAAATAACTTTCAACATGCTAAGAATAAACCAACTTAACGTACCTTAAGAGACTTAAAGGTTCATGATCAGATAATACTTTCCTAGGATTTTAACATCTAAGAAATAACATTATTAGCTTTATAATTACGCCTAAATAACTTCAAACTATTAAACTATTATAAAGATAAACATGTTACTTACTATCTCACATTACTGTCGATATTATAAAACATTACAACAGTTTAAGATAATTGTTAAAATTTTCTGCAGAAAGCGATTATCTAAGCAACCTACGAACGGACCCTTCCGTCGAAATATACCCAAAGAAGGGTGACCGAGAAATTGAATGAGTATTTTCATTATTTTGAGCTAACGCATTCATTGTTATAAATGAAAACGTCTGTTATATTAATGCTTCTAAAATTGAGTACAGGATATTCCTTTGAGGTTACGTTTTAACCTTTTATAAAATATTTTGTTTATCAAAATAATTTAAAACTTAAAATCTCCTGATAATGCATACATTAGTATGCATAAAATTAACTATCTCCAAAGGGTTTTATCGAGTTCAAGTTGGTAGCGATGCAACGAGAATCAGTTGTTCCCCTTGGACGAAATGTGATTTGCTGAGGTGTGTTTTTTACAAGTTTAGTTTGTTTAAAATAAGCTTATTTTAAATTATTTTTACAAAGCTAATTACGTATTTACTATGTTTTCTGTTGTTACTGTTATTCCACATCTAAGAAATATTGGATTGAGGATAAAATATAAAAATAGGAATTCACAAAAATAACCTTTTCTAATACGTTTTTACTTCCTTTTACGTAGACTTTCTCATTTAGTTCAAACAAAGAAAAATATTTCATTATTAAAACTATACGCTGTAACACCCCGGCGCAGAAATACCGGACTTCCTCCTTTGAGTCTTGGCTTCCTATTGCATTAAGCATTTGAACAATTATATTTCTATTTGTCAATTCAGTGGCCGTTACATACCGTAGATATGACTTTATTGCCTCACATAACAAATATGAGCCCGTATTTATTGTCAAATAAATTGTGCAAACGGGTGATTAACGATAAAGGATGTCGCGTGGCGCTAATTGTGAAGCGATAAAAACGTTTTTACTACCTACCTCGTTCTATGAAAGCTCTGTATTCAATCGTCGTGTTAATGCTATCATCAAACGACAAGCATCGGTTTATCAAACATGTGAAATACACTATTTTCAACAGCTTAAGCAAGCCAGTGAGCAACCTTATTATTTATACAATATATTAAGTTAAGCAGAAGAAACTGGTACTCGAAAAGCGTAAAATATAGATGCCGTCATTGTTAAACGCGCGAGCATCGATTGAACTCATAAGCATCGCATATGCTATTTTCTATTTAGAAATTATTCAAATTAAAACCAAACTACTTAATATTCAGACTAGACTGATTACCGGTGGCGACAATCTTCAGTTTTATTGACGTCATCTTTATCTACATTAAAATTATGCAGACATTAGCATGTGGGCGACGCAAATTCTAAATATTTAACACATACAAAGTAATTTACAGGTAAGAAGTTCAAAAGATAAAGATTTTAAATTAGCTGTCAGTATTATAAACGTTGAGTATCATATTGTTCATGAAATAAGCTTTCAATAAAGCCGTGTTAAACTGCGATACGTGTATGACTGTATGATATCGATTTAAAATGATGTTCTCAGAAGTCAATTGGTTTTCCAGAGTCACGTGGTTAGCAAGCGAAGGTCTAACGAATTACTTCAAACGTGTAATGCAAGATGAGAAGAGTAGAGAGGTGCAGTCATGCCATTCGTACCAGGACTTTTCGAGTATACCAGAGCACGCGTCATACGGCCCGACAACTGACAGCAAAGGGAGGCGGCTGTCGTACCAACGAGCTGTATCAGGGGAGGACCCGGTGCACCCAACGAGGTACTACGACACATCACAGAGGAGAAAGAATTTCATACCGGAGCATCAAGTAAGAAGATTGTACTATTTCATTTTAAATAAGCCTACTCATGTCCATTACCTAAAAATGGCGATTTTTTATGAGATCTCTCTTACAGATCCTTGTAGAATTAGGCTACTCCATAATATGCACATAACCCGCCGCAGTACAAAGCATAACCTGTAAAAATAAATACATTTAATAAAACCATCAAACATGTATGCTCATTATCCAATGTATCTCTCTGTAATGTTGTCAGCTAAAAGTTCGTATTGAACTATGACCGCTGCGCTGGTACAGATGGATAGAAAAGTACTGTGCCGACTCTCCGTAGGGAAATAGGCAGGGGAGTGTTATTCGAATGAAATAACATTACTATAATTAGTAGTGTATTTACACATTAGTGTTGTGTTTATCAATAATTATAATTACATTAAACTTTAATTGAAAAACTTATTTGTAATCTAAATAGGATTCATTTCGGATATATTTGCGAGCGCAAATAGTGGATTTCCATGTGACGTCGCGTCGAAGTTTGTTAATATGGGTATCGCGTGCTACACGCACTACCTATCTCAATTCGCCTACTCCTTCAGAGCCTACGTTAGGCTCGTATTTATTGACTTTATTGATTCAACATAGTAAATCGAACAACTTGTCATGTGTGAATCTGAGATTTAAATGGAAAAAAAATTGCTAACGCTTATTACGTGTTACGAATTTTGTATAAATAAAATAATACAATTTCTCAACTCATGACAAATACATACTTACTTACTTACTAATATTATAAATGCGATAGTTTAGATGGAAGGATGGATGGATGGATGTTTGTTAGAGTTTGTAGCCTAAACGGTTCAACTGATCTCGATGAAATCTGGTATAGACGTAGAGGATAATCGGGAAGAACACATAGGCTACTCACTTTTGTTTTTTTTAATTCCACGCGGACGGAGTCGCGAGCGAAAGCTAGTTACATATAAAAATGGTTATTTAAAACTTTAGCGGTCTACGAGTAACTATCCCGTGAAATCATTTTAGTACCACTTATCTCGATATTGTTATCTATTTAAACATGTACTAAATTAAATGCAAAGGTCACTTTTCTGAGTGCCTCTGAAGAAAAAAAACATAAAATGACTTTTTAATTTTTTTTTTTCAATTATCATTTGCATTAAGTTAAGCAATGGTTCAAAAATTCAATATATATTTCTTAGGAAATACTACAATCTAAATTTGATAAATACTAGAAAATTAAATACAAGCCTAATATTTATTAAATGTTAAAATGTCAAGAATCTTAGTTGTAACGTAATATTCGCAAAGAAGTTCCCTTGAATACATATTGTATTTCTTCAACGTGAAAGGAAACTTTTGAAACATGTGCTTTATAATTATTATCAAGCTCCAAATAAGTATTAACCGTATATATAATAATATATTTGATATTGCGCGAATAAATAAAAGATATAGTAATACTAGCTTTTGCCCGCGACTTCGTCCGCGTGGAATTAAAAAAAATGCTAGAAGCCTGCTAGAAGCATGTTCTTCCAGACTATCATCTACATCTATGCCAAATTTAATCTTGATTAGTTCAGCAGTTTAGGCTACAAACTAACAAACATCGATCCATCCATCTAAAATTTCGCATAATATATTGAATTATTAGCTTGTATGAAAATATATATCAAAATAAAGTTATATTAAACAATAGAAAAATGAAAATGATAAATGGCATTTTTCAGTTTCGTTGCTGCGCCTAGGGACCGTCGATATTAACCTTTGAAAGTTTATAATCTATAGAAATCTTTGATAATTTGTTTGTCTTTCAAAAGAAATAAGAGAGTATCGAGACAAATCTTGTTTAGCTAAGTTTTATTTAAAGTACCATTAATTTACCTGTCTAGACAGACTCCCAAAATATTACAACCAATGGTTAGGGCACATTTAGTTATATTAGAAAACAATATATCGATTTTCAGTTTAAATTTAATTTCGTTGTATTTTAAAGTGATTGAAATATTTAGGTTTTGATAGACACGAAAGGAAATTAGAAACATTAAATACAGTGGATTATTTCAAAATGATATTATAATAAACTTTATAAAACAAGTATCTCAAAATATGATAGGTAGAGGTTATGAATATCCATTTGTTGCGGTCAGCGATCCTACCTCGCTCGCCTTTTCCACATTATGTTAAATGTACGCATATATGGTAGCCAGTCATGGCTGCTTTTAATAATTTTGAAATCGTTTATTACATATTTCATTTGTTAGGACATCGCGCCACCAGCATACATCTGTTAAATTACAATTTAAAAAAGTAATTAAAACGTCTTACAATGCTTGCCAATAAAAGGCATCTACGAATTACATTAAAAAATAATCACACAGTAATACAAATTAAAATCTAAATTAATAGCAACTATTTATTTATACAATATCTGAATGAACATTTGTATTGATAAAGAAAGCTAGAGGTCGCCTATTGATAGAAATTTAATTATAGTAATTTATAATCAAAGAAAAGGTTCTTCAAAATTTTGAAATTCAATAAGATCAAAAGGAATGTAATCACTAAAGCCTTTAGCTTAGACGATTAATGTTTATTTAATTTAAGTTAATTTTGCTATGTGTGTATAAAGTTTATTTCAATTAAATTTTAAAAATTATACTTTCTGCACTTCTCTGCATAATCTTGAACAGCGTCAGATATCACGTTAAAAAGAGATACAAAGCTTTGGCTTCACGTATTAATATAAAGACATATTTTTTTCTATACAAAGTAACCATGTTGTGAAAAATGAGAAGATTGTTATAATAGACTGATAGAATAAAGACAATAGGGCTGTCTCTTCATAAGATTCCCATAGCTATAATGGCATAACCCTTTAACCTTAACTGACAACCTCGTCTAGACCTGGCGTCGTTTTTCCTTCACAACCGTTAACAAGAATAAAGAACCTTATTTATACATTAAATACTAGTTACAAAAAATGTGCTTAAGAAAACTTATTTTTACAAAAAGTAACGTGCGCTACTGCTGTGCTACGACAGAAGTGAATGTGTCTTATCATTTGATGATACAAGTAAGTCGTAGACGGAAAAAATAACGTAGCGGTTAATTTTTTTTGTTATTTTAAACTAGTTATCTGTTTGAACTTTTTATAAATTTGTGAGAAGGATATTTGACGCATACTAATTAAGAAATATATTCTTAAGAAATTAGTATTGTACACATCCATCATAATTCCGTTACTCTTTTTTAACATAAAAATACCAAACAGATTCAAATTATAAAACCGCTTTTGTTATAAACAATAATGTGATAGAACGTTTTAATTACACCGCAAAACATTCGACAAGGTTTTAAGTCACAGTTCGAGATATGATCGAAAACTTGCAAAGTCACGTATTCAAGAGCAAACCCCCGATCTATTGCACTCGCGGCAAAACTTTCCAAACTTACGTCTGTTATTATATTGGGAGCAGAGGAAATAATACTACGCTCGAACAAAATTCAAATATGTTTTCTGTAAGGAGATTTTGATCATTATAAATTGTATCGTTATTCATTAAAAATTCAAAATGTAACTTTTTAACGAATAATGGTAATAGATATATTTTTTTAATCATGCAATTAAATCTAGCTATGAATTCAACTTTCGCGGGCTTCTAGAACATGCGATTGGATTTTAAAAATAGATGTAGGCGGGATGGTGGAAGGATGCCTCTCTGCGCAGGTGGTTGGCGCAAGCAAGCCGCCGGACGAGACTTTGGTACTCCCCACTATCGGTGGAGCAAGGCTGGAATACGCGCGCGTTACAAATCATCCCTCTGGCCACTTTACGATCATCAGCAATTTCTTTTTTTTTTGATGTTGAAAAAAAATGATTTTAAGAAAAATTAATCACGCTTGTCTTGTGCCTAAAATCAATCCGCGTCGTTTTTCG
Source organism: Papilio protenor (assembly GCA_029286645.1). Taxonomy (NCBI): domain Eukaryota; kingdom Metazoa; phylum Arthropoda; class Insecta; order Lepidoptera; family Papilionidae; genus Papilio; species Papilio protenor. Next base: position 1,726,942 of record JAGSMZ010000033.1, on the reverse strand, counting down.
TCAAGTTTCACAAGCTAAACTTTTAAATAACTTTTTTTCCGCTTTTAGTAGTTTTTTTCAATTTTTTTCATTGTGCGTATTTAACTTATATGGTGAACTTAAAGTTGTAAAAGTGGTTAACAGGTAAGAAGAAGACTTAAAAAAGTTTTTGCAAACTGTAATTTGAAGGTATTAGTTGGGGTAAGTTCAAATGTCGCGTTATTATGCGCTAAGTTTGGCGCGCCTCATGAAATCAAATTTCGTAGCAACTAATGGCGATAAAAATCTGTACTTTATTGATTCAGGCCAAGGTTTATTAATTCTGTGGGTTAAGTAAGGTGAAGACATCCACTTTAATAATACTTCCGATTGTTGTTCGCAAAAACACAAAGGTAAAAATTAAAATTTGCGATTTTTTCCATTAATTTTCAGATAAACGCAAAAAAAGTAACAAAAAATGTTCTGTATGTATTTGCAATTAAAATATAATATTTCTAATGTATTAAATGATTTATGCTAGTTTTAAAACTAATTTTTATCCATAAAAACGTTGATAATCATTTGCCGTCGGACAACGCAATACCCGTGCCTAAATGAGAAATATTGAACCAACTATTACAATTAACTATAAAAGTTAAAAAGTCCAGCGCTAACTTACTTTGCACCTTCGGAATAATATAAAAATAATTTGCAAACGGATTTTAAAAATATTTTCAAAAGTAAAAAGTTAAAAAGTCCAGCGCTAACTTACTTTGCACCTTCGGAATAATATAAAAATAATTTGCAAACGGATTTTAAAAATATTTTTAAAAGTAAAAAGTTAACTGAACAAAGCCTTCGGATATATTTTATATAATTAAACTTTAATCAACGGTTATTATGGCTGGATATAAACAAATAAGCATAAGGCGACAAATATTGCCGTCGGACAAAAAAAAATGATATAAGTAGTGTTTGCACAATCGGAATAAATACAATTTGCCGTCACTCTTCAAAATGTTCTCAAAAATAAAGAGATAAGTAAAATACACAGGCCTATATCCAAACATACGGGCATAAGTAAGTTTTAGGCAGAAATTAATACATTTTAAGCGACAATGATTGCCGTCGGACATTAAACATCTGCATAAATATACTTTAGGCGAAAACCATTAAACAAAATAACATTATGGAGATATTTTATGACCCTAACATAAATTTAAGCAAAACTTTTAAAATAAGTCAAGATAAAGCTTAACATTAAAAATATATAATATTTTTCTTATTACGCAGCATTCTTAGAAATATCAACAACTTGCATACTAAACGAATTAAAATAACGTACACTTTAGAATCTAATATAAAAAATAAGAAAGCAGTAATAATCGAGAAAGTTCCGACGGCATAAATCGAGGCAGTTATTTAAGTGTAAGGGTCTTTCCCACCAAATTGTAAATTGTCTGATAACAATCCAAAGTGTAAAATATGTGATGGATATATCGGGTTTTGTTCCCTTATCTGACAGTGATGTCATTTTTGAGCTGAGTTTCTATCAGCCAGTGGTGGGGCTGGCCCTAAGTGTTCTAACTGTTAAACGTGGATTACAGATTCCAAAACGCACAATTTTAAACAGATCCAATCTCATTGTTATTGAAAAAAATTGTGATAAACATATCCTATTATGTTTTAGTTCATTCAATCATCTCGCAGAGTCATAAAGATTTAGAGGGTGTTTAGGAAATCTAGATACGGCGTATTTTGTGTTCTTGCAGATTTAATATGCTGTCGGTTTTAAATTTTTAGGCGCACTTTCTCGTTTATATGTGTACTTTTTTAATTCGATAAATATATTACAATACTAGCTGTTGCCCGCGACTCCGTCCGCGTGGAAAAAAAAACAAACTTGAGTAGCCTATGTGTTCTTCCAGACTATTCTCTACATCTATACAAAATTTCACCGAGACCCGTTCAGCCGTTTAGGCTACAAACTCTAACAAACATCCATCCATCCATCTAAACTTTCGAATTTATAATATTAGTATGATATGATATGATTTAAAACTAAGTTTCTTAAGTCTGAAGTACTCGGCTATTCTTAAGCGTCATATAACATTAAAGTCTTAAAATTACTAGAGATTATTATGGTAATTAATAAATGTCTTTGATTAACGTAGGAGGTTTTTCGTATCACAACATACTGTTATTTTGTTTATATACAATAATAGATTAAGATAAAAATTTGTTTAATTAAATTGTTTTAGACTTTTTATTATTCAATCTTTTTGAGGATTTTAGCGTAACATTAAACCGCATAGCTAACGATACATTTACATTTTATCATGCAGTACCGGCTAGTGTCTGTTCATTTCGATTATAAATTTGACTTTATATGCTAAGACACACATCAATAAAATATAGGTATGTTTTTCATTAATTATATTACACTTTGATTTTAAAACTTTATTCATTAGTACGTTAATGTCTACCTCGTTCGGAAACTAGTAGTCGTAGTTTTGTTATTAACGCCATTCCCAATTAATGTTAGAGCGACTGGCCGCGCGACTTAGCTGAGCTAATCTGACCGTAGGTCTCTCGTAGCGCGTCTCTGAGAGAATGACTGTGGTTGAGTGATTCTGGCCGCGCGTAGCTTCTTTACCAAAAAGTTCCGAGTTGTGCAGCCGCGACGGATATACAAAAAGACAACCGAACACGGCCAGTGTCGCTCGGCTAGCCGATAATTAGAAATAGGCCATTAATAATTAAAATAGATAACTATATTATAGAAATAAAAAAGCTATTTGTATATTTTAATGTAACAAAGTACTATTCAAGACGTTAATCGTAATATTACAGTATGTTAAACAATTTTTCTCTTGAAGAATTTTAACAGGAAAAGTAGATTTTTTTCTAGCTGCAACATTGCAAATCCACCTCATAGAATCAGTAGCGTAGCAGCGATGACATCGAAGCATACTAATTATCTTAGAATATGTTTATCCACTTTCCTTCTGAGAAATCTGCGTCATAAACTAACAGAAGCACTGACGTTGTCAATTCATTTCGAATTGTTTGTGTACATACGAGAAGCGATGTGTATAAGCTACGTATTTTCTTATCCAGTTTAATTCTAAAAAGAAATGCCTTTTTAACGTGATTGCATTAATATTTATATTCACCATGAGGACAAAGTCAACTATTTATTTTTCTTTTGTACCTGAATACGCACATTGAAATTTAATTAAATCGAAATATTATGAAAGGCTTTGTATTATTTTCGTTGAAATTCGCATATGGTCGTCCATTGTCTTTATTTCCTTTGTGCTAATTAATTAACCGTTGCAATTTAACCTTTAGACGCCAGTTAATCAATACGGTTGCGTTGCCTTCATTTCTTGCAGATGTCAATAACTGCCATCTGAAATGTAGCACAATTGTTGCCTCATTCCTAATGAGATGCCGTTGCTCTTTGTGTTTCTCAGCCCGCTAGTAAGCTTTTCGTTATCGAAAAGCTTACTAGCGGGCTGCCGCTGAGGAAATGTTAAAGAAATATATCGTGGTTGACATTTTTTATACATAATTAGAAGGGTGTTAATATTTTTCAAATATTATTTAATTTTGTTAAAATTATTTATTTGAACAATTGTTTTGTATGCGGAAACCTACCAGTGCGAAATTATTCGTTGTAATTAATGAAAAATAATTACACAAGCCCGTAACTCAAAGGCATAGACAGAGGTAATTTTTGTTATAGTACTGGCACACGTTTATCGATTTTTCTTCATTTGTGCGTTCGCGCTCGTTATTTAATAGAATAAAGCTTTTGTGAAACAAATGAACAACAAAAAAACATTGCAATGAAGTTGCATCTTGCCAATTTGCACATTCTTAATGATTTGAGCCAGAAGAGGGAACAGTGGGCACTAGATATTACTGATACCTATTGCCTAAGTTCTTAGTTGTTCGTTAGTATGATTTATAAATATTATTATGTAACCTATGTAAAGGGAAAATAAAAGCTATCTTATCTCATTCTCTGGAAGGTATTGGGGAAGGCCTATGTCCAGCAGTAGGCAGATAAAGGCTGATGATGAAGATGATTGCCTAAATTGGGCAATGGAGGACAGGGATGATGATGATAATTGTGATGATTATTATTACAAAGTAAATTAATTTGCTTTTTTAAAAAAAAAAAACATTAGTAGCCGATCTACCGTCCTTTTCCACACAATCTGACTTTAAGCTCTCTTCTTTTAAAATATTTATCACACTTTACATTAATCTGTAATAAGTCGACTATATTTTAATTTCTCTCTTATGTAAATTAGTTGGTGCAGTCGCGCTATTTTGGATAGAGTTTTTATTTATCAGATTTTAACATTTCGATATTCTTAATCTAGGCCTATTTTATTACTTTTTTAAATAAAAGAAGGGAGCAACTTAAGTAATGAGTACTTAATGTTAATTACAATTGTAGTTGACCGCGTCGCTAATTCTTAAAGTAAATTCAGTAGCTAATTGTTGAATTTTGAATAATTTTATCTTTAATGTTCAATTGTATGGTTTACTTTTTCGACAAATTCCGTGGAACTTTTTCCATTACGTTGCAAATTGTCAACGCTGCAACCTAGTTGCGACAGATAAATTGTTATCAACCTCTATTCCGAGACAGAATTTCGTGTTTTAAATATAGTTACGGAAATTAGCTATACATACCTGGTCATCGGGCAGCATTTTATATAAAAAATATTATATGGTTATGGGGAAACAAGGAACGGAATAAACAGTTACGAGTCTTTTGTTACTACCCACACTTCTAATTATTGTTGTCTTTGTTTTATAAATACAATGCGAGGGAAGATAATGAATTTCCTTTAGATATTTCGGCCGTGATCAACGCCTAAAATATGTCATATCACAAAAGTATTTATATCATAAAGAGAAACAGAACAGTTCAAGCCTATCGGATAATGTAAGGTCGCAAATTCAAGCTGTATTTTCCATTTGGATAACACATTTCCAAAGCTAAATTCTTAGTGTGCGGCTTTCGGATTTTAAGTTAATGTTAACAGCAGTAAATGGAGGATTAGCACGCAATTCAGTCCGAGCATATTCAAAATTGCATCTATGCTCACATTATTCGTAGCAAATCCGAATAGTTACAAGGAAATATTTTCATATTCTCTCGCAAGCTTATTTATTCTTTCTTTTTTAGTTTTGATACTTATTTTTTGATAAATGTATAAGCTATACAGATACATATACGATTAAATATGTAATAGGTAGGCATGGATTGCAGTCATTTAATACGATCACATGCTGTTTTTACATTCATAGATTAACTCTTTGACTCCACTTCTCTTATTACAGAACTTTTTTACCAGAGCAGCTTAGTCAATTAACCCCAATTAGTTCCTGTTTTCTTGCAAAATCACTACCGCTTCTACGGCGACTGATTTACACTTTTGTAAATAGCACAAAGCGTCGTAGGTCACTCTTTTTATATGCTTGTGCTTCTATTTGTCTCAATATTATTTGTATAAATTCTAGTATACATTCAAATGTAATGTATTTCATTCATCCATAACTAGTGCCTCGTTCTGCAGTTCAATATCCAATACTTAGAGTCATTGCCATCCCAGGGGTTTTAAATTCTTGTTCCGCAGCCAGCTCTTTGATTAATAATTGAAAATTTGTTAGAGTTTTAAATGGAAAATACCCCTCGAGGGCCTCCAGTCAATGGAACCAGGTTCTTTAATAGGTGCATAGAAAAAATACAATTATAAGAACATGTAGTAACGCTAAACCTCCATACAAACCAGCGCTTTTATAACGCGCGTTAAAGCTGTAACTGAGGCAGTGATTTTAAACCATGACGCTTTTTATCGCACAGTGATGCATTTTCAGTGCGAATGTGCTCTTGACAGCCGTTATCGACCACTGAGTTTCTGTTTTCTAAAATATGAACATTTTGGAACTGAACATATTAAGAGGCCAATAATTGAATGCAAAGAATACGAGTAACTATTGTAGATGTGCAACACCTCTTCGCTATGTCACATAACAGGTGAAGGTCCGGCGCATAATTAACTATTTAATTTATTAATAACTAACAAGTGATTTTATTTTTTACTATACTGCTTATATTACAGCTATTGCTGGTGGTGATACGTTTTTGCTGTCAAACAAACTCTAATCCAAGATCATTCATAAAATATGATAAAATTCCGACACTATACAAAAAACTTATCTGTTATACGAAATATCTTTAAAAAGAGTCGTTAACAATATTTAAAAGATTTTAAAACATCTTTGAAAATCGTGACGTTTTATCTTTTTAGAACAGTTTTTAAACATCCCAAGCGCGAATCTTGCTTTAAGTTTTCACACATCTTGAACAAGGCAAGACATGCTTTAGTTTTTTTGTCAAACCTTGCACAGATTAAAGAAGTTTACGTGAGTATAATTGAAATGTATACTTTAGGCTTCTAACACATTAATGCTGATAAACTCTTTGCAAGCCAGAATCAATTAGTACAAGTAATCCGAGCTTACGAATACAGAATAAAATTATATAGTAATTTGACGGTGTATAAATTTAAGACTTCTTTGCCTTAAAGAGTGTCCAAATCCCTCGAGAGACTTTCAGTTTTAACTTTACTTTTATGGCGTTACATCTTATTTTATGAATTGAGTCTCCATAATTTGTATTTTTCTATTGTTTATATTAAAAACCAATTTTTAGGCTTAAAATATTGGTAATGTTTTCTTTTATTAAGTCCATGCACTTACATACAGAAACATAGTCATTATAATTAAATAATAATTAAAGAATCGCAAATTTTATCACACTTTAATTTAGTTAAGATTTTTTTATCAATTAGAGGAAATCAATAAATTCTATGAACTTTTACAGTGAAGTACTTACTGTGACGAAGTTTAAAAATCAAATATTTATATAATCGACTAACATGGCGTCTCATAGAAAGATACTCAAGCTCCCCGGCATTATATCGCCGGCGTGTAGCAGCCGCGCCGAATCTGTGAGTGATTGCATGCTTTAATTTAACAGGTAGATAGAAATCGTAATTAGTCCTTATTATTTTCTATAATTTTGCTAATTTTACCATCGTTGATATTCTGTAAAGCAGATATGCCAAGGTATCAAGCCCACTACACAACTTCAGTTTTAACTTAACAGTTGGATTGAACAGTTAAAACTTACGTGTGTATTCCTAACTGTGAACTGTACAATTTAACTCACTGTTACAATACTTACACACGTATGTTTTAGTGTCAGTTTCACAATAAGTAAGTAAGTCCTGGATAAGCTACTTGGAACTTATTTTTCAAATAAAGTCCTCTTTGCCGTTTCACTATCTTCAAATAAGCTGTGAAACGCAAACTATTTGAAGTTTTATGTGTCAGTTAATATTTTTGTTAGTTACTTATCCATCACTTTACTTGGACATTGTGAAACAATTAAGTTAACGATTTAACTGTCGGATAAAACTGAAAGTATGGATCCGGCTTTACTCCGGCAAAGCTTTTGTCGGTAATTTGGAGCAAAAAAGCCGCATGACAACTCTAGTTTTTCGTGATCACTACAGAATTTTCGTAAAAGGCCTTTGTACCTTTAGTGCTTTAACAAAAAATTGACATGTTCAGTTAGTTAGTATGGCTTGTATTTCAGCACGCTGGCCTGGTGTACAACATTGTGTCACCGGCGAAGTTTGGCTTAATGCCATGTTGTTTGTAATCAACTCTTTTTCGTATCGCTTATAGTATTTAGTGTCATTAATAAAATGGAATAAAGACAGCAGAAGACTAAAAAAGAAGGAACTATATAAATAAGAATGCCTAGAAAAGAAACATTTTGTTTTTGGGAATATCAAGAATTCAGGCAGCCATCTCCAGGCAACGGCATAGTATTTATAGTTAATAGCATTTACGGCTCGCTCGAGCTCTATGCGGTTGCTAGTAGCAGTTGATGTAAATTATTTAATATTTAACTGTAAACGTTTATTTTGGTAACAACACACACTTCGAACTTAAGTTACAGACAAACACTGGCCCGAAACTTACCATTTGTTGATTCAATTATTTAAACAATTAATATTAACATTAGCCGAGTTACGTAATAGTCTACTTATATTCATTACCAATAATTAAGATAATAAAAGTTATTAAAACACAGAATTAGAAATTTCAGTATGCTGGTATTCGGTGCAAGAAGATATTACTTTATGATTAAACAACGTCAATCTATACACATGTAATTAATTTTGGTAATACAAAACACTATAAACTTTCCCTTAATAACTTGTCAACGGTTCATAGATTTGAAATTATGTTAACACGCTTGGTATATTAACGCGATGTTACATTAAACCCTAACGCAATACTAAATCGCATAAATAGTTTTGAACGATTCATACATGTTTGAATACAATTAAAAATATACAAAAAAAAACAACAACGTAACTCGTACCGGTAAACCCAGGGTAGGCAGAGATTACGTAGTTTAATTTGGAGCGGTCCTGGCACACCTGTCTTACCTCTTCCACTTTCATACATTTATTTATCTACTGATATCTATCTATACATATAATTAAATTGGAGTGTCTGTATGTAATATCAAAAAAAGTCCAGATTTCGGGAAGATGATGTATTTGAGTTGCTGATAACGAAAATCGCATTTAAAAATTTATTGTCTTTCTGTCTGTCCGCAAGTCGCGTTTATTCCGGGTAATCTCCGAAACGGCTAGGCCGATTTCGACCGGACTTTCACTGAAGGGTAGTTGACTTGACGGGCATATTATAGGCTACTTTTTATCTTAATTTTGCGTGGACGAAGTCGCGGGCAACAGCTAGTTAATAAATATAATAGAGATTTAAATCAGATATCAAGTTTAAACCGAGTATAATTTCTAAGTGAAAACGATAGTAAACAAGCATAAAGGAAAGTTAAACAGGCACAGTCATGGACAGGGGACAACGACAAAATTTCAACGATGCTTATAAACAATAGGTTGAGATATGAAGCGGCTATAAATAGCCGTCTGGTCATATAATAATAAAGTATGTTACGAGTACATACTTTAACATTTATCAAACATGAGAGACTTTTTCACAGACGTTTGGTTTCGTACGAAGGAGACAGATATTGAATCTAAACAAATTACCTTTGATAGTTTTAAATCTATGCCTATATATATCTCGTAAATGATCATTGGTCATCGGATCAACGTCATAAACAATAATTGCGGGGATTATTTTTAAAAATGCTGTTAGTTATTCTTTATTGAAGTAAATCTGACAGTGATACGCGATTTGAATAAAAGCGGTGCATAACAACCTATGTCGATCCACAAGACCTTCCTTACGATACGACAAATGTCAAATGCAAAGGTCACTTCTGTAAGGTCAATATTTGTAAACAGAAATCTAACGTGAACTTGAAAAAGGGGTACATTGTTCGCAAAAAGAGCGTTAAATCTTTGAGCTTCATTCCGTGATTACTTTCAGAAACTTTATAATTGCGTGTAGATACCGAAATAGATCTGAGAATAGAATCACGCAACATTCCCCTTATTTCAAATCATGGTCTCCTCACAGAAACTTAATTATCTACGATAAACAGTAATAGTAATGATCTTAATGCAAAAAATATCTTGTAAAATTCTTGTAGTTTTATGTCGTAATGGTGTTCCACTTAATTTTTTATGTTCAATTGTCAAATTCCATTTTTTCGTATCTACGAGTAAATGGTGCTAGCTCTCAGTTCTTAGTTGCCTACACGAAAACTGGAGGTTTGTATGTCTCAATGTCCAAATTATACGACTCACATCGTTTCCGTACAACTTGTATGCATGACTTTCGTGCCCGCTGATCACTTAAACCAACTAAATCTGTACTTATTGTATTTAGTAACGACACGAAATAAAAATCGGTTAGTGATAAACGGCTAATTTCCTTTTATTATCATCCCATCGTTTGCACCACTCATTGCTTTCTAATTAGTGTTTGTGTCGTTGCAATGAACAAGGTAATTTTTCCTAAAGCGGAACGCCGCGGATTTCCGCGACTGTACTTAATAGTAAAGTACAGTTTGGCAAGGCTTGTATCTTGTAAATGATAATTATTATATTCCTACTTAGCTTGCTTATCGACTATATGTGTTTACAATACTATGCACAAAATATTTGTTTATCTTTGTTGCATTATTTTAGCCAAACACTGAGCTAGAGGCCAAGCTCGATGAATTCTCAACATACGGGGTGCCGCAACTCCATGGCTTCGCAGCTATCTCCATCCCGCAGCACGCTATGGAATACCTGCGCTGGGCCGAACATCCTGATGAAATGCAACTGTACTACGAGAGATGTAAGTAGCATCGGTTTATTACATTTTTTATCTTAATTTTTCTCAGGGCGATAATGTGAAAACAAACGTAATTATGGATTGCTTTCTAAAATAACGATTAACAGAAAGCTGTAGAAACAGTTTTTGTTGAATTTTAAAACGGCTTTTAGATGTTGTGTTCAGTCCATATTACACAAATGTCCGCTGCAGACCTAAAATAGTTTTAACTGTACATTTCGACTGTTCAGTTAAAACTGAAAATGTATATTGGCCTTTACATATGAATAATATGTGATTATATTTCTCCTTCAGAATGGGTGTAATATTAGTAGCTACTTAGTACTTTGAAATGCTATTTCGTAATTTAATGACAGTTTTTAAGAGTTTCAACGTGAAAGCTTTACATACGAAATTGATTAAATACAAACACCATCAAGAGGATACAGATTTAAAAGTGTTTGTTTAACTAAGTGTATATTTAAGTGAACACAAAAATCAAACATGTTTTTGACTTAAAGTTTTTTGAATACGAATTTGTATTTCGGTTTACGTGACGTCTATTTTAAAACTTTACAAACTCACACAACAAATAGTACGTGTCGGGTAGTTACATGCGTGTGTACGAGCAATCAGTGAACTTTTTGACTTCAATACGAAGAGTATCCGTGCGTATGTTGTTATTAGGCTGTTCCGTCGAATATCTCATCAAATTGTAACGCTCATAGAGTTAAATTCCCATCCTAGTTCAGATCGAATATTGCATAGCAAATTGTGACGACGGGAGCTTTTCAGCAGCAAAATGCAGCTGTAACAAGTTTTCGATCTATTTGTATCGTGAGCGTTAAATAACATTTTACCGGATTTATTTAAGAAAACAAAGTTTTCTAGACTAAACATTTGTATGTTATCTTTCATAATATGTACTATCAGGTAATATGGTGGTGTTCCACCTTAAACAATATAGTCGTTAGAACATTTTGTATAACGACGCGGAAACGATAGGATACAGCTTTTAAATATAAATAAAAAAGACAATTTATTCTGAAAGTCGAACACCGCGACAGTCGTCGACTGTCTGCAGATTTCTTTTGCTCCATAAGCGGATTTCACTTGAGTATACATACAATAATGAATACGAGCCATACTTGTGAAAAAAATTAGCAAAATCAAAATTACTTCTGATTACTTAATACTATTTAATGTGACTAGCAATATCTACAATAAGCAGTGGCTCCAAACAGTGACCAAGGCTGACCATATCACATAAGCCCCCCGCGTCATTATAAATACGCTATCATTTAAAATGAAATATCTCCTACACTTTGAGTTATTAATTTGATGGAATTCCACAATTTGGCGCTTAAGTGCCTTTTCTTTGTGTATGCTCTTTTGTGGGTCAAATTTCTTATTCAAAATTTAAGACGATTAACAAAATTAAGTTGATTGATTACAAGTTGTAAGATTTGATAAAGCCTTCCTTTGCGTAAAAAAACTTTATAAAACGTAATTCTAGTATTCGATTAATTGTAAATCGCAAACTCTAGTAACGTGTATGTTAAATGTTACAAAAAATCTAGGAAAATATAAAATAGTCTGATATCTGCTTCGAATAAGAGAGACCATTTAATGGTACTTACCCCCTTCCCCTTCAAGACCTAACCTCAACCAGCGGCTGGCGCCGCCTATGGTTCAATATAATATTATTTTGTGATCGTTGACATTCAATTTAATTTCACATCGATCAAATGGAGACATAGGCTTGTTTGTATGCTTAATATCGTCCACAACGAGATTCGCAAGTTTTTACCATAGATGTAATCCACCACTGGCAGTGCTTGTATAAAAATAGGGTATTACTGATTTTATAATGGTGTATAAAACTTCCATTTGTTCTCACAATCAAAGTAGTATTTAGAAATAATTCGACAACATAATTTGCTTAAAATTATTAAATCAACATAAGAGAAGGCGATAATTGATTTAAAAGACATCTTCTAGCACTTACCCTACGTTTTTCACTGAATGGTTTATTATAGAATACTTGAAAACTTGTCATTAACATTATCCAATAAATTTAAATTTGTAGAGAATAAGTACTCGTGGTACTAAAAGGACTCGAACGGTCAAAGTACCTGTGCAAATGCTGCACAAGCCGAAGGCTCCCTTACAAAATAATCCATCTTCCGCCTACAACGACCTGCTCCTTATCATTCTTTATTATACACCTCTGCACACATATAAGGAATGCTATTAAAAATCTTTCTTCTACATTTACGTATAACATTTTAAATGCACATATGTACTATATAAATTATGTATATACACAGTATATTCTCAATTATAGTATTATATATATTTTTAATTTATACAAAAATTGTCATCTTTCCAAATCCGTGAAATAAATAATCCATTTAAAAATTTTAACACTATCGGCTGAAAACTGAAACGAATTTAGAGATTAAACGTGGCCTTATCGTTTATAATGTAACAACATACATATTTAAATGTGTTTTCAGTATACAGTTGGAAATCTTGTAGTTGATACAAATAGGTTAAAGAATTTTTGCAACCACAATTCTCTTTTGATAAGAAGTTCTAAATGTAAAGTATTGTAATTATTTATAATAATGTTTTACTATTATATTACAGGCAATATTCCGCAGGCGGATGAGACGCGGCAGGCCGTCATTCGCGAGCTGATCACCACTGAGGCTGATCATATCAGGCACCTCAAATCTCTTGTCGAGGTAAACTCCACTATTATTATCCTATCATTCTATTTAAATTGAAACAAGAATACATCACTCTTTTTAACCCACTAATTGCCGCACTAGATTCCTTTGATAAATTACACACCCGTAGATATCTTACACTAAAACTACACTTTGGGTACCGTTACGATAGTTAAACTCTAGTGGACCAGTTATAAGTCTATAAAATACATAGAAAAGAGTATGTGAAATGGATAAGCTTAAGAGTTAACTTTATGGACATTGTGGTAAAAATATTTTGATATCACTTCTGGTATTAATTAATGATTTTTAGAAGAATATACGATAATGGGCCATTTTGCAGGTCTTTATGGCAGCAGCGCACGCTCTTCAAGAGTATAATTTTATGCTGGAAGTGAATACACAACGACTGTTTTCCAACATACCTGACTTATATAATGCCAGTCTTGTTTTCTGGAACGTCACTTTCTACCCCATGATTGTGGAAAGCGTGGAAACTGGCGGACCGTAAGTATCGCCATAATCACGTGAATCGAAAACCTTGTTCTCATTTTTAAGGAAAATGCGGGAACAGATGAACGTGAAATATGTAAAATCGATGAGGAGATGAAGATGTAGTTTTTTATTAAATGAATTATGTTTTAATGTCGATCTATTGTCGACCAATACTTTGTATTAGAGGGTACATGAAATTATAAGGATTTTTTTAAATTATTCCCCGACGTCGTTTGTAGATCTAAATTTAATTTTATAAGCATATATAATTACCATAAATGTAGAATTAAATTTGAACTAAGCTGAAATTAATTCTATCTTTTTTGTTATAATTCTATGTTTTGAATTAAAGACAGAAGATAATAACTACTGATGAGAACCTATGTTTCTATTATATTTTATAACTTGAATCAGACAGTTTGCCGATTAGCAACGTACCGATGGTATTCCAGATTGAAACCAGAACTGATGTATGAAGGATTTCATAATATCGAAGAATACTTACAATCCTATGAATCGTATCTGTTGGACAACACAAAAGCTGTTGATTATCTACGGTTTTTAGGAAATAATTCGGAATTCTTAACATTCCAATCATGGTGTCATAAACAGAAGGAGATCAACAGGTAAGGAAATTTTATCAGATGAATAAAAAAATAGGGCACCTTGATATTTGAATGTAGTCGCAATACTATTCGTCCATTGTTCATTTGTTTTTCCAAAATTCTCGCTTTTTAAGCCGCTCATTGTTTGTTAATTATTGTTGATTATTACAGGCTCCAACTGGCAGACATGCTCGCAAAACCTATGCAACGTATTACGAAATATGCCTTAATGATTAACCGAATATTTGAAGCTACAGAAAAGGGCACAGTGCGTGATCTTCTTGTATCTATGGTAAGGTTTCGTTATACAAATTGACAATGGAAAGAATAAAGACATTTTTAAGTGATAGAAAAGTAGTCTACAATAATCTGCTAACGTATAAGGTTGTATTGAGGGATTAATTGTATGTTTTAACCTTTTTATCGTACAGGAAAGCACAATCAAAAACTTCTTGCAGCATATCAACCGCCGCATACGTCAACGCGAAGAAAAAGACAAGTTATGTAAGATATCTAATACAATAGAGCCATTTGACTTGGTAAGAACATTTCTAATTACTTCATCTATACTAATCCTTCATCTATATCAAAAGCAGGACGAGCGTAATAATTTCGTTCTATTAAGTATTCACATGCTTACACCACAAAGGTTTTGTCCATTGACAAATGGCCAGAACAAGATAAGCGAATTTAAAGGATTAAGCTCCAATAATTTAGGTAGGCCTAAAAATTAGTAAGAATGTTCGGAACGGACTTTTTAAGGTCCATCCATAATAATAATCGGAATATTCATATTTTCAACATAATGCGAATTATTACAGCTTCAATATTTAATTTGACTGCCCTTAAACTTACAAATTAATACAAATTAGTTACTCTCTACTGAGGTTCATTCAATTTAATTTTTTAATCTAATGTTTTACTTTTAGGAAATCAAAGACGAAGAAATGGATAGATGTTTCAGGATGTTTTCTCAGTTAGATTTGCATGCTCCCATGATTTACGTGGCACGGTCTGTTACACGCTGTGTCGTGTTCGACGGGGACCTGCGTTTCAAAGATAACAGCACCAAAGAGGCAAGAAAAAATAGAATAGCCGCAGCTGCTTGCGATTAACAATCATCATCATCATCTCCCTACCCTTAAACAACTGAGCTGGTGTCGCCGTACGAGAGTTCCTCCTCCAGATTGATCTATCATTTGACATTTAATCTTCACTCCCTTCGTAATCACGTCACCTCTCACACATTACACCCGCATCTTTCTACCTACCTACTGATGCATTATTAATTGCTTGCGATAATCAACTATTGAAACTTGTGCCTTATTTAACTTAATACTTTCCTTCCAAAGTATGTGTAATTTATTGTGTATTTCGTATTCCAAACTTGAATTATGCTAGCGATTTTTTTGCTATTTTAGCGAATGTAGTATCTGTCATTAAAATCTATTAAGTGTAAATTAGATAACGGTTTTTACAGATCGATGTTCGCGTCTTTTTATTCACGGACATGTTATTGATTTGTAGAAAGATGCCTAAAGGCAACTTTTATACGTACAAAATGATAAGGTAAAGTTTGGCGAATACATTGTCATTTTGATAATATTTCTTAAGAAATGTTCTTTTTAAGTAAAAATTAACTTGTATTGTTTTAGACCGAAGTACATGATTGATAAGCTTCATTTTTATCGGAAGTACAGCCGAAACAATAAGGAAGTGGTAGCTTTAGTGTTTGTTGCTGTAGACGATTTTCATTCAGCGTATCATAGTTTTATGCTGTCCGAACCCTCGAAAGAGGAAAAATCGCAAGGTGCTCTTAAAGTAAGTTAATCACTTAATAGAAATAAAAAATTGCTATCTCAGAGTGTGTAATTTCTTTTAATTTTTAATAATTGCAGACAAGTTTACTCCAAACTTGGGATCAAAAAATAAAAGAAGCCAAAATAAGTTATGAACTTGTCATTATATTCGGCCAACGAAGAGAAGGCTTGACTGAAAAAGAACTAGAGTCCGCCGAAACCACCTTAAAATTGGTATAAATGTTATTTTCCTACTAACAAATTATTATACAACGCATTGAATTGAAGCATTGTATTCAAAATTAAAACTAATTTCACAATTTCGTATAAAGATGTACTTTTAATCAATAGTCGTTATTAAGGAGTTAGAAATCATGTCCTACATGAAGCAATTCAAAATAAATTTTGATATGATAAATGTATAAAAACTGTAATTAAAATGCCAACTACGAGATTTCGTACCCATGTTGACATCTATCGACATTAGCTAGAAACACAGGCGGGTCTCGGACCGTTTATGCTAAAAGCCCTCTTTTTAGTATGTATGCCGAGCAAAGACTTTTCATGAATTACACGTACAGAGGGCGCAGTATTGAATTATAAAAACGCTATCCGCTGTACGATTGTGTCTTCCAAAATCCTTGGGAAATAATTGAGACTATTACATTTATACGTTAAGAAATGCTTTATTTAGGTTGCACATTTATCAAGATTCTTTTCATTTAGTTTATACGGTTTAAGTTAAAACTATTAATACAAGTATATGCAAACTGTCACGCACGTCTCGATAAATTACTTCAAAAACTCTACACATCTAAATTTGTTAATTAAAGTATGAAGTTTCTTATTAAAATAAAGGAAATGTATTTAAATTGTTATTTTGAAGATGTCTCCAGAAGAAATAGCCACCGAGAGGGAGGGTCGAGAGTGGGCAGCCGTGATGCTGCAAGGGAAATTAAGCAGGCAACAGGACTACACAATGATGAACATTCCCGAGGACACATACCAAAGTACTTTATCAAATCATTTATAAAAAATGTTACTTTACTCGTACAGAAAAAAATATACAAACTGCCATCACAAGATGGCACTGTACGTACTTGGAAACACCAGTTATTTTTTTTTGTATTGTATGTTAATTATATATTTAAGGTTAGCAAATTTAAATGTTCGTGTGTTAAATATAAAACTAAAAATAAACACTTAAAAAAAATCGAATAAAAAAGGGACCATCAAAGTAACCAGTGCAGTGTAATGTACGCAGGAGATTAAAATCATAAACAAAACTACGAGTATGTCAACAGTGGTTTTGTTTTCTAGTAACCGAAGCTATCCTCGAGGGCAACTTAGACGCAGCGCGTCGCTGGAGGAATCCTGTGCTTCGTAGATACTCCTCCACCACCGCGGGCAGCTCTCGTGCATCCCGCTTGTCCAGTTTGCAAAAGTCTACCAGGTAAATCCTACTCATATACTCACTAGTAAGCTGTCATATTATAACCTTTGCTATCCCATGTACCATATTTACCCAAGGTTAAGGAAACAGCAGTCAATCATTGACTACTTCTTTTAACCAAAGTAATATATAAGTAGTTATAATACAAATTAAATGATGCTACAAACATATTGTTGACACTTGGATTTATCTTTGCAGTGCGACATCACGCGACGAACCGCAGCCAAGCACGAGCAAGGGACCATATTACCAGAGCGAGTCCATTGATATTCCATTTGGGAAATTGGAATCAGAAGGTATTATAAACAATAATGCCATTAAATAATTATAACAGTATCACCCTGCTTTTAATTAAATGCTAGTAATAAATGAATGCGGACAGTGCAGTGTTTTATTTTTTAATTTTATTAATTAAACTCACTTTCAGATACATGCACTGACGATATATCGGAAGATGAAAATGCCGACTCTCCGCTACCATCATCGCTGTTTCCGCCATTGTTATCACCTCAGTTAAGCTCTCCCGTGCTTCAGCCTCCGGCTCTTCACCAATCGGTAATAAGGCCAGAGGTTATTCACGAACTAGCACTACAGCCACCGATGACATATGAAGCGATAATCCATGGGCCAACCATACAAGAGCCGTCACGGGCAATAATGGTTGAACAAATTCCTTCGCTGGTCGTGCAGCCTTGGAACCAGCCACCAACTATAGTTGAGCCAGTCACGGTATCTATAGTTGAGACCCCACCATTGCGCCGTGGCGTAATTTCGAACCCAGTAGTACAATTCAGGGCTTATCAGGTGCACTGTAATCCAAAACCACTGTCGGAACTGCACATAGCTCAGGAACCAAAAAGTCAGCAGTCAAATGCCCAGCTTTCGGTAACTATAAAACATACATGTACCAACATGCGTGGCGTATCATACATTGATTCATTAATCATGTATTATATTATTATATGTAATATTGTACGTATGTATATGTGTATGTATATTTTTAATTCATTCATTGCTTTTTGTTTATAAGTGTAAGATATAAGTAATTCATTTCAGAGGAGCCTAATATGTGTAAAGTCATACGCAGTGCGTTACAGAATACCTGGTATTGCCAGGACAATTTATTCCTTGCACTATTCCCTAAGAATTTGTTTTAATTATTTTTTGTTGAGCAGATGGCTGTTGGTATTCCGATACCGATTCCAATACCATTCCCGCTACTGTCAAATTTACGCGGTGACATCGCAGTTAAAAGTGGCCATGGTGAGGAGGGTAGAGGAAGGAGGAAGAAAGGTCGTGCAATTCATGTTCCACGTGCCAAGAGCGTCCAAAGTGGTCGTAGCGCTCAAATTCAGCATGTTCAACGATCTAAGAGCGTGCAGAGCGCTCACAGTTTACAATATATACAGCAAGCAGACCGGAATCAGAGCGCCATGAGTGATTATAGCGTTAAGAGTACCCAAAGTGAGCACGTGGGACACCGGAAGAATGGCCGCGGACGTCGGGGAAAACGAGCTGCTAGCGCCAGCCCCAGTACACTGCGGGTGCTCCCGCCAGACGACTTAACAACATCGATGCATAGCTTACCCGATTTAACAGTAGAACCTCCTTCTCCACGTCATCCTCCCAGGTAAATGTACTTAATATAAAATTAACATGGTCAAGTAAACGTTTATTTGTATGTTTTATAGTCTTGTCACTAACAATGTTTGTTACAGTCCGCAATCTGCTGCGGAGCAGATGTATCAAACTCACCAAGAGCAGTTGCAGCGGAACAGGGAGGTAGCGCAGCACCAACAATACTTGAGCCCAGATCACCGCGGCACCAGCTATCCCCCCACCAGTCCCAGCAGGCATGACCATTTCTATTAATTGACTGACGCCAAGTCACGTCGCTACTCAAGACATTAAAGCAATATACGAGTATATTTACATTAACTTAAACTATAACAGTGCTATAGTACGTAGAAAGCTTTAAATAGTGAATGTGCAATTTTAAATAGTGTTTCAATATAAAGTCAGTGATCGAGTAGTACATTTATCCAATATCATCATTAATTAACTGAGTATTGTGTTGAACTATGAATAATGCTACGCTCGGAGCTTAAAACTTATTGGCCAGCAATAGCATGTTAGGAATTTGTTAAGTTATCTTTGCCAGTTTACAAATTACGCTAGTAGTACAACTCTTGTAAAAAAAAACTTAAGACTATCCGCAATTTAAACATTTGACCGTTGGAACACCTTAGGACAATCTTCTAGTGGTAAGTGAATTGTAAAACATACCTAGTTGAATTTTGAAAATGAAAGATTCATACATGTTGTATTGAAAACGTATCTTCAAAGAGATTTTTGTAATGTAGGGAAGAGAAGTAGACATATTTTGAGAATTAAATTTCAGTTCATCTAATCATATCTTATTAGTAAACTGACTGGCTGACGCACATCCAAGTATTGGGCCCAGAGATTTAAACAAGACTTATAACGAAATTCATTAGTCTAAAGGAGTGGGTGAAAGATTGTATAGAGATAATCCATCAGTAGAAGAAACTATAAACATCTTATCATAAAATTTGTTTTACGAGTCGACTTTTCAAAATCTACGCGGCCGAAGTCGCTGGAAATAGTCAGTCAGATATAAATTAACTTAAATTAATATTTAGTCAATTATAAAATAGTAATACTAACATCAATTCAAATTTAAATGAATTGTACTTATTACACACTTAATTAGCACCAACGTAGACCAATTTCGTCTATCGATTTAAGTGACTCATACACAACTCTCAAATGATTTGTTTTTCTGTTTCTTTTTTAAGGTTTTGTTAATTCATCGCCACAGAAACACGAAGTTAAGTTTATTTTTCCTTTTATATTATTATCTCACGAAGCTACGCGCATTTTCCTTCTAGAATGTGAACGTGAAGATGAGAACCGTCAGTCAGAATATTCTGTTCTAAATATTGGAATTGGGTTTACTTTAGATTTTATCTTTGTGTAAAAGATAAATCTACGTACAAAAGAAGAATTATTCGAGTATCAATTTGGACTTCACCCGACATAGTCCACATCTCCGACGACACTGAGAATATGAGCTCCTATGCTTCCACTCACAGTCACAGCGTGTTTATAAATTTGCTTACCATAACATGCGCGTCGCTTCGTCAGATAAAAATACTATATTTTCTTATATCATTAATATGTATATCTCACAGACACATTTCATACACAGATAACTGGCCGGTTTTAATTTTGTTTTATATTTATTTTCTTTTAGTTTGTTAAGAAATTATCATTCAGACATTCATTATGGACCCACACAAAATTTGTTTTTCTTTTTTTCTTTTTCTGATGTATGATACCTGTATATATGTAAATAATAATGTTTTCTTTAATTTATAATATATGTATGTACATTTATTACTAAATAAGTAATGTATTTTATATTTTAATAAGTATCTATGTAGATGATAAAAGTAGTATTGATTGCCTTAAAATTATAAATTATATCACAGTTTTGCTTAACAAATATGTATCAAATGTAATGATTATTTCAAAACATATACATGTATAATAGTTAGCTCTATAGAAAAATTAGTAAACCAGGAACAGTAGTAACTTAATTGAATAAAATCGTTTTATGATATAATTAAAATATAGTTGAATTTTTGTTCTTAAATGCAAGTTTGTAACTTAGGTGAATATTTTAAAGTGTCTTGTAGTCATAGTAGTTGAAAAGAACAATTAGGTTCAATTAAAATGAGGTGTAGAAGTGAATGTTTTTAGTAAGATTAGAAGAAAGTTTTAAAAATTGATGAAATCTACGAGTTATTAATACATATATTATTATTTGATTTCCTTTATATTATATATAATATACACATATATATGTATAATTGTGATTTAAAAAATGCAATTGTAGAAAATTATATTATAGGAAAATACTGTATAAGTAAAATGCCTCTAGTACGAGTAAAATGAGATAATACAAAGTTTTTGAATCTAAAAATATGAATGTAAAAGTGTATGCTAGAGCGGAAAAGTAGAATTATGAAGTTTGTAAATACATTTAAATTCTTTTACGCCCACAGGATTATTTCATCACAAAAATGATTCCAAATGTAGGTAAGTCTCGAAATAACTATACATCACAAGACATACAAAACAAATGTCTGTGAAGAAATAAAATCTTTCTGTAGTTACATTTCCTAACAGACCGTATTTCTTTATTATTCCGGCATATCTTACAAAAGAAATTGATCTCTCTGTTTCTAATGTAAAAAGCTCTCCTTTTACTTGAGAGGTTTGTTAATATTTTTATAGGCGCTTAAGCAGTGGTTACCCTTGGTTACGAGTACGTTTGAGTTTTGTTAGTAATCTATACCTAATTTTCTTTTATTTATTATAACATAAATTATGCAACCATTCAATGAAGCTAAATTATGTAGAACTTATACGTTTCTTTCGTATATATTTACTTCTTACTTACCTTGTATCGTATTGATTATTATTTATTATAACATAAATTATGCAACCATTCAATGAAGCTAAATTATGTAGAACTTATACGTTTCTTTCGTATATATTTACTTCTTACTTACCTTGTATCGTATTGATTATTATTTATTATAACATAAATTATGCAACCATTCAATGAAGCTAAATTATGTAGAACTTATACGTTTCTTTCGTATATATTTACTTCTTACTTACCTTGTATCGTATTGATTATTATTTATTATAGACACATTATTATTTAATATAGACTATTACTTTTCGATATTAGTGTTATTATTTTTTGTATTTATTAAATTGTTTTTGTTTTTTATTTATTTTACTGTTCTTTCATTATTTATTAACATATCACTTAGAAATAAATAAGTTATTCTAATTTGCTTATTTTCATTCATGTTCATTACTTTTATCTGAAAATAAAAAAAATCTTTCATCGCAAAACAATTCATCTTTTCTCAAGTAATTGAACTGCGTACTTCTATCTCGTCAGAACCTTCTGAGCTTGTGAACAATCATCTCTACCTAGAGACCACCTACCTTGGTTCTAATGCAAGCAGGGTTAGAGTTGTGATTTGACAATGGTCCAATCTGCTGCAGTTAAGGACGTATGTCTCGCTCGACCAGTAAAAGGCATAGACAAAAAAGTCGCCAAGTTGAAGTATTTCCTTTCGATAAGTGTGTGTATTGGTTGTCCAATCTTAGTCCCATTACTCCGCCCACAATTTTCTGTTAAAGAAATAACCTATGTCAACTAAAATCTATCCATTTGCCACTTATTTACTTCCTCTTGATGACTAAGACCATCAGTAATTCAACTTTAAGTGAGTTACTTGCATTCTTATTCCATAAAACACCAGTAAACTAACACGGGCCGATGATGTTCATGATACAAGTAGACTTTTATCATATACTAGCTGTTGCTCGCGACTTCGCCCGCGTGAAATTAAAAAATATAGCCTATGTTACTCACAGATAAATTACCTTGCTAACGGTGAAAGAATTTTTTAAATCGGCCTAGTAGTTTTTGAGTTATTCCATTACATACAAAAATACAAATCTTTCCTCTTTATAATATTAGTATAGAAGTATAGATATAGATTAAGTCATCATCTCCGCGTCCTTATTCCGTTCTGTAGGGTAGGCACGCTAAGTTTTGTCCTCCAAATTTTTAATATTAGACTTAAGTATATAATGTTACAGGTCGAATTTGCGACGCGGGTTGGCCTTCTCCTACACCAATAAGCATCCACCTCTTACAAAGATGAGACATGTAAGCAGTCAAGCTAATCTCTTAGATATTATTCTACCATCATCGAGCCGCATAAGCAGGGTAAGTAATATTTGAAGTAATACTTAGTTTTCATTAGAATACCTTAAAATATTTCTGTAACATTTGTACAGGTATAAATGTATTTATTTTTGGAGATACGAAAATTTATGTAGTAAACTGTCAACGTCATAATACATATAAATCATCAGCTTTCTTTTTAAAGAACGATTACCTGGGATATAAAATATTTTAAGAATTATGTTCATCTAGTTATAAAAAATACCTTTAACACACCAAGTCCCCTTATTATTTATAAAATATTCATTTGTTGAAATATAATGTAAACAATGATATGGCAGTCGATTAAATTAAGTGTACAGTATTATTTTATAATATTTGCAGAGCAATCTTCGATATATCTATCAGTTTTTATTAAAGTGACAAAAACATCCATTAGTTAGAAATTTTGGTTTCATCTGGAAAGTATGAAAAATTTGGAAGTGGTCCATGTCGTGTTTCTTCAAAACTAGGGGCAATTTGAAATGCGAGTTCATGAAGTAATTAATTTAATTTGATTAATACAACAAATCTTAACCTTGCGAGTATTACCGAATTTCGCTCAGTACCTATAGTTTGTCTAAATAAGGTATGACGGCAAATGCCGTACTTAATAGACGGATATCGTAGTGACGAAACAAACACGCATAGCCAACTATGAACAATCGATATTCGGTTTAAATAAAATTGATCGATATGAACTTAAATAATTATTTACTTATAAACTAACATAAGGGACAATTGTAGTAATGAACATAGTGTAGAGAATATAGTTTTGACAATAATAATAGCGAAATCTAATTCGATTATGTACGGCTGTATTATTAATAAATAGTTATTCATTAAGTCTCATTCTTTGCATTGGTTCTGTATGTCATTACTGATTTAAGTAAACAATGTTTTTTATTTTAATCCATAAGTTATAACTATGAATCTATCGATTCCAACTGCTATTAGAGTAAAAATCGAAAATCGGAAATATTTATACCTGATTTTTCACAACCCATCCCTACTAAATTGTCAAACTAATCATGGGCACAACTGATCAGTGTTGCCATTTGAAAAAAAAATCACGTTTGCTTAATTTTGAAGGTGAATTCAAAAAACGCCCATGTTTGGTCCGCGGCCAACGAAGGCGCCACTACCTTACTCCATCTTATAATATTTAACCTCACAAAAAATATTGATATCATATTATAAATATGGGCTACACCCTTGTTGCGCAATAGGTTTCCAATACTTGTGCCCACTCATACGGACTAGGTAGAAGTATATATATATAAGAAAAATTGGGGAGTACATGTGTAGCTCAATACTCATATCTTAAATATCTGAACGTTAGGATTTTATCTCCAAAAATTATAGTAATTGCCTTTGTTTTTACGTAAAGCAAATGAGGTGTATTTTTATAAAGGCATATTTATTGTACCGTGGAAATAGTCATAGGCCAACATTTATTCATAAAGTGCGATTACTTATTCTATATCTACAAGCAAAGTCACGAATACGAGCTAGTCTCAAGTACCCTATCCTTTGTTCGACAATCATTGATTTTCTAAGAGCTGAACTGCGCATGTGCGAATCCGTCCGGGCACCTAGAGCTGAAATCCAATATTCATTTGGACGGTGCGGTTACTACAAAGTGGTCGTGCCTCGAATCGGATTCCCTTAATTAAGAAGGGCGTGCCCTTACTTATCTTGGAGCTGAAAGGAACCTGCCCAGGAGCTTCGGCAGAATGAATTTGAAAAAGCTGATTTTGTTGGCGAAACTGCTTAAATATTTGTTGTGGCGTCGATCACAGAGCGAGACCACGAGCCCTGATCCTGAGATGAGTCCAGAGCGGCGGCTGAAGGGTATTGCTGGGTAAGAATTTACTTACACCTAATACTTTAATTCCAGCTGTTCTATTTCCCTACAATTTGCGTTTTTATTTTTTCTCTGAATTTTCTTCCACCTGTTCTTTTTCTTTGTTCCATCATAAAACTGTTTTGTTATTTTGAGTTATTGGTTTATGTTGTTTTAACTACTTTACGCGAAATTACGTTAAAAATGCAATCCAAAAATATTTTGATTACGTCACCAATGTTATCGATTTTGCGAGATTCAACATGAACAAGATGGCCGCCGTGCCACCGCACATGCGCATACCTCTAATGGCAGCCATTTCGGATGCTTACATCGAACATCCTTTCTTTGCCTTAACGCTAGGACGACAAAATATAAACCGATTTAATAGAGAAATATACGATTGTTCTATGACCTGAGCTTTTCAATCAGAAATATTTAAATAACGTCATCAATGTTATCGATTTTCCGAGAACTATTCAAGATGAACAAGATGGCCGCCATGTCACCGCACATGCGCATTCCTCTAATGGCAGCCATTTCGGATGCTTACATCGAACATCCTTTCTTTGCCTTAACGCTAGGACGACAAAATATAAACCGATTTAATAGAGAAATATACGATTGTTCTATGACCTGAGCTTTTCAATCAGAAATATTTAAATAACGTCATCAATGTTATCGATTTTCCGAGAACTATTCAAGATGGACAAGATGGCCGCCATGTCACCGCACATGCGCATTCCTCTAATGGCAGCCATTTCGGATGCTTACATCGAACATCCTTTCTTTGCCTTAACGCTAGGACGACAAAATATAAACCGATTTAATAGAGAAATATACGATTGTTCTATGACCTGAGCTTTTCAATCAGAAATATTTAAATAACGTCATCAATGTTATTGATTTTCCGAGAAGTATTCAAGATGGACAAGATGGCCGCCATGTCACCGCACATGCGCATTCCTCTAATGGCAGCCATTTCGGAGGCTCTGTCCAACATCCTTTCTATGCCCTAACGCTAGGATGACAATTAACATGGTAAACGGTTTAATATAAAATATACGATTGTTCTATCACCTAAGCTTTAAATATCTTTCAATCTGAAATATTTATATAACGTCATCGTTGTTATCGATTTTGATAGAAAATGAATAAAATGGCGGCCATGTCACCGCACATGCGCATATCTGAATGGACAGCCATCTTAGAATGCTGGATCCAACCTTTTCCAACACTACTATTTCAACGTCTAAAATATATTGAGAAATATGTAATCGTTTTATATGACCTAAGGAATAAAATCTTTAAATCTGAAAACATTTGATTCGGATACCAATGTCGTCCATTTGCGATAATTATTTAAGTTAGACAAGATGGCCGCCTTTTCACTGCACATGCGCAACTTGGTACGGACAGCCATCTTTGTTAGCTTGTCCAATATTCCTTGTTCTTCCTAACGCTAGGATATAATTCACTTGAAATATACGAACAGGAAAATACAATACGTTTTATTTTAACTAAATTTTATTAGTTCAATTGAATTCAAATCTTGGTGACGGAGATATTTTTGGATGGCTTCTGATGTTTTGTGGCTTGCGCAATTTGATGCGGCACTGCTAACTGCCATGCGCCGCGAATCAATCAATACTGTTGCGTCGCCATTTTAGATTCGCTGCGATTTAACATTAATATTTAATAACAAATAGGTTTTGCATATTAATAACTTAGACTTATATGTAGATATTTTCAATCTACATTTCAACGATGTTAATAAAAGCTTGCGCATACATAAGAAAAATTCTCATGGTTTCGTAATTAAACTTTATGTAAACACGTCCGAGAGTTAAATACTTTTATAAAAGTAAATGTTGATTTAGCAATGACAAACGAAGGGGCTACAATGTCCTTAGCGAGGCGAAACGCCTGTGCAGTTTTTTTTAATTTAAAACTGAGGGCTATACTTTAATGTTAAGTTAGTTAATGCTTAATGTCTATTTTACATTGAAACGTACTGTTGTTGTTTTTATTATCTTACTTAATCCAATGAAATAATGTGTGGATCTCAAAATACTTATGTACTTTTATGTTTTGTTCTAGATCCGTATTCGGCAGCGGTACGCGGCAGGGGAAGTTTGGAGGATGACAGACAAGGTTCTTGCGGATGCTTTTCTCAAGGCAAGAATTTTTATTTTTGATTAATAATCTTATTAACACAAACTTAACATTATATTTAGCTACAGGACTACCACCATCTTAAACAACTAGTACATAAAATCATCAGTGATTTTCTTTTCTGAAATTAATAATAATTCAAAAACTAGGACAACCTACTTTAATGATTATCTTAAATAATAATTTAAAACTTGAATATTCGTTTACATTTTAGGAGCAGAAGCAATAGACCTGGCGCGCCAACTGCCAACACCACTACCGAGACAACAGGCGACAACACTGGCGATACTACCGGGGATGCCACTCGCGCTAACACCTGCGATAACACTGGCGACAACACTGGCGATGCCACTGGGGATGCCACTGGCGATAACATTCGCGATAACACTCGCAATGCCACTGCCGATAACATTGGCGTCAACATTGGCAATGCCATTGGCGATTCTGAGCGAACTGAAATTACTCACGAAACTAACACTCCACAGGCCCCTGAAGATCCGATCGACATCGCTACTTGTGAAAACACCGCTATTGCACATAACTTTGAAAAGGAAATTCTACAGATCGTTGCCCTTTATACCATGCAAGCAAACAACTCTGCCGGTGCCATTGTTGAAACTATGGACGATCAACAACCTGAGAATCGTCATTCTAATAATTCTAAGGAAGATACCAAAGAAGACGTTGTGCAAGATGAGCAGGAAAAAAAAGTATCAACCGATGTTGAACTTAAAGATCTTATTATTGCTAACCCACAGGTAGTGGGCGAGGATGAGATTCTTGATGATCAAGAATTCATGGAAGAAGAGCCTGAGGATGACGATGTTGAGGAGGAGGAGGAAGAATGACGGTTGCCCCAATGAGGTCAACCCAATGAGGACGACGACGAGGAGGACAACTTAGAGGAGGAGGAGGAGGAGGAGGAAGAGGAAGAGGATGGTTGGATTTGTTGCCGATGGCTTTATAAATGGTGCTGGTAGATATAATGAAAGGCCTAGTATTGACATTTTATTTGAATGACAGGTGTAGTTACCAGCCCGAGTCGTGAGTGCGTAATTTATTGGACCTGGTTTGTGGATATGGATAAAGTTTGGGAGTATTCGGACACGGAGCAGTGTAGTTGCTATGCGTATGTATGCTACATTGGGTTAACCGTCGTAACAATCGATCGTTACGTTTGCTTTGTCTCGATTGCTGATCGACCATTGCTCCCTGTTTATAACTCCCAACGTTATCTATATCATAGTAGGTACGTTGTCCTCCTTGCATGGACAGCTTTCAATTTAGCAACATTATGTGTGTTATTCGTAGTGGAAATACATTCGCAATTAATCTGAATTGAAATAGTAGTTACTTGGTGTCTATGAATATACGATATTATATGTCAATGTTGTAATAGTCATAATTTATGAACATTATCGGTGTTGTTACAAGTATAAAATATGTATTACATGTACTCGTATGTGCACGCATTCAAATTTTCTGATCGCTAAACAGTATAAGCTTATTGATGCATTTAAGATTCAATGTTACTGTAAGATATCCGTTTCTGCTAAATGATTCTCTGCCCCATTCTATACATTCTGAAGTTATAAATTATTTACTTCCAAGCTCTAAGATTCCTGGACATGATTTAATTTTTTATTAATGTCGAATGTTTAAATTTTCCATACCTAACCACATGATCTCCTAACCCTAGACCAATACGAAATTAATTATTTAGGTTTTTTTAAATTTCTAATTTACAAAGATGTACTGAAATTTACCTTTTATGCCTTCGTCAAATTATGATACAATACTTTACCACTCTTTACCAAAATCAAACGACTATTTTATACCGTTAATTTGGAAGTTAACTTATGTGGTTATCTACTCTTTACATACTCTTATATATTAAGTGTTTTAGGAAAATATTTGTTTATAAAAAATAAGAAAAATCTTCAAAAATATATTGATGTTCTTAGCTATACTTAAGTAGTAGGAAAAAAATGTTGTTAGTAAAATAGTATATTAATAGTAACTTATCATAGATATATAATTTGGCAGATGCAAGCTTTCACACAAAATCAAACGTAAAATGTGGCACCGGCGTCACGTAGTGTGAGTGTACACATATATATTCAAATTTCAAAACAGTACTAATTGATTATAAAGCCATTAAGATATAAACCTTATAGCCACCTAATAGCGTCGTACTACATCTATTGTTACAACTTTGAACTTAATACTTACATTATCTTATCAGTGAATGTTAAAACTACAGAAACAAAAGAACGCAATCAGTCAATTCATGCCTTCTTTCGGTGGCACCTTTTTTGAAATTGATCATATATCTACCAAAATATATATCAATAATCGTAATACAATCTTAAAATAATATAAATGAAATTAGATCACTGTTTGTAGTCATTTAAATCGATGTTTTAGATTATGAATATAATTGATGTTAATCTACGCATTAGACCCTTGTAAAACTCGCCTTCTGGTGATAGTGTAACTTTTAATAATTGTCACACAACGTCCTAAATATCAGGTTATGGAAATGTGATTTATTTCACAATGAAGGCAAAATATCTAGTGGGAACACCCGTACAAAAACGTATTATAATCGTTGTTTTATTAATATGTTGTTGTGCATGTATTCCTACAGTGGAAACCCATGGATAATACAATGTGACATTTATTAAAACCGATTTAAAAATACCCGTAGATATTCCTGTGCGATCCAATAGAAGAAAGTAGTAAAGTAGAAATGTAACCTTTAACTTCAAATCAATGTCTTTACCTGTGAATCTGATCTTCAATAAATTATCCCACCCGGAAAGGAGTTGTTATTTTTTTAGCGTTTATTGCACCTTACATTACCCTACATAGAAAATATTCATAATCTACATTCTTCACTACTACTCTCTTCCCTAAATAGCGTCTGCAAAGAAAGAACTACTTATTAGCCATAACCTGAGTTCACCTACTTCTGTTACATAGAAAAAGTAAGGACTATCGCCCACGCATGCGGGCCCTAACGACTAATGAAAACGGTTCTCACGTGCGGGCGCTATGGCACGTGTAGACCTTTTTCTCCGAAAATCTCTAGCACCACGCATGCGGGCGCCAACGACTAATGAAAACGGTTCTCACGTGCGGGCGCTATGGCACGTGTAGACCTTTTTCTCCGAAAATCTCTAGCACCACGCATGCGGGCCCTAACGACTAATGAAAACGGTTCTCACGTGCGGGCGCTATGGCACGTGTAGACCTTTTTCTCCGAAAATCTCTAGCACCACGCATGCGGGCCCTAACGACTAATGAAAACGGTTCTCACGTGCGGGCGCTATGGCACGTGTAGACCTTTTTCTCCGAAAATCTCTAGCACCACGCATGCGGGCGCCAACGACTAATGAAACTGACAGAAACGCATAACCCTTTACGGTTTTATTACAAACGATAAAGGTTATTCTTAAAGCTACATCTTACACCGGTTTCTGGTTTCCGAATAATATCAGATTAGCTGGTATGGTGCTTTAAAAAGTCATCATAGACACTGGGGAAGTTTCAACGAGGGTGCTCATCATAAACTAGTACTTTTCATGATATTTTATGGGAATTGTATCGTAGAACCTATGGACAATCGATTTGATGAGAGTTGCAGATTACATTGCACGAGGATTGTTACTATCATCGTCAATAAGTCGCATGTAGGCGACCTTATTCAATGTCTTCATTGAAACTTTAAAGAATCTGATATAAGATGTCATAAGCAAACAATTTTATCTATTTCTTGAATAACGCAACCATCTTGTCATCTCCAGCATAAAGTTGAGATGAAAAGGGCATCTCATTATTATATTTTAATGTTCTAAACAGAGCGTAATAATCTCATTTATTGTCTTCATCATTTTGGTGAAAATATCCTTAAACATCATATTCATCGTTAATTCATAAAAACAATTTAGGATTCAATAAATTATAATAATGTAATAAATTACCAAATAAATAACCTATTCAAACATTACACTTAAAATAGATTGACGAAACACGAACCAAAGTCCACAATTCTGATCATTTTTCATCGCAGCACTGGCCTGTTGGTGTGATTTGAAACAAACGGTTTTTACGATCTTTCGCGTACACAGGTCCTGGTTTAGTCCACAGACCTTTCTTAACGCATGGAAGCCAAAATACAACCAAAAATGCAGCAAAAACAACTCCATATACCATGACTGTTGACAGTTTACTTCAATACACTACGCAAATAAATTTTCGAGCACGATTTCATGCATTTATTCGTATTTTTTTATATAATTAACATTTTACTTCAACATAAAATTTAGTCTAAAATACGCAAATGAATTTAGGAACATTTTGATAGTAAACAGAATTAAAATTGGATTAAATGTCAACAAAATATCATACCACAGAGTACCTTCCTATTTTCTTGTATGGTAAATAATATTTACCTGTAAATACCTAAGTACATTTTAAAATGTCCAGGAAAATAGATACCTTGAATGTATGAAATTAATTTCTAAACCTGTACTACGAAACATTTCTTGCAACGTGTCTACTAAAGTCGGCGGGAAGTCGTTGGATGCGGAAGGCAGAGGACCGCATTCTGTGGAAGGCATTGGGGAAGGCCTATGTCCAGCAGTGGGCAGATAAAGGCTGTTGCTGATGATGATGATGATGATCTACTATAGTTTGTCTATAAATAAGGGTGATTAGTTTGACAATTCATTTAACAATTTAGTAGTGATGGGTTGTGTAAAATCTTTTTGATTTTCGATTTTTACACTCATAGACGTTGGAATCGATAGATTCATAGTTATAAGTTATGGATTAAAATAAAAATTACAGTTTTCTCAAATCAATAATGACCTACATTAGCAAAAGAAAAAATGGGAGTTAATAAATATTTATTACTACTACAGTACTAGTACTACAGTTGTACATAATCGATTTGAATTTTGTTATCATTATTGTCATCGCTTTATTCTCTACACTATATTCATTACTAGAATTGTCCCCTAAATTAGTTAATAATTTTAGTTAAGTTCGTTAATTTTTATTTAAACCAAATATCGATAGTTCATAGTTGTTCGCTAGGCGTTTTTGTTTCGTCACTACGATACCTGTCTTTTAAGTACGGCATTTACCTTCATACAAATTTAATTCGATACTTCATATAAATACGTCATTTATCAAACTAATCAATCTTATTTAGACAAACTATAAGTATGTACATAACACTAAACTAATATGACCTAAGAAATCAACATTAGAATTTGTATCATGTTTGCTTATGTGCAGTATCTTTGATTTACAATTTTAATCCATAACTTTTGCCCGCGATTTCGTCCCAAAATAATAAAAAAAACAACATTGTATGTAGCATATGCGTTCTTTCAGATTATGCTCTAAATCTGAGCAAAATATCATCGAGATCCGTATAGTAATAGTAATAAACATTAATTTATCCGAACGCATTTACAAAACTAGCATCTAAAAATAATAATGCACGTACTGTAAAAAAGGGACTCAATACTCAGACAATTAACACGTCAAATTGATGAATTCAGGTACTTCGCAACTTATTATCTAAATGATGCCCATCTGAGATGATGGTTGTCATTGACATGTCTACGTCATATTATATCTAGAATTAGTCACTGTAATGAGTACTGACTCCCCAACAGTACATCTCGCTATCTTCCTTATATACTAACTAACTATGAATAACTCCAATAGCGTGTTCTAGATACTATCTCCCACCCATCCGCAAAGTAAGCAACTTTTTGGTAAAAAATTGTTTACTAAGGTACCTGAAAATTAATAATTAATTTAGCGGTTTGCAACAGAAGATTTGGACAAAATGGCAGTTAGTTTTCCACGTAGAGGACGTTATACCCTCTTTCCTCACACAAACAACCCAATCCAATCCTCCGTTGACACAACAGCAACTTAAATAGTGTTGCGGGGTGTTATTAGTGTAGTAGTAGTAGTATTATTAGTGTAATTAG
Source organism: Papilio protenor (assembly GCA_029286645.1). Lineage (NCBI taxonomy): Eukaryota > Metazoa > Arthropoda > Insecta > Lepidoptera > Papilionidae > Papilio > Papilio protenor. The sequence goes on along the minus strand of JAGSMZ010000033.1, from coordinate 1,693,658 downwards.
TGTAAAGTCAGCGAGTTTTTTTGACTTTTTATACTGGTTATGCGGTGAACTTTTTACTAAAATAAAAAAATATTAAAAAGTTGGGGTTAAAAATTAATTGGGTCTTTAGGACCCTTTAGAATGAACAGTGTTTTCATGATTCTACCACCATTATAATCAACTATCATCTATGTATATTATAACGTGGGTGCCTTCAAGAAAATGCTGAATTGGTATTCTTACTAAGCTAGCGTGTACCATTCTTCGACCACATTACCACTTAAGATCAGGTGGGATCGAGGTCAAACACTAGTAAATATTTTAATTTAAAAAAAATTACACTTGACTTACTTCTGAGTTAATTTTTTTATCTGTCAAATAGTTTTTTGTCTCTGGTATAAATCTGACATTGACACATAAGCGAATTTATAAGTTTGCTGACATTGCGGGACAAAAAACCCGCACATTTGCTTGTCGTCTTCGTACAGTACTAGTACATTCCTCTTCAATAAAAGTAAAGTTTCAGGCGCTTCGATACTTTTATCCTTTTAAACATTCCGGAATACATTAGAAACAATGGCTGAGTAAGTATTAGCATAACCTCAATTGTGTGTAATTATACAATAATCTTTTACTTTTAAGTTTCTTGTAGTCATTACCTAAGTGATTAGTCATGACCAATGTCATAATTTTAATTCACCGCCAGTATTTCTTACTTTACAGAATAATTTTTAATTCAATATTCAATTATTTTAATAAATAACTACAATTCAACAATTGAAAAACGTATATTAACTTGTTCACTTTCGCTTACATTACAATAATTAAGGTTGTTTTGTCGGCTTTTTTATTACTTTTTTCATATTAAATGATTATTTACTCACAGAAATAAGTTTATAAACATAATTATTTACTTTACTGGAAGTTTCCATAAGAAATTAGCTGTAAACTAAACTTGGAACTTGGAACATGCATTGTGCAAGGTTATTTGAAGGTGAACTTTACTTAGGTCATTGTAAGCCATGCCTAACTTCAGTAACTTGTTTTATAAATTCAATAAACATTACAAACCTTTCTATAATATATTTATTTGCAATCACTTATGATGCTTAATATTTTTATTCCCAAATCATCCTATTTATGTGTAGTAATTGTATGTAATTAGTCAGTTTATCACTTAGCACAAAATTAATTAAAAGTCACAGTAAAAGCAATTCAGCAAATACTGAATAAATTATTTTACCGCTGTAGAATTTCATATTAGGAGGATATGTAGTTTGACTTCTCATTTAGTTTTCCTGCAAGGTCGTAGGAGATAGAATAATTCTATATGTTATTCATGTTTTTAAATATTACTTTAGTTTCTATTTATTACCAAATGTCTGTTATATATAACACTAGCTTTCGCCCACGACTCTGTCTGCATGCCATTAAAAAAAACAAAAGAAAGTAGCCTATGTGTTCTTCCAGACTATCCTCCAAATTTCATGGAAATCCGTTCAGGCTAGAAACTCTAACAAACATCCATCCATCCATCTAAACTTTCGCATTTATAATATTATATTAGTATGATATAAGTAAGATTACAAAATGTACTTGACATAATAATATTTTTTAGACCTAAAGCTGATATTGCCCTCATTGGCCTGGCTGTAATGGGCCAAAATCTTATCCTTAACATGGATTCTAAAGGATTTGTTGTCTGTGCTTACAACAGGACTGTTGAAAAGGTAATTGCTGTTTGTTTGATTTTTATTTTAACAAATTTAGGATCGTACAATCTGCCTTTGTTTAGAAGCAATGCATATGTAGTTTCTCTAGCATTGCACATGTCTACATCACTTCACATAAGGCTAACAACATAATAACCTGGAATTAAAAAGCACATGTTTGCATAGGTCACCTTGAGAAACAAAATCATACAAAAGTAACCATAGCAGTTATTTTCTATATAACCTTTTTGTGATTTAAGTAATGTAATGATAAACAGCAAATTAGACATAAAAATGGTAAATTACACTTCTACGTTAGAACAATTTGTAACAATATTACTTGATAGAACATGATTTAACAATATAACTCACTTCTGAAACCCAAAGGAGTCTGCACAGACTACAGGCCTCTATTTGACGTGGGCCTGAGACCTGTCTTACTTTTATAAACATACATTTAGTAATTTATAACCCTTCTTAAGTATTTCATCAATCTCGATGGCATATGTCCATCAACGAAGTTCCCGGCCCACAAATTCACTCACTTTTACACCATACATTTCCTGTCAACTTATTGCTATAAAATAATATGATGTTATATTTTGACTTATGAAATAATGAATAGCATGTTCCAAATAATTATAAAAATTCAATAACTTTTACAGGTTGACCATTTCCTTGCAAATGAGGCAAAGGGAACAAAAATCATTGGAGCCAAGTCATTAGAAGATATGGTACAGAAATTGAAAAAACCCAGGAAAGTTATGCTCTTAGTCAAAGGTAAGTAATGGTTGTTGAATATGTTTAGCCTTAACAATGTTCATGTATTAAAGTGAACTCGCACCATAATAATTACAATAACAATTTCAGTACTTATCACCTTATGTATTGATAAGGTTCTTTGCATTTAAAGTACTATTGAAACCAAAGTATTACTTCAAATTAATGTTCCTCATGATATTTCACTTTTTATAAAATACATTTTCTTGTGGTCACGTAATACACAATTTTTTAAATAACTACAAATGTGTAGATGCTTATAAATGTTACTAAATAAAATGTGGTGCATTGTAAAGTGCACAGTATTGAATGCACAACTTAATACAAAGTAACTTTGTGATTGACCCTGATTTAAATTGGAAAACTATTGTAATGACCTTATTTATACCTTATTGTGAATACCTAATGTTTGAAGACTCGGCAAACTTGTTTATATTAATAAGCAATATAAGGAAACATGGACCTGTGTCATAGCAATAATAGTTGATAGATTATTTCGTTAACAGGAAGAACTGCATTTACATGTATACTGTGTGTTTGCACTACCAAAATACGTATAGAAAAACTTCTAAATACTCGTATCATTACTACCACTGTTAAAGAATATTGACCAAGTGTTAAATACACATACAGATATTCTAAATGCGAAAGTTTAGATGGATGGATGGATGTTTGTTACTAAATATCTCCAAAACGGATTAACGGATCTCGATTAAACTTGGCACAGATGTTGGACATATTCTAGAAGAACACATAGGCTTACTTACTGTGCTGGCGTAGCAACTCAAATTGGACCTAGGCCTCCGACTTGAAAGAACACATAGGCTACTTAACTTAATTTTTTTAAATTCTTTGTTGACGAGGTGGCAAAATCTAGTAATAGATAAATTGAATTTAGTAATAATTAAAATGATTAATAATACATTTGTGTTACAGCTGGTTCGGCTGTGGATGCATTTGTTAAGAATCTGTTGCCGTTGTTAGAGAAGGGTGACATTATTATTGATGGTGGTAATTCCCAGTACACTGACACACAGAAATGGTGCAAGGAATTAGCTTCAACAGGAATTCTCTATATTGGAATGGGGGTAAGTTGAAAATATACTATTTATACTAATGTTTAATCAAACGATTTAATTCGCTACCCAATTAGAAATATAGAATTTTAAATTTATTATATTCTCAAGTATTACTGGCAGTTTTCAATGTTTTAATCTATTGGATTATGACCTGCAATGTAAATTGTGCTTATTTTTTATAGGTAAGTGGTGGAGAGGATGGTGCACGATATGGGCCATCACTAATGCCTGGAGGTCACCCTGCTGCATGGCCCGCGGTGAAACCTATATTCCAAGTAAGTTTTAATACAATCCTTGTAAACAAGAGGCATAAAACCATATACACATTCCGTACCATGAACTGTGTGTAATATATTTTATTTTTAGGCGATTTGTGCTAAAGTAAACAATGAGCCGTGCTGTGATTGGGTCGGGGAAGATGGTGCAGGTCATTTTGTAAAGATGGTCCACAATGGTATCGAGTATGGTGATATGCAACTTATTTGTGAAGCCTACCACTTAATGAAAGATGTTCTTAGTGAGTATTACTATTCATTTGCCGTTTAATGATAAATTTAATGATAAGACAGTACTCTTATCATTAAATTATGATGTAATGATGAAATTTATTGTAAAAGCATTATACATTACTTTTCCATTATTTTTCAGATTTGGAACAGGGTGAGATAGCAAAAGTTTTCGCTGACTGGGGCAAAGGAGAATTGGATTCGTTTTTGATTGATATCACTTCTGATATATTGAAATTCAAGGACACTGACGGTATGTATTAGATTAATAAATCAGATTTCAGACCCTTAATCTATAGTTATCTAGACAATTATGTTTCCTTGTAATATATCATTACAATTGTGATTTTTAAAGAAAATGGTATATTTGATAAAATACATCATTGTAGTGATTTATTGATATTTATCATTGTATTAATTGTTTTATGTATTCCAGGTTCATATTTACTGCCCAAGATCCGTGATGCAGCAGGTCAGAAAGGTACCGGAAAGTGGACAGTGATCAGTGCCTTGGAGTATGGAGTGCCTGTTACTCTAATCGGAGAGGCTGTTTTTGCCAGATGTCTCTCTGCACTTAAAGGTAAATATAATGTTTTATTTGTTGTATAATAAACTTATTTATTTATAATATTATGTTATTAAAAATAGCAGTTAATAATAACAACTGCGTAATGTGTGCCGGAAGCTTAATTTTAGTCATCTACGCCTCTCTATACTTTTCATACAAATAAAGGATGGGAAAGGGAAATATCGTCTTTCTTTACATTCCCTTCTCTGCGTCTTTAATTGCGGATGTCTATGATTAGCAGTCGCATAGCTATTTTGGCGAATTCCGGTAGCCGCTTACTCATTTTTCAAAAAATAGAAGCTATGTTAACATTTGTAAATTTTTTTACATATTGTTTTGTTTTTTTGATGACCAGATGAGCGTATCAAGTCAAGTAAAACTCTTTCGAAGTCTGTGGTGAAATTCGATGGTAACAAAACAGAGTTTATTGAACATCTTCGCAAAGCTCTTTATGCTAGTAAAGTGATATCTTACGCTCAAGGATTCATGCTACTTAGAGAAGCAGCTCAGGTGAGATTATTCAAGATTTTTAATTTTTTTTACACAAAAACACAATATTACAGTTTACATATAATATTACACATTGCACATAAACTAATAGTGACTTAAGTGAAATTTTACAAATCGGATAGTTAATCCTTACGGAATTTTTTGTAGCAAAAAAACTATTCTTTTTAGTGAAGTTACATTTTTGGATCTGAAATAAACTAGTCCAGTAGATTTTTTTAATTAGTTGTCCGTCACACTGGAGATTATCGAATTAAGGGTTAATGTTATAGAAATTATGAATTTATTAGTTGTAACTATTATAAATAGTATATTTGTATTTTTGTCTGTATTGAAATATTTTAAAAACTAATGGGCCGATATCAAAAATTCAGTCACTATTATAAAGCTATGTTATTAGTGAGTGATATAGGCTATGTTTTTATTATTTTTTTTAATTTCACGCGGGCGAAGTTACGAGTAACCGCTAGCTACCAATATTGTATGATTAATTAATGATAATTTCAGGTGAACAAGTGGCATTTGAACTACGGCAGCATTGCTCTGATGTGGCGCGGAGGCTGCATCATAAGGAGTGCTTTCTTAGGCAATATTAAGGCAAGTACAATAAAAGTGTTGTATTTCTTTATCCATATTACTTCATAATCAATGAGATAAATTGAATTCTGCTGTTAGAGGATGAAAGAAATCTTATCTATATTAATATATAAAGGGCAAAACACACTTATTTATGCAGATTCTCAGATATCACTGCATATTTTTGAATAATTTTAAATAAAATACCCTACACTTACGTAATGCTATAGGCTATATATATATTTACGCTATTTAATTCGGGGGTAAATAATTTGGAAAAAATGTCGTGGGTGCAATTCGGAAAATTGTGGACGAAGCCGACGGGAACAGCTAGTTAATATTATAAATGCGATAATGTGATGCGATATTGCATGGATGGATGTTTTTAGAGCCTAAACAGCTGAACGGATTTCGATGAAAATTGGCATAGATGCAGAGGATAATCTGGAGGATCATACAAGCTACTTTTTTTTAATTTTAAAATAATTTTACTAACATTTATTTATTTTCCAGGAAGCATATACGAAGAATCCATCGCTTACAAACTTGTTACTGGATCCGTATTTTTCTAAGCAAGTATCTGATTCTCAAATATCACTGCGTCGTGTGGTAGCGCAAGCGGCATTGTCTGGCGTACCCTCGCCTACATTCTCAGCTGCACTCGCTTTCTATGACGGATACAGCTCTGATGTGTTGCCAGCAAATCTATTACAGGTGATTTAATTTCATTATTAATTTATAAAGATTGAAATTGTGAAGTTTTAGACATTTTAGTCTGAACAGGAATTTAGAAAATCTGATGAGGGCGCCACAATCGCCTTTTAAGGCACGTAATGTTGAAAAATAAAAATATTGTTACGCGCGTAATGGAGTTGAAGTATTGACAGTTCTATTGTGATTATGTAATCTATACAGTTTACTTGTAACTTTATCATTCATTCATTTATTCATTCACTCATAGCCCGAATTTCAATCTTCTTTTCGATCTTTCGCCATCTTTGTTCCGTTACATTGTCGATTGATCGTTCGAATTAGATACATTTTCCAACAGAACATTCTCGAAACCGCTTCGAATATTCGAGTGCACGAATGTCGTTTCCGCTACTCTCCAACAGATGGCGTCGCAGCGAAACGTTCTAGAAGCTGCTCGAATATTCAATGAAAACATGGCGTCGCGACTATATTACATAATTCTTTTTAATAAAATTGTTGGTACCTCTGCAAGAAATTATTTCACTATATGATTTTCTGAAACATTGTTTGAGGTTTCTATTTAATTGGTCATGCTCTAATTTAATACGGAGATTTTTTAATCCCAATACTTTTGTTACAGGCACAACGTGACTATTTCGGGGCTCATACATACGAGCTGTTAACCAAACCAGGTGACTTTGTGCATACAAATTGGACCGGACATGGAGGAAATGTATCCGCTTCGACATACAATAACTAATGTTTTAGGGATTTGTTTTTTTAATTTTTTATTATTATGATCATACGAAAACTATACTATAATTTGCACACGATTTTTAACATGTATTTTTTTTATTGTCACACGTTAATGTGTTTGAATATGCTATGATGATTTTTATGAGAGGTTTTGAAAAGTGTTTAATGAACTATGATTGTTCCTATATAAAATGCAAGGTTTTCTATAATATGTGATGTCGTTATATATCCAGACATAATTAACAATGTTTAAACTACAACACTTTGAGGGTTGAGATTTATATTATAGTTTATGCAACTCACCCTCAATGTTAAGATTACTGTAAATGTTACTGTTACAATTTTTTAACCATAACAATAACCGGTCATTTGATGCAACTCACCTTGAATTGGTTGTGACTTCTGTTAAATGATGCAGTAATGTTTTTTACCAACTATTGCAGCATGATATTATTTTACTTTCTTTAACTTACAAATAGCACCAAAAATAAGTGACATTTGTTATTTTATTGGTAAATTCAACGCCGTGTCACCAAACTGTACATTCCTTTTTTTACTTATCGTGATAAGTTAATCTCGGGTCCAATAAGCCTCAAATATATTTAATGGTTAATGTGATTTTTATAATTGATCTTTAAAGTTAAATGTGGGTTGAATATTTGGTCTATATTTTATATTAATTGTATTATGGATAATGTTATTAATAACTTTTTAACAAATAAAACATTTGAATCGATATTACATCGTTTTATTTATACCCTGTTTATCTTTAGGAAATTACTAGCTGTTGCCCGCGACCAGGTCCGCGTGGAATTAAAAAAAATAGACTTGAGTGGCCTATGTGTTCTTCCAGACTATTCTCTATATCTATACGAAATTTCATCGAGATCCGTTCAGCCGTTCAGGCGTTCAGGCTACAAACTCTAACAAACATCCATCCATCCATCGAAACTTTCACATTTATAATATTAGTATGAAGTATGATTAACGCTTGTCATCGTCAATTATTTTTGCAGATAGTAATTGATATAATTAATATATTGATATAAATAAGTGGCTATTTCATTTTTCTGATCAAATTTATATTAGGTGCGCAACTAATTATGAATACAAAATTCATGAATATACCACGTTTTTGTCAGAGGATTTGTACATATTTTTAAACAAATAAATTAGCTTTAGTTACAATAAAAGACAACAACTTTAACAAAACATTTTTATTAAAAAGTATAAATATTTACAAAGGCGTTAAAACGGAATCAGAAAAGGATATAGGAATGGATGTGTGAAAAAATACATAAGACAATTGATTACATAACATTAATAACTATTAAAATAAATAACTCCTTACATTACCTAATGAAATAATTTAACGCTACTTTGTGGTAATATATTATATAATGATCCTTGCCAATTTATTACCGTGTATTACATTTACATTAATATATATACTTAATGTGAAGTAATTTCTGAACTATTAAAAAAATGCTCTGAAAATTAATTAACACATTTCAATTAATGTACGTTTTGTAAATCAACAATTCAAAACATATCTCATAGTTATTAGAAAAATATATTGTATTTAGGAGCCAAAATTAAAATGAAGTCACGAATCAACATAATCGTGGGTTTCTAACAGTAGAACACCTATATATATCGTTATCCCTCTTATTTACTTTGAATAAGTAGAGATAGCAATACTTGAGTGATTCGAAAGTGACATATCACGGTTCAACAAGAAACATAAAAAAGCGAGGATATTTGCATTAGAAATATCAGGAATAAATTTTAAAGCATGGTATCTTTGCACACGTAATACTTTTAAGAATAAAATAAATAAGTTCATTGTTTACCACATTTTATCTTATATTATCACGAACCTAGGGGTCACATAAGTTACAGGGGTATAAAACCTGAAATCGAATCCATCGATTATCTAAAAATATTATTAAATGGAAGCATTCACATATTAACCTTTTTAATTATAAAACATAAACCATATGAAATATAAATCTTGTAACAAAAATGTATTTTGAGTTTAAATTTGTTTTGTTCAAGGCTGCCTTTAAAACTACATTTAAAAAATCAATTATAACCATTTTGATTTAATATCCCTGATTTAAAAACACTTAAAAAGAGAGAAATACATGTAAGTTAAGATAAATACCTTTCGCGAGTTGTATGTCCAACTTTGTCATACTTATTGCTATTTGGTAAAGCATACCTATTCTTGTGATGCTAAAGTAGGCATTAGATTATAATATGTCACCGATCGATGGAGAACGTCGTTCGTTTGTAATTTGCCTAAAAAAAATTGTAAACAGTGAATTGTAAATTAAAACGAATTCATCCACAAAGTTACATATTTAATTTCGACACTAAAGATTCATTCTAACTACTATAAAGATGATCAAATTTTTAGCGATAGTTTACAATGTCTAGGCAAATTAAAAACGGGTGGTGTTCACGATCGTTCGGTGACTTGTATAAACGTTTACGAGAAGACTGCTTCCCTATACCCGTGTGTGTTAGTGATTTCTAAAAACTAGGTTTTCTAAAAACAGGAATTAAAAGTATTTTTCACAGACTGGATTTTAGGCAATTTAATAAAGCTCTAAATATTAAAATGGACGACTTTGGAAGCCACAAACGTGGAAGCTAACGACTACTAAGGCATTTATCCTTCTATCCAGCGTTTAAATTTATATATATGAGAATGGTAACATTAAATAGAAATCTAACAAGTAATTTTTCACTTATATAGAATAAATATCGTCGATGTCAGACCGCTATTAAAACTCCAATATAATACAAAAATATTCTCTTCATTTACATATAATTGACGATATCACGTTAGATAATTAAAACATGTTATGTCACTACATGTTTGATGTACAAAATATGATATATGAACAGCTATATTAAATCATAGAATATAATTTAAGTTTTTTTTGTACATAGACTACAATAAAGCACTTTATAGTACCAGGAAGTTTAGCTTCTAGCAAAATTTAATATCAACATTTAAAAATCCGATATCTTTTAAGGTTATCGCTCACTAAACGCAATTGGGGAAAATTTGTAGTGTTTTAAGCAAGGCTTTCACGCGTGGAATATAAGTTAAGCCTATCAACGAGTGAGTGAGCTGGAGATAAAAGGAGCGATTGCCAGGTAGTTCTATTGAGCGATGACCTTTAAAGTTAATAATTGACTACAGAATCATTCATTCTTATTGTTAGTAAGCTTAGAGACGAGAGGGAAACGAACTATTCTCAATTGGTTCGCGTAATCGCACACTATAGCATCTTTGAGTGGTAATATTTGTCGAACAAATATGCAGCCATCGCTTTGACCTGTAAAAAAAAACCGCAATGTTTAATGAAAAAAACGTACGCAAATTTTATTAATAAAGACAACAGTCTTTAGATTCACCACACCAGGGAGAAAACGGAATGTCCCCCACATAACGCCGCCCTTTAAACAACCTAACTATTAGTAAATTAACTACCACAATAAAAGAGTAATATAATTGGTTACTTAAGTAGTTCCTACCGGTCGAATTCCATTTTCGATTTCGAATATTTATTCACATTATTTTTGACTAGCTTTCGCCCGCGACTCCGTTCGCGTGGAGTTAAAAAAAAACAAAAGTTAGTAGCCTATGTGTTCTTCCAAACTAACCTCTACGTCTATGCCAAATTTCATCGAGATCCGTTCAGCAGTTTAGTCTACAAACTCTAACAAACATCCATCCATCCATCTAAACTTCTCATTTAGAATATTAGTAAGAAGTAAGATAAGATTAACATTTAAAATCAATTTGGTTCAAATTTAATCGATCTAAAGATCGCAATTGCAATCTCACAACATGATCCATTATGGCGATCAAATATACTAAGTTTTAAAGTAATAAAAATAATTTTACCTAATAATACCCTTCTTATAACATCTCCGCTACTAAGGTCGTAGACAGTAAGGCCACTGCGGTCACCCATCACTAGCAGCGTGTGTGTTAGAGGTAACATTCGACTCATGTAGTTCAGACCCTGGAAAATATATTAGTTATATTTTTAACTAGCTTTCGCCCGCGACTCCGTTCGCGTGGGATTGAAAAAAAAAAACAAAACTGAGTAGCCTATGTGTTCTTCCAAACTATCCTCTACATCTATGCCAAATTTCATCGAAATCCGTTCAGCCGTTTAGGCTACAAACTCTAACAAACATCTATCCATCCATCTAAACTTTCACATTTATAATATTAGTAAGATTGGAAATTTCAATAAAAAAGACAATTTTTGGTCACATTTCGCTGGAATACCGAAGTGACCACTACAAAATAATTGTAAGAATAAGGTATATGAAAGTATTAAAACATAACTCACGATATGTATGGAGTTGAGCATATGACCTTGGAATCTATCCCATATGCAGAGACGTTCGTCCGCGCCCGCAGATACCACGTACGAGGCGGTGTACGCGAGTGACGTCACCGCGCCGTCGTGCGCCTGCATGCTGTACAAGCACGCACCTGTATACAGTACACAGTTTATACATTAAGAAAACCCGCAATGTACATAATATTAAAATTAACATCAATAAATAGACATCTACTAAATTTTGGATGAAACTAAACGTTTCCATGTTTCTTCCACATGATATTCTATAAACATTATTTATTGTTTACATTTAAATGTCAAATAATAATGAAAGATTTCACTATTGGCTGATAATTTAAGTAACTATGGCAACCTTGACTCTATGCTGGTATTGGTTTGCTGTTTCCATCCCTTTCTCGCAAAACAATATTTTCCAATACACTCAACCTCTAATTTTATTTGATTGAAAATAAACAGTCTATAGCGTGTGGTCAGTGTAGAGGTTTTAATTGAATACGGAATTATTAAAAAATATGTTCTGATTGCTGACATGTTACAAAACAAAGAAGTGTGTTTACGTGTTATTATATTAGTATAGATAAAAGATACGAACCCGTATGTAAATCCCACACACACAACAGTCCATCTTGCGATCCGCTGCCAGCGATTGTAGGCGTGGCGTGGTCGATGAAGCAACTAGTTATAGGGCCGCAGTGACCGTGCAGTGTAAACAGCGGGCTCAGTTCATTACTCGAAAACACCTGGAATTATCAAATACTTGTATTTTATAAGCATACCAGCGATAGATTTTTAATTATTAGGTACAGATTGTTAAGAAGAAATCGGACAACACTAGAACATCGGCATAAATGTCCCGTCCCTATCTGACAGCTGTAAATGTCATTTTGACATATTAGAATAGCGTGTCTTTCTGGCGGGAGGCAGTGACCTGTGTATTAAGGTAATTACGTTAATACAATTTACTCCCTACAAAAGATGTTTAAGAAAACGAGAAGTGGAGTAGTGAATTTCGACAATGGGGAAAAAAGCACATAGAAAAGGCGGAGTTTGTCAAATCTCTACTTAGTCTTTATATTGTTTCCTTTAATAGTCCTAGTGATGTATCTTACCTTCACAACGTGGTCCTGTGCGCCCGTCATTATGCGACCACCTTCAGAATGCATCTCCGTTACAGGCTGCTGGTGCGGTCTACAGTGCGCAATACGTATACACACCACTTCTGTAAAAATAAACAAAACTGTCCAACTGTTTTGACTTCACATACATTTTTTTCTCACAGATTTGTAGGTTGCATAGCGATATTTTCCCTCACTATAAAGCTTCGGATAGTTCCGGTCTAAGCTGTAATAACGACTTGGACGAAATTTTTGCGTTAGGGTTATAATAATAATGTTATTTTTATATAAATCATTTAAATATATGGTATATTAAATAAGTAAATAAATACATATGTAAATAATAATAAAGCCATTATTGCTGAAGATTTTTACAATGTTTATTTTTCATAATAGTTATTTACATTCTTCAATAGAGAAATAATTTTAAATCAACGACTGTTAACCCTAATCTACAGTTTATCTTTGTACAGAGGCCTGCTCTTAAGACTTCCACGTCCATTAGGATTATATGAGACTGTAATTCGGCTTTATGTCGGCTAACCGCGGGATAATCTTTCCAAATATTAGACATGCGAACATGACGGAGATCTCAGAATCCGTAAGTTTACAATTTCAGCGTAAAGCTACTGTGCTAGCCAATTATGTGCTAATAAAAAGCCTAATGCCTACCTTCACCATCACTGTAATCCGTTTCGTATGAGAAACTCATCCTTGCGCGGCTTTCGTCGTAGTCAATGCCACGGGGGCTGCGCATCGAATCCGCCGACCCGGTGCGCTTGTGAGCTGGACACACAACAAAGTCTTCGAATACACACAGAATATTTGATTTGTAATGTCATATTAACAAAGACATTTAAGAAATATATAGACTAGGCACAGTGAACAAAATTTTACTCCGGTACATTCTCTGAAAGGTACTATATCAGTTGCCAAGTTTAGCATATTAAGTAGTATACTGATTCAAATCACTCAATGAACTTACTTCTTCTATACGCGGTGCTGAATCTCCAATCAACGTGAGCACCAGAGGTAGCATTGTAAGCGTCGAGTCGTAGTAACGTGAGATGACCGCTGAGAGAGGCGGCGCATACTCGCCGACCGCCGCTTAGCGCACGCACGTGCGTCACACCGCCCCACCCACTTTTACTTTCTGATCCGCACCATATACACTGAATATAGATAATTATTATAAAAAAAAAAAAAAAAAAAAAAAAAAAAAAAAAAAAAAAAAAAAAAAAAAAAAAAAAAAAAAAAAAAAAAAAGAAAAGTGAGTTGCATATTTATTCTTCCAGGCTATCAACTATATCTATATGAAATTTCATTAAAATCCGTTCAGCCGTTTCGGCTGCAAACATCCATCCATCTAAACTATCGCATTTATAATATTAGTAAGAAGTAAGATATGTTGACTATTGTACAAATAATCAGCTATGATCAGATGTATGGTAAAGAAAATATATTGTGTCTATCTCGGATTACGACCTTGATCTCAGCGTCTTGCCTGGCGATTTCATTATTATACAAAAAATCGTAGCGATATCGGAGATGTTAGTTATGCCAACAAAATTAATTACTATTATTAAACACATTTAAACTGCATGTTTTCTGAAATCATCCATGTTTTGGTCTTTTATGATTATCGAGATTGGTGTATAAATAATTTGTTTGGACTGTAAGATTCCGCAACTTTTTGCTTTTAATTAACATAATTTACAAAGGCACTTACCATTAATTTTCCAGAACTGGCTTCCCAGAACTCGAGTCGTCCATCCGCACAACCTAATATAATGAGGTCATTACAAAAGTCAATACACCACACTGGAGATTCACTGAACGCTCTGTTTTTACAATCATCCTCAGTTATTGGACCCGCATCACTACTAGTTCGTCTGGTTTGTTTATTTTCATGCCTATTTCTTAAAACATTTGAACTTTCAGCACTAGAATTGAAAACAAAAATACTTTCATTCACATCACTATCTTCAACACTCAAATCACTTTTGTTCACACTTAAATTGTTTGTATCGACGTTTTCTTTCGTCTCGCAATATTCTTCTCGTCGATTGTAGTAAAGATCTCTGGAAATTAAAACAATAATTATACGTAAAAAATTACTATATTACTATTTATTATTTAACAACAAATTAAGTTATAAAATTTTAAATTAACTTTTTCAAAACATCTATAACTTGGTATGCATAGTTTAAAAAATAAAAAATCGGACTCAACAGTATTTACTTTTAAACCCACTTTTCTTATATAATTGTAATACATTAAAAAAATGTAGTTTCATATAAAAATATTGATAAAATAATTTTGTCTTACTTGTAGCATTTAGCGAAGTTGTATTTAGTCGTCTCGGCAGCCGACACGTGCGAAGGCGACTCTCCACTGGTAGCTCGGAAACGTAATCCACTTAGATGATCACTTAACCCACCCTTAAGGCGTGGAATATTCTGAAAAACGACAAATCATCTACACATAGGTGTATATGTACATTAGACTAATTGATTTAATAAAAAAACATATCTAATATCGTGGAAAAAGGTCAGAAAACACAAAGAATATGATTAAATATAGCAACAAGTGTTGCCATATTACAAAACAGGTACAGCTAATAGTTCATAATACATCTAGTCCGATTAAAAACTTAAGAAGTCCACAAATGGTCATTAACATGCAAATAGTATTGTGTAATTTAAGACTTTTATAAATAGCGCCGGATTATCTAAGGCTTAGACAAATTTCTTATTGAGACAAAACAACTCACTTTTATCCATGCAAAATGAGTTTAGGGACGTTTTACTGGCTTTTTGGCGTTGTTTATCTTGCCTTTAGGATAATCCGCCTCGATTTATAACTTTCAAAGCGATGGACAAGATATTGATGTACTAACAGCAAATGACAGTGAAGAGAAGCAGGTATTGCGAGCGCCATTATTAACATCAAACTTACATCAATAGTTTTCGGCGCTTTGTTATCAGGCTTCGGAGTCACTGGAATATTAACCATTACAATTTAACACATATTTTATAGA
Organism: Papilio protenor; assembly: GCA_029286645.1. Lineage (NCBI taxonomy): Eukaryota > Metazoa > Arthropoda > Insecta > Lepidoptera > Papilionidae > Papilio > Papilio protenor. The sequence continues at coordinate 1,677,950 of JAGSMZ010000033.1, read as the reverse complement.
TTTTACCTTATTATTATACATGCGAAAGTTTTGATGGATGTATGTATGTTTGTTAGTATTTGTAGCCTAAACTGCTCAACGGATCTCGATGAAATTTGGCATAGATGTAGAGGATAGTCTGTAAGAGCACATAGGCTTATTTTTTAATTCCACGCGGACGAAGACGCGGGCAAAAGCTAGTTATAAAAAAAACAATTAATCGAGCGTCGCTAGTTCTTTGGTCACATTGACTTGTATTCCAGGTCCTGGATTCAATATCCGCCAACTACAAATGTTTTTTTAATTTTTAATTTCATATGTACATTTATCCTATGTTCTAACAAAGAAGGAAAACATGGTGTAAATGCACATCTCTGAGAAATTCAAAGATACATGAGAAATCAACCAACCACTGGGCTATGTGGTTAAGGGCCTGTCCCACCAAATTAAAAATTGTCTGTTAACAACCCAACATGTAAAATATGTGTTGGAAATATCGGATATTGTTCCCTTATCTGACAGTGACGTCATTTTTAAGCTATCTGAGCCTCTATCAGCCAGTGGTGGGAGAGGCCCTAAGAGTCCTAATAATTAAATAAATAAAAATAAAACACCTTGTAAAATATCATAAGAAGCTCCATTCGGTGTAGTTTTTTTTAGATTTGTCTTTTCATGTAATTCCTTTTGTAATTTGAAAAACCTGTAAATAATAAGGCATGTAAAGTACTATGAAATTAACTACAAATATTATGTTTCAACTATTTTAACTGTACAACACATAAAATATCAGAAACTTAAAGATTTCATCGCGAATAAGCTCCGATATCATATAATAGTGGTTAAGCTATACTAAGCTAGGTATCTTGTTAAATATGTGATTCAAATGATAACAATATAATTCAAGGTATAGTTGTTTGCAAATTATTTGGCGGTTTAAGGCCCTCCTTCCACATCCTAGCTACTGTTAAGAACAAAATTAGTACCGTGCTATAGAAATGGCACAACTCTAGATTATCGGCATAAACGTCACGTCCCTAGCTGACAGCTGTCAATGTCACTAGAAGGATGGATATTGGCGCGCATCGGGAGTCACGACGAGAAGTGTTGCTCTGAGTTTAAAAGCTACAGTATCAATTAAATAAGTTGCCTAATAGTTTCAGAAGTGGTATAAGACCCATTTCACAAAGTGGTATTTATATGAGAATAGTTTTTATCACAGTTTCAATACTTTTATAGAATGTTGAGAACTTCAGATTTTTGATAAACTGGAAACTGAGCAGTTTACTTAAGTTGTTAATGGAAATCTACATATTTGGTGAGTTTGTTCCATGTTTTTGATTATCCATATATAATTTGAGTGATTTCAAAGAGTTTTCGAAACATTCAAATTTACGTGAAGTAAGTGGATAATCTTGGAAACGTAAAGTTGTGTTTATAAGAGTATTATTGTTAGGAAGCCAAAAGAATTATAAATTGAACTTCATCATTTTACAATTGAAACATTATAGCATTTATTTGATTGCTATTCTGTTTGACCTTGGGCAGCGACCCTAAGGGAGTGGTATAAGGGTGAGAGATGATGATTTAATTGCTATTCTGAGGTTGATTTTATAACTTAAATTGATGAAGAAAAAAATGGTTTGTGTAGAATTGATTTTAACCAAGTTATAGTTTATGTTAAGACACAAAACTATTGTGGAAATATTGGTTTAATGTTTGTAACACACACTTTGATTTATGTTTGTAATTTAAGAGTTGTGTGTGGAATGCTAAGATAAATTTAAGAGGCTGTAATGTAGGTTACAGTTACATGCTATATTGTGCTATGTTTGAGAGAAATGTTTTAAATTAACAGTATTATTAAATGTACAGAATGGTCAATTATGGTGGAAAATCCATACAGTCAAAGGATGTGTGAGGTTGGTTGGAGCGGCTTTGTCATGGTGTTCAGCCCACAGACAGCGGTGGTGTTGAGGGATCGCTGGCTGAAAGATCTGGAAGCTGATGCATGTAAGGCTAGTGGTATACAAATGCACAGCGAAGCTAAATGGCTACATCCAAAGGATTGTATGCTCCCAGGTATTATAGTTGATTTTTATTACTTTGATTTACACAAAAGCAGCTGGTTAGCTGAGGTATGTGTTAAATTGCTTGGAGACATAAATGTTTTGTCAGAGAGTTATTTCAAATTGGGTGTTATCACCATCAAGAATGTTAATTTTATTTAATGCCTTAGGGGCTTGAGACATAAATGTTTTGTCAGAGAGTTATTTAGAATTGGGTGTTACCACCATCAAGAATGTTAATTTTATTTAATGCTTAGGGGCTTGAGACATAAATGTTTTGTCAGAGAGTTATTTAGAATTGGGTGTTATCACCATCAAGAATGTTAATTTTATTTAATGCTTAGGGGCTTGAGACATAAATGTTTTGTCAGAGAGTTATTTAGAATTGGGTGTTATCACCATCAAGAATGTTAATTTTATGTAATGCCTTAGGGGCTTGAGACATAAATGTTTTGTCAGAGAGTTATTTCAAATTGGGTGTTATCACCATCAAGAATGTAATTTTATTTAATGCCTTAGGGGCTTGAGACATAAATGTTTTGTCAGAGAGTTATTTAGAATTGGGTGTTATCACCATCAAGAATGTTAATTTTATTTAATGCCTTAGGGGCTGAGACATAAATGTTTTGTCAGAGAGTTATTTCAAATTGGGTGTTATCACCATCAAGAATGTTAATTTTATTTAATGCTTAGGGGCTTGAGACATAAATGTTTTGTCAGAGAGTTATTTAGAATTGGGTGTTATCACCATCAAGAATGTAATTTTATTTAATGCTTAGGGGCTTGAGACATAAATGTTTTGTCAGAGAGTTATTTCAAATTGGGTGTTATCACCATCAAGAATGTAATTTTATTTAATGCCTTAGGGGCTGAGACATAAATGTTTTGTCAGAGAGTTATTTAGAATTGGGTGTTACCACCATCAAGAATGTTAATTTTATTTAATGCCTTAGGGGCTTGCGACATAAATGTTTTGTCAGAGAGTTATTTAGAATTGGGTGTTACCACCATCAAGAATGTTAATTTTATGTAATGCCTTAGGGGCTTGCGACATAAATGTTTTGTCAGAGAGTTATTTAGAATTGGGTGTTATCACCATCAAGAATGTTAATTTTATGTAATGCCTTAGGGGCTGAGACATAAATGTTTTGTCAGAGAGTTATTTAGAATTGGGTGTTACCACCATCAAGAATGTTAATTTTATGTAATGCCTTAGGGGCTTGAGACATAAATGTTTTGTCAGAGAGTTATTTAGAATTGGGTGTTACCACCATCAAGAATGTTAATTTTATTTAATGCCTTAGGGGCTTGAGACATAAATGTTTTGTCAGAGAGTTATTTAGAATTGGGTGTTACCACCATCAAGAATGTTAATTTTATGTAATGCCTTAGGGGCTTGAGACATAAATGTTTTGTCAGAGAGTTATTTAGAATTGGGTGTTACCACCATCAAGAATGTTAATTTTATGTAATGCCTTAGGGGCTTGCGACATAAATGTTTTGTCAGAGAGTTATTTAGAATTGGGTGTTACCACCATCAAGAATGTTAATTTTATTTAATGCCTTAGGGGCTGAGACATAAATGTTTTGTCAGAGAGTTATTTCAAATTGGGTGTTATCACCATCAAGAATGTTAATTTTATTTAATGCCTTAGGGGCTTGAGACATAAATGTTTTGTCAGAGAGTTATTTAGAATTGGGTGTTACCACCATCAAGAATGTTAATTTTATTTAATGCCTTAGGGGCTTGAGACATAAATGTTTTGTCAGAGAGTTATTTCAAATTGGGTGTTATCACCATCAAGAATGTTAATTTTATTTAATGCTTAGGGGCTTGAGACATAAATGTTTTGTCAGAGAGTTATTTCAAATTGGGTGTTATCACCATCAAGAATGTTAATTTTATGTAATGCCTTAGGGGCTTGCGACATAAATGTTTTGTCAGAGAGTTATTTAGAATTGGGTGTTATCACCATCAAGAATGTTAATTTTATGTAATGCCTTAGGGGCTTGCGACATAAATGTTTTGCCAGAGTGTTAATTTGAATTGGGTGTTATCACCATCAAGAATGTTAATTTTATGTAATGCCTTAGGGGCTTGCGACATAAATGTTTTGCCAGAGTGTTAATTTGAATTGGGTGTTATCACCATCAAGAATGTTAATTTTATGTAATGCCTTAGGGGCTTGCGACATAAATGTTTTGCCAGAGTGTTAATTTGAATTGGGTGTTATCACCATCAAGAATGTTAATTTTATGTAATGCCTTAGGGGCTTGAGACATAAATGTTTTCTTAGAGAATGGTTTACAATTGGCTGTTACCACCACTAAGAAAGATTAACCTAATCTTTTGCCTACGAGGCATATGATGAGCCTCCGGTGTATGTTTTTGCCTATGAGGCGTATCATTAGCCTTCAGGCGTATGTTTTGTTTATAGACCATATGAACAGCCTCTGGCAGCATGAATTGCCTCCGGGGCATGTGATCAGCCTCTGGGAGCATGAATTTCCTTCGGGGCATATGAGCAGCTGCTGGGCGCATGAATTGCCTTCGGGGCATATGAGCAGCCGCCGTGCGCAAGATGTGCCTTCGGGGCTTGTGAAAAGCCTACGGGCTTATGAAGTGCCTACGGGGCGGGTAAAAAAAATATATTAATAAAGCCTAAGGGCTTATGGTGTGCCTTCGGGGCTTGTGAAAAGTCTGGAAGAATGGCTTACGGCCTGTGGGGCCAGAAAAAAAAAAAATAATATCATAAAATATATAAAAAAAAGTATAAATTGATAAAAGCCTACGGGCTTATGTTTTGCCTACGGGGCCTATAAAAGCCTACGGGCTTATGTTTTGCCTGTGGGGCCTATAAAAGCCTACGGGCTTATGTTTTGCCTACGGGGCCTATAAAAGCCTACGGGCTTATGTTTTGCCTGCGGGGCCTATAAAAGCCTACGGCTTATGTTTTGCCTGTGGGGCCTATAAAAGCTCACGAGCTTATGTTTTGCCTGTGGGGCCTATAAAAGCCTACGGGCTTATGATTTGCCTGCGGGGCCTATAAAAAGCCTCCGGGCTTATGTTATGCCTTTTGGGCCTATCCACAGCCTTCGGGCTTATGTTATGCCTTCGGGGCCTATGTTATGCCTTCGGGCTATCCACAGCATCCGGGCTAATGTCATTCCTTTTGGGCCTATCCACAGCCTTCGGCTTATGTTATGCCTTCAGGGCCTATCCACAGCCTTCGGGCTTGTGTTATGCCTTCGGGCTATCCACAGCCTTCGGGCTTATGTTATGCCTTCGGGGCCTATCCACAGCCTTCGGGCTATGTTATGCCTTCAGGGCCTATCCACAGCCTTCGAGCTTGTGTTATGCCTTCGGGGCCTATCCACAGCCTTCGGGCTTATGTTATGCCTTCGGGGCCTATCCACAGCCTTCGGGCTTATGTTATGCCTTCAGGGCCTATCCACAGCCTTCGAGCTTATGTTATGCCTTCGGGGCCTATCCACAGCCTTCGGGCTATGTTATGCCTTCAGGGCCTATCCACAGCCTCGGGCTTATGTTATGCCTTCAGGGCCTATCCACAGCCTTCGGGCTTATGTTATGCCTTCAGGGCCTATCCACAGCCTTCGGGCTTATGTTATGCCTTCGGGGCCTATCCACAGCCTTCGGGCTCAAGATTACTTTCGGGGTTATAATCTGCTTACAGGACTATACATTGTTTACGAGGCTTGTAATTGGTCGAGGTGCATCAGCTCCTCGGGGCCGATGGAACGACGTATCTTGCGGCGAGGTTGAGTACTCCTTCGAGGACGAAGGAAATGCAGGATGGCCGAACTGTTAAGAACAAAATTAGTACCGTGCTATAGAAATGGCACAACTCTAGATTATCGGCATAAACGTCACGTCCCTAGCTGACAGCTGTCAATGTCACTAGAAGGATGGAGATTGGCGCGCATCGGGAGTCACGACGAGAAGTGTTGCTCTGAGTTTAAAAGCTACAGTATCAATTAAATAAGTTGCCTAATACTACAAATAAAATTAGGAAGGAAGGGGAAATATCATACTTATATTTCCTCCTCCGTAGATTAAGATATCTCTAAGTGATGAGCAGCGGTTGCTTCGCCATTTCGGCGAATACAAACGGCCGCTTGCTTATCACCTTATGATATAAAAAATGTGTTCGTATAGAATAGTACAGAGTTTAAAGCTGCCAAGTACTATTGTAGTTTTTACGTACGCATTACGGTCGATGTTAGTGATGTTCTCGCCGTTGTGAGAGTCCCACACCTTGATGTTGCTCTGCAGACAGGAGCTGACGACGGTGTCACCATCCGTCACCAGACATTCCACCTCCTGACTGTGACCAGCGACCACCAGAGGCACTGCTTCCATTACCAACTGTAAAAGTAATTAAAAGCACATCAATTCGCGATATTCACTCCATCTATACTAATATATATATATATATTTTTTATACAATGAGGTTGCAAACGAGCAAGCGGCCACCTAAATCCGCCAAAAATGGCGAAGCGACCGCTGCCCATAGACATCCGCAATTGCAGATGCGTCGCCTACCCTAAATCGACGGAGGAGGAGACGCGCATAAAGAGGATATTTCCCCTTTCTATGCGTCTCCTTCACCGTCAAATCCACTTTCCCATCCAATCCTTTCCTTATAAGAAAAGGGAGGAATGGGAAAGGGACTAAAATTGGGCCTCCGGCACCACACTCATCAGACGAAACGCGGAATTGCTCCCACTTCACGCCTGTCTTCTGTGTGGTCGTGGTATTACACCGGGCGAGCCGGCCCTGCAGTGCGAAGATGTTAAAGCGGGCTCTACCACTGTTAAGCGTAAACACACTATTTAGTTACGTAGGATGTCAGCAATCACACTATGTTTTTGAATGATTTTTTGTTTAAATAAAAGTCCTACACTAACAGCACGCTATAGGCTATATGTTTTCAAAAAACCGTAATGCGGGAAAGGGACAAAACTACAAGCTTACAAAAAAAGAAGCAAGATTGCCATGGTAACGATAATTGTTATCCAATGTCAAAGGACGTCGTTGTAATTTGTGCATTTGAATTGATTTTGAACATTGAAATTTCACAAATGAAACAATAAAAAAAAGATTTTGTAATTCCACGCGGATGAAACCGTACTGGAATAGCTCCTCTATCTATACATACAATAAACTGGTTTTTCTCGTGCGGCTTTATCCGTATGGAATTATAAAAACTTTATTTTATTGTTTACATTTGATTTCTAATGTACAAATGACAACGAAGGCCTTTGGCATTGGCTAACAGTTACCGTTACCATAGCAATCTTATTTCTTTGCTGCTTGCGGCTTGTGGTTTTTTTTTCCTTTATCACACACATTTCTTTTAATTTACTTACCTCCAAAGTTTAATAGCGTGATAATAAATAGCCTATAGCGTGTCCTAAGCATAAGGCTTTTAAATAAAAAAAACAACTATTCAATAATAAGCTATGTTTGCTGACATCCTAAATAACAAAGAAAAACAAAAGTATTTTGTATTACCTGTACAGCCGGTTGTTTAGCAATAATTTTTCTATACTCCTCATCTTCGTTCCAAGATGCTCTCCATTCAGCGTAATGTCGGGAACATACACATCTGAAATCAATATTCTAAGCTTAGAATTCACTTGAATTTTTAAGACAAAGTGACTATTCTATACTAATATTATAAAGAGGAAAGATTTGTATTTTTGTATGTATTGAAATACTCAAAAACTGGGCCGATTTCAAAAATTCTTTCATCATTAAAAAGCTACGATATCAGTGAGTAACATAGGCTTTATTTCTGAATATTTTTTTAATTTCACGCGGACGAAGTCGCGAGCGACAGCTAGTTATTTTATAAACTTGTACATAAAATGTATTATACTATTACCTGTATAATACAACCATCATGTAAGCGATAACAGCGACGCTTATAGTACACAATATAGCAAGAAGTAAGATTTCCATAGGCGTTGTAGGGTAGATAGGCAAATCCGTCGCCTTACCCCATTGGTACGACTGACTTTTTGTTTCCGCTGGCTCGAAATCTTTAAAAAGAAGAAACATATATACAAAATCAAGTAAAACTAAGAAACAAAAATTTATAAAATTGATAGGCAGTTTCTTTTAAATTAATTTCGGTGGCAGATTCAATATGAAAAAAACACATTGACTACCGCTCTTAGAGTCGGTAAGTAATCTATCCGGCGACTATTTCATTTACTTAAAACGACTAAACGGGGTAAGAGACAGCCTTAGTAAGTATTCCACGGACTCTGCGCGAAGCATTGGTATTTACAATAATTTCTACTACTTAGAAACATAAATATTGTTTAATTAGCTTTCGCCCGCGACTCCGTCAGCATAGAATTAAAAAACACAAGCATACTTGTGTTATTTCAGACTATGCTCTACATTTATGCCAAATTTAGTCGAGGTCCGTTGAGTAGTTTAGGCTACAAACTCTAAGAAATATATATTCTAATATTCATATATAATATATTAAATATCTAAAATTTCTCATTTATAATTATAAATGCGAAAGTTTGGATGGATGGATGGATATTTGATAGAATGTAGTCTAAACTGCTGAACGGATCTCGGTGAAATTTGTCATAAATGTAGAGGATAGTCAGGAATAACACGTAGGCTAGTTGCCAAGGTTTTTCTTAATGTAGCGCGTACGGAGTTGCGGGCGAAAGCTAGTTATAAGTATAGTAAAGATTGTAAAAAAATACCGGGTAATATATCGATGGGGTCTAAGGCGGCGGCTAATGCTTGCCATCGGAGCGGCGGGGGCTCCCTTTCGTCCGGGTGGCGTAGCCCCGTTGCCAGTTCGGGGCTCACTCTATGGCTCAATAGCGTTGGGGGCAAGATGACCGCGTACCTTCCCGCCACTGTCTCATTGTACTGCGACAGTATCGCTGACCAATGCGATGCTGATAGTCTGGAAAATTAAAAAAAAGTCCATGTAACACTTATATGTTAGATAACATTACACTACGTGAATTATTTATTATTATTTATATCAGTTTCATATATTTTATGGTTTTTACATTACTAATTATAAGATTTTTGCAATAATTGAAATCTAACCTATCACATATCTACAATGTTTTGATAAATACTAAATTCTTCTAACATAAGAAGTATTGAGACTTGATAATAAAACGGAAATATATTTCACATAATCACAGTATCTTGTAGCCTTATCTCTTACAAGAAAATAATTGACAAAGTAATTAAAACTATACATCAAAAGAGAAGTACTTGTAAATATTAAAAAAGGTTTTACCACCAATATTCTGTTATTTAGAGTTTATTTGTAACACGTTGTTAACGTAAAAGAACAAGAATTGTAATAATATAATCTATTTAACTATGAACTGTAAATGTATAATTTTGTTACATAAAACAACTTAATAACAAGTACAAAAAAATAACATGCAATAAGTTAAGATTACAATCAATTATGTATTCATTTTTGAACAATAGATGGATTAACTAAAAAAGTGTTTATAATTATTTTTAGTTGTTAATAATTAGTAGTTATACTATACGGTTACGGAAATGAATTGCGAGTCGAAACTACTGAATTATGCTTCATAATTTACGAATCTGGGCATCGTTAGGTATAAAATAAAAAGTTATAGTAAAGACTTCCTACAGACGAGAATGAATCATTCAAGTGATAAACGTTAAGTGGCCGACAGTATCAGTGAGTGAATTGTTATGTTACCATTTAAAGTATTTCGGATAATGTTATCTTACGTTGTCGTAAAACACACGTGTGCGGGTTTTTTCTCTCTTTGTAATATAATGTCAAGGTTAAAATTTGTGTTTTTTGCAGTAATTAGTCTATGGTTATGTGAAATAAATAAATGTTAATCGCATTTTTAATTATAAACGATAAATATGTATGTATAATTGTATTCTAATTAAAAATATTTGGACTATGTATCGTATGGACGAAAAAGAGTTGTTTCATTAATCTTACTTTAAGTTATATTATGAAGTAATTATATTAATCTATCTATGCATATAATAAAAAAATTGGAGTGTCTGTTTGTAATATCAAAAGATTAATTCCAGATTTCGGGAAGATGATGTATTTGCGTTGCTGATAACGAAAATTGCATTTAAAAATTTTTTGGCTGTCTGTCTGTCCGAAAGCCGCGTATGTTCCGGGTGATCTCCCAAACGGCTGGGCCGATTTCGACCTGACTTTTACTGAAGGATAGCTGACATAGACGGGCCTATAATAGGCTACTTTTCTATCTTAATATAGCGAGGACAAAGTTACGGGCATCAGCTAGTCATTAGTAATAAATCAAACTGAAAATACTGGATGCCAACTTACCTTGACCAAGGGCGAGAATGTTGCGAATGCTTCAAAAAGATCGTATCATTTGTATCGATAGTTTTACCAACTTCTTCTGTGTCTATCATAGTAGCGAACACTAAAGGATGTCGATCACTTTCATTGTATGTCATATAAACTGCTTGTTTCGCTTTATTTCTTTCATAATCGTGTCTCGCACTATCAATGTCTTTTTCAGTTGTTATAAAATAATCTACAATACCGGAATTGTAGACGATCATTGATATCCACACTAACATCCAAACCATGAATGCGCGTTGGAAGAATCGTGTCCGAGCCCACATGTTCACTAAACGTATCCTTTTCGGCACTCTGTGGTCTTGTATACTCGCGTTTGAATTACGTTTAGCAACAACATCGGTCGGACTGTTATGCGCTAATCCATTTAACCTCGGATGAGATTTGGACTTTCTTATCTTCTGCGGCGTAATGTTCTCTTCTTTATAACCATCATTGAATCGCCAATTCAAAACGTTATTAGAGTTAAAGTATTCCTTTAAATGTAACTTGTTGTTTCTCTCCGGGAAACATTCCATACGACGTACATCAATGCCCAGAATCGTCGCAAAAAACACCATTTGTATGAAGTAATCAGATATAAGACTGACGATCATAAATATAGAGAACTCCTGTATGAATGGTACGAAGGTGAAGAAACTGACTGTGAGTATTGTTATTTCAGTGAGTAAATTTTTAGTAATCGACCAGCCTTCTTTACTGAGACCTTGTGCGAGTCGAATTTTAACATCCAGTCGCGAGTCGGTTGACGTCACACTTTTTGTTAGAACAAGAATATTCTCTAGGCCAACGATAATCACTAAGTATGGGAAGATTTCTTTGCCTTGTAGACTCAATGAAAATCCAAAGTAAAAACAAATTCCTATAGACATGGACAAACTGCCGACTACAGTGACCACGGCGCAAGCTGCCAAGCCAAACTTTGATCGGATAAATTCTATTTTCCTCACTGAGAAATACACGTAAAGAAACAATCCGAAAAATGTAATCAATAGTGGTATAGGCTCGCGGTAATTAAATTGTCCAGGGTAGTATATTATGGTTACTTCATTGCCACTTATCGGCGCTGAATCTTGATATAACGGATATAATTCTTTGAGTTTATGAGTCAACGAATTGATAAACCTGAAAAACAAAAAGTATTTCAAAAATTATCTTATTCAAGCGACCGTACCGCAGACGAAAGGGGCCTTTGTGAGCGAGCGCGTACATATTTAAAATTATAATAAGATTAAAATCTGTTTATCTTAAAATTCTATTATAAGAAAAAATATAACATTGTTTTTGTATCTATTTCTAACGGAATGGTAAGTTGATTTGTACCTACTTGTTATTTTTGGTATGATTTGTAAGACTTGTTTATTTTAACATACAAATATCCTTATCTTATATTTGTATGACAGAATATAACAGCAAAATAGTTATTATAATAAGAATATACCCTACAAAATATTATAAACCAATTAAAAATCAAATCAAATAAATTTTCAGGTCGAGATGGAGCGGTATCGAGAAAATTGGAGACTTTAATTATCGGCGGCCAAAGTCCACTTTGAGTCGCTGCTTCACTCTAGTAGTTAGTCAATGGATAGTCCTGATATAAATGTATGAAAAATGCTAATCAAAACGATTAACGATTAACACTGACCTTTCATTAGCTTCTTGATAGAATATTGTAACGGCGTACTGTAAGACGCGAGGGCGGGTTCTCAAAGGATATCGTTTGACGCCAGTATCGCGGAGGTGCATACCAAAAGCCATTTCAGCAATCGATGTTTTACCTTTTTGGAGATTCTGTAAAACAATAAAATGAATCAACGTAGATTTTAAAAATAATATAACACTATTGTATATTTTATCTATACTAATATTATAAAGTGGTAAGATTTGTATTTTTCAAATAACTCAAAAACTACTGAGCTGATTTTAAAAATTCTTTTAGCGTCAGAAAGGTAATTTATCTGTGAGTAACATAGGCTGTAATCTTTTAGTTTCACGCGGGCGAAGTCGCAGGCAACAGCTAGTCTTGAATAAACATATACATTACTTATACTCTGAATCTCCGAATTAAAAAAAAATACATTGAAGTGTTTATAATATACCAAATGATTATAGTGTACATAAAACAATCCTAAGTATATTGTTTTTGTTTACACTTCCTTTATGATTATGTAATTTCATAAACACATAACAGTCTTGACCATGAATTCTACGAATTATTTTTTTTTCTTTCACGTGTCGATCATGGTACTCAGAATGCTAATTGTATGAGTTTATTCTGCAAAAACAACTGCGTCAAGACCTTGTGCAATACGCAAAACGAATATTACCATTTTTTGTTGCGTAATCCAAGTGCAAGATATAATAAGAATTTTTATTAAGTACATACTGAAGTTCATACTTCTTGTTTTAATAAAAATTATAACGCAAGCAAAAAGTGTAACTAATTTTATCAATCACAATGTAATCACAAACTTGAATAGGTCATAGACACTGAGAAACATATAGTAGTCTCTTTTTTTAATACAAATGAGAGGGATAGCGATATACAGATGCACTACTTTGTTTATTTACTACCGATATATTGCATAAAAATCACAAATTCTAGTAAAAAAAGTCTATCATACCTGATAATTGTATATAGTGTTGATTATATTAGCGTCAAGAGAAAATGTTTGTAGATTTTGTTGCCACAAATTAGCAGGCGATAGCAACAAACAGCTGTATTCTGGCATTACTCGTTCCATGCTTGCTTTACTCTCACGTCGTTTTATTCCTTCAATTTGATAGCAATGTTGTAACAGAGAACCTTTGCTGTGAAATTAACACACACACAGAATATTTAGATAACATCCTGACACTTATTATTGTTTGTAAAATAGTGTTAATCATATTTACTTTAGAATTATTGACACTATTTATTTGTTACTGCTATCAATTTGAAAACAGTCTAGGTATAGAATTTGATAAGAAACACGACATCGAAATAGAATGAGTTCAGACTTTTGGATAATCCTATCAAAACATAGTAATAAGCAAATCAAAAAGAAATATATATGAACTATTTATAATCTCAATACTAATAGCATGCATACTATAATTTAAATATAAACTTTCGCTACATTTTTCAGCACAGCAGTTATATAGGCATATAGGCAACTATATAAAACACATTTGGTCAGTAAAATAATGACTTTTGGCAAGCTAGCGAGCAATTTTATAATTCAATGAAGCTAAATTTTAGTGGAATAGTAGAGATAAAGTAGTAGAGACTTAAACAGATGAATGAGTAAAATAAAATAAGGTAATATAAAACTACTATCTAGATAAGCTATAACTTCATTTAACCTGGAATATGTATTTCATATATCGCTCAATATAGAGCTAACGACATGTGACTTACATATATCATTAGATCTATATCCTCTTAAATATCTACAATATGTTAACTACAGTAACATAAGCTACGCTACAAATAATAAAACAAAATACACATATAACAAACAACATATTAAAGGAATTGCTATTGCATGCGCTGCAAACTCTCTTTACATCTAATTAACAAATAGCAACATATTCATTTTACTGCAGAATTTCTCTGGCATACACTTTTATTAATATACTGAGACTACAATATGAATTAAAACAATTGTACAGCAGTAAAATTCTAGCATTAATAGTTAATTTCAATATAAATAAATCTAGAAACACTGGCTACATAATCAACAAAATTTTATATAATAAATACTTACGTTTCAACATCTTCGTGGTTGCGAATTGTTTCTAATAAACGAAATACTTCTTGCAGTGGACCTCTAAATGCATCCCACATTCTTAAATTACTATTCCAAGGTGAGACACCTAAAACAAACATTACTTCTTATATGACATCCAAGAAACATTTTGCATAACAATTGCATAACAAAAAATATCATATATTTATTATATATTTTCACTTTTGGCTATTTGGATTAAAGTTTAGCATACCACAATTTTTAATACTACAGGAAATTGCCCAATATGGTAAAATATTAGGCAGCTTTTACTGCTTATTATAATAAAAATAATACTTTGTTTTACCTATTTCAAATTATACAATGTTGACTTACCTGTTTTTAGTATAATTTGCTGTACATAGAATAATGGTTTGTCTTTTGTCCATAAATAAGGTAGTTTCTGCGTCTCATTATGAACATGGCCTATTTCCAAAACATCTAAAAAAGCAACATACATAAAAAACATGATAAATATTATATTCATAAACAAATAATGTACAATATATAAGTTGACTGTTCCCCAGGTATTAAAATGTATTGTTAAAACAAGCATAGTTTGGATTTCTTTGAAAAAGAAAATCCTTCAACTCATTTAGCACCTGTTAACATTATTCATTACTAGCTTTCGCCCGCAACTCCGTCCGCGTGGAATTAAAAAAAAAACAAAAGTGAGTAGCATATGTGTTCTTCCAGACTATCCTCTACATCTAACCAAATTTCATCCAATATTTTCAGTCGTTTAGGCTACAAACTCTAACAAACATCCATCCATCCATCCATCTAAACTTTCGCATTTATAATATTAGTATGAAGTATGATTTGCTTGGACGTAAGATTGTAAATTTAATAGAATATAGATTATAAAATTATTTTTAATTCTTACCAGCATAGTGACAATTTTTACTGTGGCAGTTAATTGGGTTTTGAGTATTGTCATGTAGAGGTAAATTGACCACTGTAGGTATGTTTCCTGGTAAAGGCACATTCAGTAGCGGATAACTGTAAACAGAATAGCATATAAAAGTGACTCGTCGAAGACAGTAACTCCTTATTAAAGTACAATAAACGGTTCTTACCAGCACAATAAAACAACGGAGATGGCGATGGTTATCGCAGTAACAGGATAAGACGAAGAGAACAAACCATAAGTGTAATATATTTGAGCTACTCTTTCGGGTAGGGTTGCTCCTGCCATAGTTATTGTAGTGTTTATATATTTTCTAAACTGCGTGTTTAATTGAAGTTATTCACGAACCCATTGCACTTAAGTTCACAACACGAATTTTACAGAGTAAAATTACACAAAGTATTTTTAACCGATATTAGACATGATACTACCTCTTACATGTCTCGAAGTATTAATTACGATTAATACGGTATAAAACATTATGTATCAACATACCGCTGTTATTCACTATTACATCAGTCATCAAACCAACCACGCAATGTTGACAGAATTACATAGTCCCACTGACGTTTGACATTGCATGACATAAATAATTGCCATTGAAAAAAATATTACTCACAGATTAGACAGTTAAATTCTTTATATTAATTTTAGCTTATTAATTTTGTAAAACATTACCTAGCATATCCAGAATATTCTACTAAGATAACAACTAATTTTGTCGAGTTTTACGGTCCATCCACATTAAAATTATTGCACTGACAGCAGTACAAATTGACAGTTCGCACATGGCAATACAGCTTGAAACTTCTAAAGTTGTATAAAACCTCCTGTAGACGTACAAACTTTTGGCCAAACATGTTTTTGTTGTTTTTTTTTCTTATACCAGATGTATGTTGATAGCTTTAATCTTACTAATACCTACTTACTAATATTATAAATGCGAAAGTTTAGATGGATGGATGGATGGATGGATGTTTGTTAGCGTTTGTAGCCTAAACGGCTGAACGGATCTCCATGAAATTTGGCACAGGTTTAGAGCATAGTCTGGAAGAACACATAGGCTACTCTTTATCTCAGGAATAGTTACAGTTCCCGTGGGATTCATTGATTTAGTTTTTTAATGTTTACTCGATCGTTCTGCAACGGTTCAACATATCTTATTGAAATTTGGCACAAATATAAAACAAAGTTTGGAGTACACATGGGATAAGGTTCATCCCCGAGAAATGTCCGGTTCCCGAGGGATACGTAGCTTTTTGTTATTTATATATATTTTCTAATACCATGAGGACGAAGTCGCGGGCAACAGCTCGTTTAATATAAATTGAGCTGTTACCTGACCTTTTAGACATGACAACAACAAAATACATTTATCATGTTTTATCACCCCATATTTATTTGCTTTTAATTACCTTATTAAAAAAAAAACCTGAAATAAAAATCATGTTTTGTACAATTGAACCTAATATATTTTATGACGGATGGTATATTCTTTCGGTCTAGCTTCCAATTTTGTGGGTTAATTACAATGCAAAGGTAATGTCTTTTGTGACGTCCGCATATTAATTATCAAAAGCAAGTATGAAACAGACAGAATTGTAATATGTGTATATGCAACATGTTTACAAAACAGCTAGGGTGAGCCGCGGGGGCTTGCTCTCTGCGCTGCTAAATTACATCACGTCCAGACAGACACTAACGTCTATCGTAACAAAACTATCAACTATCTGAATGGAAATATAAAAAGCATATTGATGAAAATATGGAACTACTCGTATTATAAATTATTTGCAGAAAGATGTATTAAAGAAGGCGGTTAAAGTTCCAGGCCCCGATTTTTACAGTCTTGACTAGTCATACTAGTCATACTCATACTAATATTATAAATGCGAAAGTTTAGATGGGTGGATGGATGGATGTTTGTTAGAGTTTGTAGCCTAAACGGCTCAACGGATTTCGATGAAATTTGGTATAGATGTAGAGGATGGTCTGGAAGAACACGTAGATCACTCACTTTTGTTTTTTTTAATACCACGCGGACGGAGTTGCGGGCGAAAGCTAGTAAATCATAACTGCCGCACTCAGAATCCTTAATTGGACACAAAGGAGGTCTTTTAATACAGATTACAGTATGAGGGATATGCACTCAGTAATTTCCTTAGTGACCGCTTAACAAATGAATGCTACAATAAACTCAGTAGGTTTGTATAGTAAATATTAATCAAATGTGACGTTGTACCTCCAGGTAGCACAAACAACATATCCGATTTACAACAGTGTCTATTTCGATTCATTATGAACCATCAAAGGGATCCGGTCAGTCGTCCTAAATGTGAATATCTAGTTTTAACTACCTATACGATAAATGTCAACATAGACAGCTTTGATTACACAAGCTTTGACTGTCAACACAATTCCCGCAATTCGAATACACAAAATATAATACATGCTGTTTAGAGAGTCGAATATTACGTTATGAAGGTTTTCGATGTAATTAAAACTATAGCTTTTAAGTATACTTCCAACGCATATATCTACATTCTATAATGTTACTAACATTATAAATGTGAAGTTTTGGATGGATGGATGGATGTTTGTTAGAATTTGTAGCATAAGCTGTTGAAGGGATCTCGATGAATTTTGGCATAGATGTGGCATAGTCTGCTACGTACTTTTGTTTTTTTTAATTCCACGCGGACGGAGTCGCGGGCGAAAGCTAGTACAATAATAAAATAGTCTGGTAGCCTATGCGGCTATTAGTCCATTCAGTAAAACCCAAACCAAATGAATAACAACCAAATAGATGATGTAAAATTTTAAAGTGTTTCTTTGTATTTTGTCAAAATGAATTAATAAAATGATGTACGAATCTTTATTTACAAAAAACATGACTATACTAGTGGTACGTCTTAAAAACTAGATATTTAGTTATTAAAGTATAAAACTGCCGGATAATTACAATGCTCCATTACAATAACATCAATAAGCTTTAGGAACGTAGAGAAGATATCAAGAAAATTAATGAAAACCCCTACAGAAATGTAGAAACGTTTAAAGCGTTTTAAGTTTAGACAAATTAGTACTTAGCGAGGGACGTCTTTGGGAACAACACTTGAGTGTAATATTAAAATCCAAACTGTTTTGTGAGAATAAGACGAGGCTGCGAAGGCTCAGTAAGCGTCTTATCGCGAATGTTTCTCTGCGGAAACGCCGCGGCCACTTGCAATCGTCTTACGATAAAGAAATTCTCGGAGTAGCCACTATATTTGTTTACCTTAATTTCTATAAAAGACGTGTGTACAACACACCATCAAACTCAAGGAGGGTAGATAAATTATTCGTACTACACATTTTATTATTATATCATGTTAATAAAATTAAAGAATGTGTATTATGAAATCGTCAACTCAAATGACTTAAATTAACTTATGGTTGAAAATATTTTTCTTATTATGAGGCGAAAACATATATACCTTATATACATTTAAGTGAATTTTAAATGTTAATATTTTTTCAGATGCTCAACGGATTTCTATGTTCTGGCTACTCACTTTTTAACAGCGTTAATAACGGTGGAATTAAAGCGCGAGAGGCCGCCGAGGACGATTTAATTAAACCTTAACGAAGATCCCTCCCCTCCCGCCGCCTTTACCTGTTCACTGTTCCGTTTCATTTTTGAATCTATTTCCACTAAACATTAAATAAACAGCTAAATTGCTAAGTACATACTTTATAACCTGTAAGCCGACATTCTCGTTTGAAACAAACATGTTGTTAAAAAGACAGGTTTTAGATAAAAAAATATAACTGCAAACTTTTGTTAATTAGTTATTGGTAATAGTAATTAATCAACTAAAATTAAATTAATTTAACAAATTTCTTCTATTCTTTGAACGTTGGTTTGTAACATATTGTACATGACTAATTAACACTTGTAAATGTTAAGTAACTATTAATTAGTTAGATATTAATTATTGCATCAATTCTAAAATGTTAGGAATACAACGATATCTTGATAGGGTTACATAACATATGAAATCATACACCTCACTTTCATCTCAGGCTCAATATACCAACTACAAAGTTACTATACATTTTATATAGCAATAATTACTTTATACTACAAAATATTGTAACATCTATGCACTGAAATGATTATGAATTAACGTTAAACACGTGTTAGTTTGTGGTCAAATGATTTTCAACGTTAACCCTCGTAACGTGAGCAGTGACTCAGATGGTCGCACTGACGTATAATTGCTTACATTTGACGCCGGTCTGCGTCACTGATAGCCAGCGCCTGATCCCCCGTGATTTACGGCCTCCCAGTCCGCTAATGTGCACACAGCCTTACCGCAAGATGCGAAACCAGTATACGCAGCTATATTATTAAACTAGACTACTAAACAACATCTAGTTTCACTAGATTAGGTTAAAAAGATACGTAAATTGAACTGTATCCTAATTTCTTCCGTACACAATAGTCATTAGAATTTCTTATATGAATTTGGAAGACAATTTAGTAAACATATTTTTACTAATGATTATTTAATAGGGTAAACTGGTATTTTATAATACTTGCCATCCTTTTTGTTTTTTTTTGTGTTCTTAGTTTTGTTGCAAAGCTACAAACAAACCGTACCGTTAGAGTTTAGAGATGTTGGGAAAAAAATTGATTCAACGTTTTCATTAAGGTGAGAGACTTGTTCATTTGCAAAATGATAAATATGGCATAAATTATTTCATTTAATATTCAATTTCGTTCTTTCGCCGCTGCCTCTGATATTATGAGAGAGCAGACACTTCGTTGTCGACACCCTTTTTATATTTTTTTATCCGTAACGATACTGTTTGCCTTCAGACACTTAATTTTGAGTTCAAACATAGGGGGAGATTCGCTCAAAAGAACACTTGACAAATCCAACGTGTGCACCTGAGGTTATAATTCTCTAATATATTGCTACATCGGTGATTCATCTATCAAATACGAATATAACTTGTCATAAAACATATACATTTACATACTTTAAGACACAATACTATATACAAATAGATTTTCTTATTCAAATCAAAAGTCCCTTATTTAATTTTTTATTTCTAATTATCGGTTCGCTACTTTTACACTTAAATAAAAAACTGGTCAACGATTTCGCACTTAAACTTTTAGTAATGTGTATTTCTTGTTAGATTTTCCACTACGCGTACACTTAATAAAGCTTCGTACGAAGGTCCTTAAGTCTGTCGTGTCAACAACGGATAGTTTGCGAAATTTACGATGTGTTATATTATAATTTAGTGTTGCGAGGCAGCAGTAAAGTTGGGCTTAAAAGATCAAGGAGGATGCCGATCATGGCCATAGAAAGGCGGCGCCAATGGCAACGCGCCTTTGTCCTTTTGCGCGCTTTCATTGACATAACACAAGGTGAATAACACACAAAATAAACTTTTCTTTAATAGCAAAACATTCCTTTAAAAAAGTTACGGTAATTGTTTTGTCTAATATCTTATTACTCTCAAACCAATTCCCAGTCTAGGTAATTCAATTAAAAAGTGTCATGAACTTATTTATTTCAATTTAAAGCCGCACACAATATTAAACATCTAATAATTACACTTACCTTTTGGTAGGCGCTTCAAAATTTGTGCGACAAAGCCGTTACCGCCGTCGCTAGACATTTTTATGAAATTTAAAAAGTTCCTGCCGCCGGCGAGCCGGGGAAAAAATGCGATTAAATATGTTTTGTTCAAGAGCAAGACATTAAAGCGATGTTAAGGGTGTGATAATAAGGGCGTTGATAAGCGTTTATTAGCCGGGCGGGCGCGGCCCGGCGGCCGGGCAGGCTCAATAACACCACAGGACCGTTATCTGGGGGGAGCTAAATCATTTTAACGTAGTTTCGAGGTGCGACTCCTTTAAGAAAAATGCTACGTTACAACGCTTATTTGGATTTTAAATTGCTGCTCGCTCGTCGAGACAATCGCCGAGAGTCGAGCTGGTCCCCTTTTGTTTTCATCTTAACAATACTTTTTAATTTCCCAAACTTTCTCTCAAGGGTGACTGTACTTTGATTGTTTTAAGATTTTGACCGCTTATTTTTTGCCCTTGGCGACATTGCGCTCTTTTCTACCATATTAGCTTTAGTTAAGCTATTTTGGTTTAAAAGCAAAGAAGATGGTGACTCCAGGAAATATGTTCTTTAGTAACCTTCTTAATGCTGTTTGTTATACAGTTTATGAAATAAGAAGTTCTATAGTGAGCCTTCAAAACTGAATTCTTTTTGTAAAATTGATAATTTCCGTATACGAGATTAGGCCTAAATGAACTACCAGACTTGATTGATCTACAATCTCAATAAAAAATATTAAAAGAACGAGCCATGCTTAATATTAGGTTACGTCTTATTATTGAAAAGATAATATTTACTTTTGGGCCGTTTAAGAATATTATTGTATTCATGAGTAAGATAACATTACACAGCAAACAATTACAACCATAGAAAACAAATTATGAAAAAAAAAATATCAATCATACGCTGACAACAAGATTTAAGTATCAAGAAAGCTATTGTCGGGGGAGGATTGAAGACTGCGGGGTGTGAGGCGGGGAGAGGGGACAGAGGAGCTATTGGAGTGTTAAGTTGTGGTGCAAATCCCTCGCGGTGCGGTCGCAGGTGCGTTCTGCGGGCCGGCTTAGCGCCCTGAACCGCACTATTGATGCTGCCGTTTGCGCTACAATGCGTACCGATGATTTAGACGCAGTATTGATAACGCCCATCATTAGGACATTTGTCATTATTAATTGAATTAACAATATGAGGATGATTATGATAAGCATTACGTTAACTTGATTGCTAAAAGCTTAATGGATTATGGCACACACCGTACCTTTTTGAGCAAAATCGGTCTGATCTTACGGTCTAAGGTCGCCCTGTTTATCAACCGCAACTTTGACTTGTAGGTAATTTAAGAAGGTTGAATTTGATAAATCATATATACTAAAAAGTGTACATATTTAAAAGGTCGATTAGTATTCAAAAAAATAGTTATTAAAATTATTTTATTTATTCTTAGTAGCACAAACAGATAGGAGTTTAATATGGAAGATCAACCGTCCCTCTGTTTCAACATAAATATAACTCGAGTCTCACCGAGCCTGGGGTCGTAAAACATGTCGGGTGCAATTAGTGATCTAAAATTTCAATTTGATTGGTGTAATTGCACCTCTTTACAGGAGCCGCGCCGCCACAGTTGTTATAAAGCGTTTCTAATTTAATATCATTTGCATAAACGTGACCTGAGCCTCGCCGGATTGGAAATACCTCAGTGAAGTACCATCATTATAACAACTTTTAATTTAATTATTCTGAGTTTTTTGTTTCAGATAGAGTTTATTGCTATTTAGTTTTTAAATGTAATTAATGAAATTCTGAGTAAGTAAGCGAAGTAATTATAAAAAGGTATCCATTGCGTGATTTTGTTGTTATTTTTATTTTTATTACTTGACATAACTTTTATATTATATTATTTACTATTGCACTCAGAGTTGTAGTGTTCATTGAGACCGACTCTTAGTATACATTTAGTAAGCGAATTCTACGCTAAGGGACTTATGTAGTTATTGGCCAATTTACGATCGTGATTGCCGCAATTAGACTATTTTAAAAAATAGTATTATACTTGCTCTAAAATTAATTGTTAAAAGTGTGTAGGCAGACGGCCGGCTATGTTGATGACGGGGCCAGCAGGGGGTATGTGGGGAGCAGTGTCAGGAGGAGGGGGTAGGCAGCCCGCACACCCCTGTCACAGATACAAATCGCGCGGATTTACGCGCACTCCAGCCCCACTGGAATTTATCCGGCGCTTCTATTTACGTATCCTTTTATTTGTTTCGCTCCTATTAGTCCCGATAGAGAATTTTTATGTTTGCATGCCCCCGGCGCCTGCCCTCGTAAAGCGGCGACTTGTGAACGCTTTAGAGCGACGATAACACAATTTTCAAGCTAGCGATATCCGTTTATCGGATTATAGAGCAATAACTTATCGTCCTGAATCTAGTAAATATTTTCGTTTGCATTCGCACGGCTCAACGTGAATAATTACGGCCGTTTGTTGTTTCGAATCCAGGTGCGTTGACAGAGTAATCCCCTTAGAGCCGGGTCAGGTAATGTTGGTGAGTCGCGTTTACAGCCTCCTGCGGGTACTATCGCTGATAGTGGCTAGTAACATCACTACCCGATACTACGATCTGTAAATATTGTACCCTGTACCCTGTGTCAATGAATAAAGAAACATTTAAAGGATGATAAAATGTAGGAAGTTGACTACAAAAGCTTATACTACGATGTAACGATTTCGTAGAGCTACGACGTGCGTAGCGAGCTACGTCTATTGTTATAAACAAGGCTTTTTAATTATATCTGTGTACTATTTTCTTTACGTAGTATAGTTATTATATAATAATATTGCTATAATTTTGCTCCATAATTAGCAGGATACACTGCTCACAAAATGTTTGACAAGATACGAAGGATTCTTCTTATACCAAGCTACACGTTTGGCGTCAAGTTAATGTTTTTTAAATCCAAATATTTAACTTCATGTCTATTCTAGTATTCAGTAGTATTTAATAATATTAAAATCAATTATAAATAGTGACTTGTACAATTGTATCTATGTAATAAGCGTCAATATACACGCATATTAGAATTTATTTATTGCGCTAAAGGGAGAGAGGATGAACGGGAATCCGGCGGGCAAACATTTAAATTAATGTAATAAAGAGGCGTGTAATGCATGGCTTTCGCGGATCGGGGGATTAGCGCGGCTAAAACGTAGTCGCTTGGATTTTGTCGCGGTTTAAATGCTTACTCGAATGTATTAACAGTGTGTATACCTTCGCGCAAATATTTAGGAATATGTCCCAAGAGATAATCATAATTATTATTTAGTGTCAAAAAGTAATAAACATTAAATTAATAAGACAAAACTGCGGTACATACATTTTTCAAATCAAACTATGTAATTAAGTTTTTCTTAAATTTCTTAAGGCTAATTTAATTTGTAAACTCCTACGAATACTTTGACAATAGTAGCTATAAAAGTAGGTTATTTACGGTTTATATCCAAACAAGTGATCAACATACGAGTATAGAAAAGAATATGTTATCAAAGGCTTGTTTAAGCATATTAAAAAAAGTTGTTATAATATCGATTAAGTATACCTATAGTTATAAAACTAGAATTGTTAGCGTAGCAATGTTCAATAAGCTATCGGAAGGGAATCGACTAATTACGTTCGTGTCGGCATAAATCGGGCCTCTGTCGACGGAGCTTAACTGCCGGTTAAGCCAACCGCCTGATAATGGGGTTAACATGTCCACAACACTTAAAACTCTCATCTTGTATTATTTTGTAGCCACCCTTTTGTTATACATTTATAGTTTTATCTAATCTATTCTCATATTATTAACTAATATTTTTGTACAAATATTATATTTATATGTTTATATTGATTGATATATTGTCAAGGTGAGTTATATGCAAAATGATAAACTTTAATAATCCTTGCCTTAGTTTTGTACAAACAAAAGATATAAGTGAACCTGACAATAACCTAGTGGTGAAATATGGAGAGTATATTTTTATTTAGGTTAAATGCATGATAAATATAATGATATTAATATAATGGGCAGGTAACATATGTGTCGAAGTCGCGAGGCCAAATGCGACATGTCCCGAGGCGCGTGACGAGTCGTCGCGTTATTATGAAAGTTTCTCGCCGCGCCGTGGGACACATACGTGATCAAGAAAAATATGAGTTTCTATAACAAAAACTATTTTTTTTCCGTTTTTCAGCTCAGATCAGCTAAAATCTATAACCCAAGATCAATAAACGAACTTTCTAAAACTGAATAATAAAATCACACTCCTTGACCTTCACATTCTTACTAATAATAGAAATAGTAGCAATTTCACTTATTACAACTGCGAAAATACGTCAATAAATACGTTAAAAGGAAAAAATAACATACATCATATCGGTCTCATATGTTCTGAGGGTCAAATAAAACATTCCAATCACGTTGAGTCTCATGTTTTACAAACCGATACGACCTGAGCTTTACGCGTAGCTCCAATAAATGCCAATCAATTGTAACACTTAAATCCAAATAGAAAAGGCACACTTCAACATGGCAAAACAACGTCCGCTACACATGACAATGCAATCAGCGGTGACCGGGCAGGATTTGGTTCATACATGAGCGGATTTGCGGGATGAATAAGTTTCGACCCCACAAAATAACATAGACGCCTTATATTACGTTACGCCTTCCATAAGTACGTTTGCAAAATTCTTTCAACCTTTAACGGCCGTAATAAACGGCCAGACGATGAAATCTTTTTCTTGTTGAGCACAAAGAAGATTTTATATTCAAATATTGCTTCTTTCGTAGATCGTGTAATGTTATTAAATTCGTAACGACGAACATTTTACAATATAAATATGACCTTATAATTTAGTGAGTTTATCGATTTTTCTATAAGGCAATAGGTCAAACAACGTATGATTGTGATATGGGACGTTACGTTCGAATCGCTTCGCTCCGGATGTAGTCTACGGCCGGAGATCGGGGATGAAAACGATGGTAAACCGCGACTTTGCTCTAGAATGGGCTTTTTGATTGTTCGTAGAGCGCGCCGACGGGCGACGGGGAAGGGCAGCGGGGCAGGGCGCAGGGCGAGGAGAAGCGGGGCCACTGATTAATGTCGCCGATCTAATATTCTGACAGGTGCGGTTGTGCCACCAGCTAATGCCGTTGCTAGCATTGCAACGTTTTCAATTTTACGTGGAGAAGGTTTCTTTCATAGTTCGATATCAAACCAGTCATATTATTAATTATGATATTAATATAAATAGACTTTAATTTTGTGTCTTTTTAAACATCTAACAATACACTAAAACATATTAGAATGGAAAACCTAGTATAGTGCTCAAATGCTACGAGTATGCTAACGCATCGTATACAAATTGAACGACACATTTTTAGCAACTTAATGCTATTTACCCTTCCTTCAAAATTCGACCGAAATTTCTTACGTTCACGTCGTCAATAAATAACATATTCGCGCGACTGACAGCTGTTACTAATCTGTCGGTCCGTACCCTGCCGGCGTTAGTTGCTCCCGCGTCGAACTAAAATTTTCTCTCCGCGAAACTTTGGAAACACCATTAAGTCAATCTGGCCGTTTTACAGATGTTAGCTGGATATTAGCAGCGGTGCGCGCACTCCCGACCACTGATCTCGCGTCTACTTTCACACAACACGTATATTAAAGGAACGAACTAACATTATAGAAATTTTAATATCAACATAAACAAGAAAATTCAAACAAATCATATTTGCTAAACTTTCGCATTGATGTTATTTTAATATTATGAATGCGAAAGTTTAGATGGATGGATGGATGGATGTTACGAGTTTTAAGCCTAAACGGCTGAACGGATTTGGATGAAATTTGGTATAGATGTAGAGGATAGTCTGGAAGAAGACACTTTTGTTTTTTTTTTTAATTCCACGTGGACGGAGTCGCGGGCGTAAGCTAGTAATGAATAAAATAAAAGAGACACAGTAATAAAAATATTATTGTAATTGCTCGATATCTGTCATGAGATCCAAAAGAATTGTGAAGCATTTTATAAAATTTAATGGTTATACTAAAACAAGTACATAACTATATTTCAGTTTTTTTTTTCATTCATTGCAAAACCAAATTAAAAGCGTGGTTAAGGTAGCAAAAACTTAGCTATCATTTCAAAATGAAATAAATCAGTCAATAAAGCTCGGCAAATCAAGGATGCATCGCATCGTACACCCCTTGGTCATTAATCACTCTTAGCCTCGCTCGTATTAAAACGCGGTAAATAGGGTCGAATATGAAGCATAAATTACAACATAGTTTAACATTTGAAATACACATCGGCACATTAAGAAAATTGCGTTTTAATGACAACTATCAATTACTGGTACACTTACCTTACTGCGAACTTGCTGTATTCATAAAAAAAATAACGAGAAACTTAAAAAGAATAAAAATAACATTAAATATTTTGTGATTTATTAAAACATTTCTCTGAAATATTATTTTCAATGCAACATTTTTATGGAACGACCTCTGCGAATATAGTTTTCGATTCTTTTCACGCTTCGCTCGTCAACAGCTCACTTATTTACGAGATTCGCACCCTAACGACTTCTGAATGTTCCTCATGTGTCTCCTTTTTATTATTTTTATATGAAAAAATCAGTTACATGTTAATAATTTATATGCGCCATAAATTTAAATGAAACATTCATAAGCGAATTTAAAGAAAAAATTTAAGTATTTTAAAATTAGAAAAACTGTCGTGTTTAAGTACTAAGTTTTGAGTTTAACCGTAGAGGTCGCGGCTCGTAGCGGCGCGGCGTAGCGTTGTAGCCCGCACCAGCTGCGCTCAAATTGCTTACACTCGATAATGGCGTTTTCAATTTGCGTAGATTTCAAACGATAGATACGACCAGACGGTTAGTCGTCCTGTTATATTATTTTATTTCAGTCTTTCCATTTTATATTAATTTTAATACATAAACAATATTCACATTCGATCGTTTTAATATATTTTTATAGAATCAATAGCGACGACTACTCGCTGAGTATTGTAGATAAACTCTTCGAATTTGTAAATACTTCTTTATAACATCTATATTTCGTGTAGAATGGGTATATACTCTTATAACTTTAATATTACTTAATAAGGTCTAAAAAACGGATTGTCTTATTAATCCAGATGGTATAAAATGACATGCAAACAAAAAATTGACATAAAAAAATAAACATACATAGTGTAGTAGGACGCCGATGCTAACGCCGACGCCGACGCCGACGGTGACGGTAACATTTTCGTGTAAAACACGGTGATAGGGATAATCCGAGCGCGACATAACAGAGATTGTATTACAGCAATAAGTCCGCTTCGGAGCTCGATAAACGGGAGCTTAATCCGGAGCGAGATTTTTTCACACGTCCCCAGCGATCCGGGCGCGGGTGCCTTCGGGAAAACTAATAAAGAAACCATCTTGCAGTCAGCTCAAGCTTGAAATGTATTTTTTATATAATTTACCACGGATTGATTGCTCGACACGCAACTGAAACTTTCTCATTTTCTACATTCATATAAATATACCTTAACACGTATTTATTCGAGGGTCGGTATAAAATAAGTATCATATACGTCAAGTACAATGTTATGTATATGTACCCAACAATTAATACACAGATACGGTTAAAATTACAATGTCAGAGTTGTAAATAGGCGGGCGACGTGTCGAGTGTCGACGTGACGCCGGCCGGCGGTCATGCACTAATTACGCCATCACGTGGCGTCCGCACAAAACACGTCGTCACGCCCAGAACTAGGCTCGACGGGGAGATCAAATATCGATAATTTGCATTAAACATTGTTAAAGTATCGATATCGTACCCCGCTACCCTGTGACGATTTCTAATTCAAGAGACAACCAGCACTAAACCTATCCTACAACTACAACAGTCATCAATCCATCTATTTGCTTTCGAATCGTAATTGCAATTGATTAGAGCCCTTCACTTTAGGATTTTAGAACAATTTATGTTTGCTCAATAAAGATTGATAAGATATTGAATTAAATCAATCAGCAGGTTTGTCTGACAAATTGGTTTACTTTAATAATAAAAAGTTATTACAATAAAATGTCGATTACCTTATTGTACAATCCAATAATTGTGAGTAATAATTTTGTAAAAATTTATGCATTTAATTTTAATTTTGTTAGTGCTGATAACGTCACTATGGACGCGGTCAGTAGCGGCTGTCGTCGGTGACAGGGCGGCCGCGGCTGCAAAAAGCCGAGCAAAACGCGTCGCAGTGTGTCGCACCGCGACGCGCCGCACTGCACGGTACACCGCAAACTGCATCCGACGCACCCACCGCACTTGTTCTACAAATTACTTTAATTTATTCTGCACTACTAGCACAATTGCCCCAACACACCTTGTCTTCTCATTTCATAAAATTCTGTTTGTTTTTTTATTGTCTTTTAATATGAGAGATTACAAAAATATTTAACGTCCAACTAGATACCTATCTTTAAATCATAAATTCGATATTGATTTTTATAATGTATAATTAAAAGTGTATTAAAATAAACCTTAATAACCAAAATATGATAAATGTCAAAGTATTTTTCAATTACCATTTTAAATAAATGTACACTACAAAGTCAAATACCGATCTCACCGAGCTAAATGCGTGTAGGCCGAGGAGGGGCGAAGAACCTTATTCTTTGTATGGGATACGGACAGAGGGGAAGCAGTCAACATCGCTTTGAGTCTCACTTCAAATAGAATTACAGTTGGCGTGAAACGAGCGCCTCAAAACCTTTACCGATGAGACTGTGTTTTTATTTGATAGCACTTGTACGTTGGTAATTACAGACAGAGCGCTCGCTCGTGTCGTTTATTTTATTTTGCGAAGCTTTGCTTTCTCTTCTGTATATGGAGGGAATTACGCTCTCTTTCACAAGCTAGTTAAAGCCACAGTCAATTTTAAAATAGTTATACGTAACATGCGCACCCCACTGTCACTTTGTTTAATATTAAATAACAAATTAGTACTTACCTCCTAACCATCTCTTCTTTTTCCTTCCCTCAGTTTGTCGAGAAATATTGTTTGATGTTAAAACTGAATGTATAACATCTAAGCTTACATAGAATTAATCAATTAATGACTTTGTTGTGAACTCTTCTAATCACAGAATCGGGTAGTCGTATAATTATCTCTGCCTACTTGAGGAACCTTTTACTTTAATCTTATAAAAATCTTATCAGAACGTTGAATCCGGTCTGCATGTCATATATGATTCTAATTCAATAAGCATAACTGTTTGCTTACGTCGTGATTAATTCGAAACAATCCCAGAACGGAAACGTGTCGGCGAAGCTGGCTGATTCAATTATGTCACGTTACGGGCACAGTTCGGTGAGGCGAGGAGTCGGGGAAAAACGGGAAAAATGTCAGCAATAGATCGCGCTGATAAGTGGATGACTTCTCGCATGGCTTGCACTCAAAGGGACGGCCGGCGAGGCGGCAAGCGCGGTCCGGTGACGCCATCTACCCACCCTCTTTATCACAAACACCGTGTCAAAATATACCAAAAGAATTTAATTATACCATTGATACTGTACAAAAATCAACCTACATGAATTTTGACTTGGTGTATATTTCAAAAAAGTATATCAAAAACATTTAAATGTTTAGAGTAAAACTGACTTGATTACTTAAGTATAAATTCCATTAAAGAACCATAATTCACACATAAAATAACATAATACTTTTGCTAAAAAAGCTTTTCTTAAGGTGAACATTACACTTGATTACGACAACCGTTAAAGTGAGCGAATATCATGTTTTAAGGTCCTATACGATCTCGCGCCGTAACATCGACTTAACCCAGCGGCAATAAAGCAAATCCTTCCCAAATTGCGTGTCGGTTCACACGTCCGACCGATACCTCGCATATCGATATTTTAAAAGAACGCCGCGAAAAGAGATAGGAGAGTTAGGACTTAGTATCCATTTGCCGAAATTGGCCTCGTTCGAGATAACAACAAGTTTTCGCACCCTCGCCACTAAATGTGCAATTCATACGTGTGTAAACATAAAATGGGGTACACAAAAATGAACTTTATTTTTCGTTGAAACGATTTATTTTCGCATTACAAGTGGAGAAGTTAGCATATGTCACTGAAGATGCGTTGTGTTATCAGATTATATCCAAATTTAGGCGGAGTTTTGGAATTTTATGGGTAAAAGAATTCAAATAAGTATAGCTGTGGATTTTGAGAACAACTTATTAGAAAAAATCACACTTTATTTCAAATTAAAAATGAAATGATTAATATAACGGTTTTTTTTTCTTAGACAATTTTATGATGCATTTTGTTAAGCGTATGAAAACACACGTTACATGGTATATGTATGTATGTAAGTAAGCAATGTAGTAGAAAGGTAAAAGATTTTCATTTGAGTCTGCATGTGATTACACGCGCGAACGGGCAAAGAAAATAAGCCCGACCCGAGGGTCTTGTGCATTCCTTCACAGTTATTACATCGGGCATAACACGAGATACAAAAGACTTTTATTTTCACAAATGAATTTCCACATGCCCTGTCTGCGTCTGCGATGAGTATATTAATATAAATTTATATTATATATGAAAATGTTTGAAAGCACTAGCTAACAATTTGTTTATTATTTTTCCTATGGCGTGGCAGGTGAAACTATAGGAGCAAAACTAATCCAAAATGATTAAAAACATGTAAAACCAGCTTTTGCTCGACACTACGTCCATGCGGACACAAAAAATCCTGGAAAAATATAGGCTTTGTTACTCAGTGATGAGGTTACATTCTATTGGTGAAAGATTTTTGATTTTTTGAAATCGACCCAGCAGTTTTGAGTGTATTAATTACGCGTGGAAGCAGTTCTGTAAAACATATTGTTTGTTTTAAAAATCAGAGAAATATTTTTGGAAATTCAAGATCATGCTCTTCCTTCAATCGCCAAATAGTCAATTATTACTTTGTAATATGTTATTGTTGTCTGTATTTTCTTCTGAATCAACAAGAGATCAGATTTATTATAATGTTATTTCAATATTTATGACGGACCTAAAACATATTTCTCAAATATTACAAGTGAAACGTATAAAAAAGTAACAGGACATCCTGGAATAATACTTATTTCGTTCATAACCCTCAGACGATCCCGATCTTATAACTGTCATCTTGTCAAACTATAGTAAGAAGCAAAGCCCCGCATTTCCATGCAGCGATATTTTACGGCTCACCAGAGAAAATAAATAACAACGATCATATAAAACATTTTCCGAACCTTTTGATATCAGTGGAATTTACATATCAACCGTTGACAGAAAAAATCCCTAACCCGAGTTAATAGTGGTGTCGGGGTGGAAATATATCCGTTTGTTTATATGATGACTCAAGGTTTTTATCACATTGTTGTTAATATTTGGCCATATATTTTTATGATACTACATACAGATATTATGACTACACGATATACACAAACGTTATTAACAGAAAAAAAAATTGAAATTCCATTTTTCTTTTGTTTGATATTTTTGCCACATTATATTTAATTTCACATATGTATCGTCCATATGCTGTTAAAATTTGGCCGTGGACTTATGAGCCAGAATATTTGTATTGATTCTAGAAGTAACAGAGGTATGTGAAACTACAAGTTGATTTGAAAGGATAGTAAAAGGCGTCCAACAAGACCTTTTTGGTCTAGGTTCTGAAAATCCATTGAAAAATTAACTATCTTTCGTCAATCTGTGTCTACCCATATCAAAACACAGTATACAACTTATATAGAAACTCTATGTATTGTAACCAAAGACCTTTAAGAAACATATAGACTAGACACAGTGAACAACATTTTCTCACCGGTAACTTCTTTGAAAGTTAGTTATCAAGTTTAGTACGCCACCTCATGTCCTTGTATTGACGCGTTAAGAAATATTTTACTAAATTATAATAAGCTTCATCTTTTGTTATAAAACAAACTAAACAGTGTCACGAAATAAAATACAAACATTTAAATGTGATTTAGTGATTTTTTCATTTAAATACAATTAATTATATTGACATGTGTTTTTGAGGATATAGATAGCGATAGTGAGGATCATGTGAAAAATGTCTCAAGTAAGTGTGAACTATGCTCACTCTATATTTCTAAATCTCTTTGACTGTAACAGACCAGAATTACAGACCATTTTGATAGACACATTTCTCAGTGCCCAGTGTCTGAGACATTTGAATTGGCACATGTCGGCAACTTCCATCAACATATCGGATGGAATATGCAAGGATAACTCAAATGCGGTTACGTCCATCTAAACATACATACATACACGATCCACAACTATTGTTAGTCTAATTAATTACTAAGTAACTATATTATTTTTTTTACACCATGAAAATTACAATCAATAAAGTGAAAACACTTTTTACCGTGATCTACTTTTATGTTTTTAATTATAGATTTACTGGTTTTTATTAACAGATGAGTCTAGGTAATTTTTTGTCGGTATTTATCGCCAAAATCTGTATTTGGCTATCCATATTCCATACATCTGATCTCGTGATCGAGACATCTAGCGAATGCCACATGTAGAGGCACGAAATGTGTGCGAGCACCTTGATGGATGGAAATTCGTGATCTCTGCCTATCTCTCCGTAACTTGGGGTTAATAGTGAATCCATGGGTAAATTCTGAGGTAAATGAGTACTTAATTTATTTAATTAAAAATAGTATTAATACTTCTCATACATATTTTGTGCAAAAGAAGACACAGTTGCAATATAAAATGGTGATGCTACAGTTTCTACGTCATTTATACCAAGTAACGTCTGTCTGTAAAATATAAAAAAAATCCAACTTTTTTCAGTGAATTGTCTGCATAAATGGCGCAGGGGCGGTTCCATCAATATTTTCCGCTGGGCGGAGTCAGAGAGAAAAATCGCCGCCTTTCTAGCGCCACGCCCATAGTATGCCGCTTTTCCTCTGAACCATTACAACCGCAATGCTTTTATTGCATATATGTTTATACTAAACAGTATCTATGTGAACATTTGCGAGTAACACTTAAGCCGCAATTGCTTCATACAACGCAAACGGATGATATTTTCAATCCCATCATGAGAATTAAAGTTTAAAATGAAATATGTTTGTAATAAGAAGACAATATAGTTAATTTTAACATTCATACTCATCGTTTCATAACCTTCGATAATATAAAAAATAATGTTTGTGTTCCTAGACATTTTATCAACTAATTTCGAAAGTTTAGTAACATGCACCAAATCTCCGGAAAATTTTCTGGTCGAATAATGTTTTATCAACGATAATCATTAGTTTATGTGGTGTCTTAATTTATAGAAATTCTTGTCAGCAACAATGTGGTTTTGGTTCTTGGAAGTCCAAAACATTTTCTAATGAAAATTTTTACCAATTGGTTAGTTTATGGTACAAGACTGTATTATATCCTGTAATAATATGTATTATTAACTAATTATAATTGAAATTAGGGGAATGTATGAGTACATATTTTAAAATGACTACGATGCAAAATCATCTCATTGGATTTTAATTCACAGTTACAATAATATTAATGAAAACACCACTCTATTGCTCTTATATCTCATGATACGTGATTCCAAATATTGATGCTAAAGGGATATTAAAGTGTGTCGGCTTCCCGTCGAGTGCATCGCTTTGACCGACGAAGCGGCAAATATGGCTGCACCGGCGGAACTCGAACCGACTGCCTCGGCCGCGGAGCCCACTTTCATGTGCCCCCAAACCATTTAATATTAGGTTGCGACAAACGCCAGATTGAAGCCCCAATCAATAGGTCTGTGCATACATCAATTATTTGATTTTATGTCCTATGTTCTGGTTTAATTAAACATTTTCGCTTTAAGCATTAAGCTTTAAGTACATTCTCCATTAAAACACATCATTTTTAACATGACAGAGACATTTATTTCTAAAAATAAAATAACAAAGTACTTCTATTGAAAGCGGCGAATTTACGTTCTGTGACAATTTTATTTTATTAAATTGCTGGCCCTGAACGTATGTATGCATGAGATTTTTATGCACACCGACATTTATGAAATTCAATGTGTAGTTTTCTATTCACAAACATAAAATATCAAAGAAAGTTATTAAAACACAAAAGACAAGATAGAATTTAATTAAACAGCTATCCCTTGTCCGCCGCAAATAATCCGCAAAATGTTAACAAGTTATAAAAATTATGAATTAACGTCAGTGAGACGAGGGTAGGGCGCAGTTCGACCTGAGGGCGACAACAAAAGCCGCTCCTCCACAGCGCCCAATAAAAACTTGACAAATGGCGTTTCATAATCACAACGCATTCCGAGCCTCGTCACCAGTTTACCTTTTTGTCCTCCCCCGGAAAATATGTCCTCCAGGAAGAACATAGCGGTGACATCGCCTATTGTGTTTCGGTTTGCGTTCCGTTGCAATTACAGTCAAATCTCGAGTCTGAGTGTAACCGCAAATACCCAAGTAAGCACGCACCTAGAGGCTCAAGTTCACTGGCTGCTAAAGCCCTCATTATTGGCTACTTGCGACGCAGTGAGTCTCAATTAACGCGACCGCATTGCTCTGTTGCGGTTTGCATTATCTCAATAGCCATACGCTCTCGCCTTGTTATAGTCGTCACCAGTGATGCATTATTAAGTTACCTGACCTTACAGACCTCAGCTGTGCTTGTATTGACCAGCTAATTGATTTGCATTTACGCCTATTCAAATATGTACGTATTAATATTAATATACAGGACCCATAATTGGATAATTAATAATTCTGTTTCAGCAACAGACTAATATTAATACTAATTCAGTAATCCAAGCTTATCATCGATATCACTTATGAGACCTTTCCGTTCTGTAATAAAATGTGCAATAATTGTGTAAGTAAATAACCATTGTGAAAGATAGTACAGTTTTTTACATTTTCAGTCCTGTTCTTGCCGAGATCTTTTTAAGGGATTTTTCATGTCTACTTTACAGATGTCATATGAAATAATTTAATTTGTATAGATCGAACAATTTTAATTTCTCAATCTAAATTATATTTAGCTTTTGTTAATACAAATGAATACATTTTGGGTAAAAATAAACGTTAACATTAAACTTATTAAAGGTATGTCTTCGTAAGTCTGTGAGTTAGCGTCATAAACTTAGTGTAAGGTCATAAAGTTGCGGGGGACTATTATTATCGGAGGATAGTTTCCAGTGAAGAATTCGCGGTAATAAGAGCGGGTATTAACGTTGCCGAATATTGTCGCTGTCAGCCGCGCGCACCCT
Organism: Papilio protenor; assembly: GCA_029286645.1. Taxonomy (NCBI): domain Eukaryota; kingdom Metazoa; phylum Arthropoda; class Insecta; order Lepidoptera; family Papilionidae; genus Papilio; species Papilio protenor. The sequence continues at coordinate 1,641,798 of JAGSMZ010000033.1, read as the reverse complement.
TCGTCGACCAACAGTATTATTAAAAATAATTTCTCATTTTTATTACCCACCCTTAGTGCTCCGACTATAAATGATTACGTTATAAGGAGGACTCGGGAGCACAGATTAGTTAGATGCATTCAAGACATGTCAATATGATTAATGTACCTAACTAGATTATTGATGACAATTTACTTATCCTCACTGATAAAGTAATTGGGTAAAAAAAAACAAATAAAATCTAGGATAAATTTAATTTATTGTTTGGTAGCTTTTGATCACGACATCGTTCATGTGAAATTAAAAAATATAGCCTATGTTACTCAATGATAACGTAGCTTTTTAATGTTAAAAGAATTTTTGAAATCGGCCCGGTAGTTATTGAGTTATTTTAATACATACAGAAATAAAAATCTTGTTTCTTAGTAATATTAGTATAGACTAGCTGTTGCTCGCGACTTCGCCCGCGTGATATTACAAATATAACCTATTACGTTCGCCCTTTTTTTCAACCTATTACCAAAAGTAATAACTTAGTAGTAATCTACGTACTCGTAATAACAGAAATCTACCGATGCAAGATCCCAAATTTCTAAGCCCGGTAGCTTGTAAGCTGATTTTTCGGCTACCCTTATTGTTTGTGTTCGCGATATCTTCTAAACTATTAGTCCAATTTAAATACTGTAATGAACAATTTTATTCTACATTAAATTCTCCTGATAACAAACGCATTTATTTGGATAAGGATTAATATTGAAACCAATAAAAGAATGCTGCAAATAGCGTGGAGTTTTTAATTCATTTTGTAAACAAAAAAGTGGTTATTGTAAGAAAACCATTAAAGATAGATATATGCTATCGCAGACTTTTCTGTAGAACTTTTTGAGATCTACAATTCTTTCATACATCATTTTTATATACCTCTAACGGTTTAGGCAGCGTAAGCCGAGAAAAGTTAATGTTTAGTGAATTTTTAACGCCGGCGTCCAGAAACACGCTGTTTATTAATAGTTTCTAAGCATTATTAATAATAATATATAGCCTATGTAACTTACAAATAAATTACCTTTCTGATGGTGAAAGAATTTTTAAATACGGTCCAGTAGTTTTTGAGTTATTTCAATACATACAAAAATACAAAGTCTTCCTCTTTATAACATTAGTATAGATATAGATATAGATATAGATATAGATATAGATATAGATATAGATATAGATATAGATATAGATATAGATATAGATATAGATATAGATATAGATATAGATATAGATATAGATATAGATATAGATATAGATATAGATATAGATATAGATATATATTAAGGAGAGAGCGCGCCGGTGGCACAGTTGTTAGGCGGACCGGACCAGACCATAATCTGGTCGCCCAGGTTTGATGCCCGCCATGTACCAATGTGTTTTTCAATTGTCGAATTTAATGTGTACCTTTGTTTCATATAGTTAGTTATTCGACGTCTTTATGGTAAAGGAAACATCGTGATGCAAGCTGCACATATCGGCCAAAAAATTCAAAGATATGTGTGAAGTCAACCAACCCTCATAGGGCCAGCGTGGTTGACTAAGGCCTAGGCACCCTAACTTAGGGTAGACTCCGAGCCCCTCAGTGGGGACGGATAGTATGCTGATGATGATAATGACTAGGAAACAATTTTATTCAACGTGCAACAATATATTTTGATTTTGATATGCATCTACAAGAAAAATTACTCATTAGAATCCTTTTTTTAAATAATGGTCTACCATAGGAAATGTTCATGAAATGGTAATGCACTCATTCTTAATAAGGTATCGCATAAGTTGGTCATGTTGTAAACTTAACAAAACTAACCGGTGCTCGTTATAAATAGTTTAAATTGTATAATAAAAATAAAGAGATATCATAAGAGGAAATTAAAAATGCAAATTTTGTATAATAATAATTCGTTTTCTCGTTTTGTAAAGCAGAAAATAGAAAAAAAGCCGAAAAGAATTAATGAAACCATTAATACTTCTATCAACACTATCAGTCTATTAATACGCTAAAGACTCGTAACATGACTTATCAAATGGAATCCAATTTCTGTAAATTAAATAAACAATACAATAAACATTAAAAACATTAGTTACTACATAGAATTTCTGTAAAAAACACTTAACTTACCACAAAAAAACTGAGACCGTGTTAAAAATACTCTTAAATACTATTTTAACTAAAACACACGTCAACCCCTTTTCTGTGACCCTAGCGCCCCGCGGCGGATTTTTGTGAAATGAGGGTTATGAGAAAATTTTTCGTAGGCCTTCAAATGCGATCTTGCTCAATAAATACTAAAGTACTTATACCTAAAGCATAATATTTTTGACGAGCTGTCGCCAGCAAAATTGTTAGCGCGGAATTTAAAAAGATGGTCGCCTATAACATTTCCTCGTGTATCAGATCAGCTATCATCTCTTCAAAGTCCCGTCAAAATCAGTACAGCCGTTCCGGAGATAGCGGTCAGCCGCTATATTGACCGCGCGGAATTAAAAAATCCTATAATATGCCCGTGCATGTCAGCTAACCTCCAGTAAAAGTTCCGTCAAAATCGGCACAGCCCTTTTGGAGAATACCCGGAACAAAACGCGGTTTTCGGACAGACAGACAGACAATTTTTTTTAATGCGAATTTTGTTATCAGCAACGCAAATCATCTTCGTGAAATCTAATTTTTTTCCTACATTACATACAGACACTCCGATTTTATTATAATGTACATAGATGAAACACGTTACTACGTTAACGTCCATAATATCAATCGTCGGCGGTCAAAGAGTTTAAACACGTTTTAACTAAACAGTATTTAACTATGTTTTTGAGGTTACAGTTAGAGTCTGTCGAATTCGAAATTGTGAAATCAACCCATGTTAAAACGTGCCTCACAGTTTAATACGTAAAAATGCTAAGCAAATGCTTATACAGTTTTAAAGAATTTTATACGTGATATAAAAAAAATAGAGTTTAGGACATTGTACGATTTTTATCGCTGTTTCGTGATGGGCGTGTCAGAAGTGTGTCCGCCCAGCGCACCGAAGCGCAAGTCAGAAATTTTCCTCAGTCGCTCTCTAAACGTCGCGCAAAGTGCACTATCGTTTAGTGATCATCCGCGCTCTCGTCTAGTTTTTCCGTGTCGCCCGAACAATCACGTAAGTACAACTCATGTATTAAATTCACCTACAAATAATCGTACAATTAACATTTACTTTTTTTAAGACGTAAAAATATTTAAAAATATGAAATGTTTGAATTACATCATTAAAATAACAAAATATAGGACGACCGCTTTAATTATTTATTAGTTCTAAAATGTTTTATACTAAATGATTTTAATTATTTCCAAAATTCGTTTAATTTTGTTCATCAGTTATCAATTAATAATTATATTAACGGAGTTATACTTTGGGTTATTAAATATGTAGTTCTTAAAGTTTCACCGATGTATTCCTAATTTTAGAGTTAAGCATTAATAATAAAAAAAACAGTTAATGAGAGATGAATTTTAGTCTTGACTTATTATTTAATTTGTTGAAGATGCGAGAATAATTAGGCTATGTCACAATTACATTTTAGAGTTCTAAATAACATTTCCTGCAGCTAAACTACAAAATCTTATCTTAAAAGAGTTTTCATATCGTACGTTTTTTTCTTCGCTCATTTCGGTGCGCGAACTAAAGGTTATATTCTGCCTTATAATTACTTCAGATTATTATTAATTAGTGCAGAACTTTAGTGTTTGAGATCATAGATTTTTTAAAACTTAAAGAAAGGTAAAAATAAGCAGATACGTTGGTACGTAAATTTTAAATTGTATTCTTTAATTTCCTTGTATCTATTTTCATTGACACGGGAAAAAAGTTTTAATTTCTTTAAAGAAGTAAGCCGAGTTATTTTGAAATAGATTCTCAAAATCATTAAGGTTTTCTAGAATAAAAGTGATTTATTTGTCACGTTAAAAAAAATAATGTTTTTTCAACGTCTGATGTTTTTTTTTAAAGTTACAGTAAACGGCTAAACGATCGATACCCTTATAATTATTCCCAAAAAAACTATTAGCAAACCCAATTAAACTTTAAGGGATGTAGATAATAATAGAATGTGTAGATATTTAATAACTTTATACTAAAGCATGATTTTATTTTTAAAAAAGCTGAACATTTTGAAACAAAAATAATTTTAAAAGTTCTGCTGGATTTACACGTATACTTTTTAATATTGCTATAAATTGATTATCAAGATGTTAAATACATTTTCTTAAACTTACGACTAACTTTAATGAGCGCAAAGCACATAAATTAACCATATTTTATTTTGTCATAATAAATTAATGTTTTCATTGAATAATTAATGAAAAATAATTATTATAATTTTATACATTTGGACCACTAATAAGATAATCTTACAAAAACAATTACTGTAGCAAAGAAACTATCTTTTAGCCGATTGTGTTTTTGTCTATGCTTTCTTTTAACAAAAAAACTTTTTAAATCGCCGACGGATACTTAATTCAAGTTAAATAAGACAAGAAGAAATTCTGAATATACGACACGAAATCGGTATAACATTTTAACAATTACTTACAAAATTATTTTCAGGTTTGGGAAGATGCTAGAACCGAGTTAAAACATGGCAGGGATCGTTTATTTGATTTATCAATAAATGGTAATCGTTTGAACATATTATTGAATCAAATATGCTCTGCGAATTGAAGATTGAATTTTTACATCTTTATTTAACCTGTTATTTATTCAAATAGTGTTTATCGTAACACGGATGCTTCGCGGAAAATGTAAATCTATGGAATAATGGCATCTTAAAGAAAGGATTTTTACTTAATCAACAAAATAAAAAACTACCGCTATAAAAATAAAAAACGCATAACGCAAAGTTACATAAACTTTAATCAAATAGAATGAAAGATTATTTATTCCGGTCACAGTTAATAAAAACATAATAATGAATAATTTTAAAAAAATTAAAGAGTTTAATTTCAAATGCATATTTGCAGGGTAAATATATCAAAGAAATCATGGTGTGATAAATTCCATAACTCGTATTGTACTCGGGATAAACGTAACGAAGTGAATCCGTATTGCATGAGGAAAACCACGATTACTTACTGAAATAGCAATAATGGGAAAAACATGATAATAATACCGGAGAAATTTGTCATAACACAATAACAACTAATTTTACGAACTTCAGTACGTTTTAATATATTCGAAAATAAACACATATTCGTAAAAAACACGTTTAATTTTGCTTGTTGTAAAAATGTAATCGAACAATTTCACCACCCAGAAGATTATTTATACAAACAACTCGATTAGACACTTCAGAATTTTCTGTTTTGATAGCTTCCTATCGTGTTGTAAATCAAGGGCATTTTCCCCAAAGATGGCACGTCTAAACGTTGTTAGACGAATCGCTTCGTTAAGCGACAAAAGCGCCGCAAAAATTTCATCGCTTTGTCTGCTCCAAATGTACGGATAAGTGAAACATACCTTGTAACATATCAATTGCTTTGTGTTTGGTTAGCAAAGTAAATTCTAGTCTTTTATTATTAAAACGTTTGTTTTTAGAACTTTTTTATACGTGCGTTAATCGATTGCCGTTTAAAAATATTAGAAGACACCTAGAAATATAAAAAAATTACTAAACGAGAAAAAATGTCTGTAATTATATAGGATATTACATAAATATCAATCGATTTTTTTTATATTAAATGCATTTATTTTTAAAGCCATTTACCGTCCAAATAATTACCTTTAGACATAGTAATGTTTTGAATCCACAATTTTCCCTTGTACACGATGTTTCCAGACACCTTTAAAATAAGTAATGTTTAAAAATTATTCATTTTCTTTACAAGAAGTACATATTGCCACATTTAAATAAAATATCTAGTAGTATTAGAGATGTATAAGACGATAGGCAATGATTCTTATCGCAGCACTTATTGAAAAGAGGGTCGAATTCCTATCGCGCATAAATCAGGCCTCGTTGTATTTCTTTCAACCGCGGCTGGTTTCCTTTTTATTGCCCACTTATTGGCCTTTTACAAGCTATTTATCCTTACCCCAATTACGTACAATATTAATATTATGTATGTAAAATAAATTGTATCATTAATACAATTAAATTAAGGTTATTTAGTAATTAAATATGATACAATACGTGATAATGAAGTTTAGTGTAATTTAAATATTTCGTTATTATTACTGTGAGTTAACATTGTCGAAATATTTTTCCAACAAAAGAAATGTGTAGAATTTTTTGAAGCCGAATAAAAAATAATTGTCACCCTTCAATTCTTTTTATCTATCACTTTTTACAACATACTAACTAATACAAGTACTAATATTATAAATGGGAAAGTTTGGATGGATGGATGTTTGTTAGAGTTAACTAAACTGCTTAATGGATCTCGATGACATTTAACATAGATATAGAGGATAGTCTGAAAGAACACATACATATGCTACTTACTTTTGTTTTTTTAATTACGCGACCGGAATCGCGGGCGTAAGCTGGTATTTATATTATTTTTATACAGATGTTACGACAATAGAAATTGACGAACAATGACGAGAATTAACCATTGACTTGAAAATTACTCTCGTATTAAAATCTGAAACAGTATACTATAAACAAGACTTCGAAAATAGTTAAAGGCCTCTGTGCGAGTGCCACCATATGTATCACTTCATAACGTTTACTTTAGAGCGTGTATTTATCGCCGGCCCCGGGCGTACTATTCTTTTCCCAATTGTTTAGTTTCGGCGCAACAACAATAGACCGGATAGCCGCCAGTAACGAGTGCCAACTGCTCGCACCCGGAACTCCTTGCAACTGATCCACTTATCATAACATTAAACTCTCTGTTTATCACTTGTTACAACTTACATATCCCTCATTTGTTACATTTATCTTTTAACTAAACATCTATGCAGACTCTATATTTTTTTAAACTGTGGACCAAGAATATTAGTTATCTATATCACTTTATCATTGCGAAAGATATTTATTCCTATCGACGATAAAGACATTTTAATTCCAGATAAGATTTTTTATTCTTTGGACACCTTGTAATCGGCTGACTCTAAATCTTTCACCGGTTTATGCACCGCACCGCCTTAAATCAAACGTATGCTAGTTAAAAAAGTAATTGTTCACTTAATTAATACATTAAAATACGTACTAATGAATTAAGTCATCAACCCTGTCCCTCTAATCAAGCCTGGCACTGATCAAAGAAACACAAGTGAGATGAACAGCTCGGCTTCGCTACAAAGTAACTCGCACGTATTGGTTGTGCAATGTGGCCGTTCTGTTTGTATTGACGACGATCTAACGTTCTAACACGCCTCCGCACAAAGGAGATGGCTTCTGTTTACTTCCACGATTGATTACGACAACAACGCCATTCGAACCATTATACATTGGACATCACGACTAATTGGAAATTCAAACTAGCTGACGCCGATCAGCAGGCGGCTGTAGCGGACAGCTCTGATTGCAGAGAACCCACCGTCAACATTAAGTCACGTGTACACTAGTGTTAATTGAAGATGTTCTATTGTAAGCCATTACAACGAACACCAAGACCTTCTGTACACATTCCAATTGTCTCAATAACTATAATATGATTACCTGGGTGTTTGTTTAATAAAGAAAAAAATATGAAAACACACAAACAAATGTTTAAAGTATTTAATTAATATTATCGGTTACCAAAGTGTGGCGATTGGTAGTAAACTTTCTCTCGTAATTTGGTACACTCCAGAATTGCCGCTTGTTTGAAAAAAGTAATCTGGTGACGCAATTCTATCTTAAAACTATTTATTTATTTAGATTAGTTATTCTTGATATTGATATGTTAAAAATATCTTTTTCTAATTTGTACTTCACATGAGCATCAAGAATCTATGCGGTTAAAAAGACTTTATATGGATCGATGAAACAAAGCCTTACTCTACGTTCAGCAACTGATTATAGTTGATAGCAGGATAATTGGATCTATTTGACATGCATAATAGTAGAAAATTAATGTTTGTCAAAGTTACCGTTATTTGCATTCTAAGCTGTACTCGTTAGCTTGTCGTCTTTACCCATCCAAGCGCGGTCACGTGCTTGTTAGTATAAACGCTGGCCACTGGAGGCGTAATACAATTGCTTTTAAAATAAACAATTTTATAAGCATTCTTGTGTGTGTGCGGTTTGATCGCTTTCAACAGCCGTAATTCCCAACTATTTGTTTGTTTCTTTTGTAAAACCTGAATGATTACTTTCCACGAAACTATCAATACGGCAGCCGCTTAAAAGTGCTTTATGAGGTCGTTAATTTTTCTTTTTAATAGATTTTTAGAACGAGCATTGTGTTTTAATGTCACGTTGTAAGACATACTACACTCAAGTAGGTATAGTTCAGTAAACTGCAGGTTGTGCTTTAGCACTTTAGAAAAATCAAAAAGCTGAAAGCTCAAAAAAATATATTTAAAAAAAACGTTTTTAACGAACGTTAAACGACAGTCGCCGTAACTACCGTTTATTTAAATGTTTCTGTCTTTTTGTACATCCGATGCACACGTTTTAATAATAACAAATAATTAAACGTCCGTATTTGAATTTGAAAAGTACTGTATGTGCAATTGTCCAATTAAAAAAAAGTTGTTTATGGCTGTGCGTATGCATAATTAATGAATAGCAATAATCGTGAGAGATGTTTGTAGAACTCAGTCATGGAGGGTTTCCTTCACCACATGGCGCCTCAGTTCCTGCATCCAGCGCTGCAAAGCTTCGGCTGTGGTGCCTTCAGGCCCATCGGCGCTGCATTCCATCCCTTATACCCGGGCAAGGCATTTGCAAGACATCTGGGCGAACAGTACGCTCTTGGACATACCGTCGGACAAGCTCTAAGGGTATAATACACATAAGATATAAGAAAAAACAGGATGAAATTCTCTTTTAAGTTGTTAGGCTTTAAGTTAATAAAGTAAATTTTGGTAAAACACTGAAAATAATTTCTTACATTTCTTTTATCTATTCCAATGAAGCTTAAAATCTTGTACTAGGGTACGGTTCGCGACAGTAAAATCTAAGGATTAAAAATCTAAACTGGATCGGTACTTAAGTTGATATTAATGTTTGTGTATGAATGTATATTAGAGTGTTCGCGACGAGACTAGCACTCCGCCGCTTTACCGGCACAGCTACGTAGCGCGCGACGACACGAGCTCCCCCGGCTCGGCCGCCTCCGCCTCCCCGCGCCCTTCCAAGGATGACGAGCCCCCAGCAAGTGCCCCATGCACTGACTCACACGACTTCTTTTCCCGTAAGTCATAATTGTTTGAGAACAGTGACAATTCTACGTACCTCATCAATACTTATAGTGAGACATCCAGGTTTAAAGTGAATGATTTAGTTTAATGTAGCATTATGTGTGAACAGCTGACGGTGAGCGCAAGACATCTTGCGGCGTATGCGGCGCACGGCTGGGGCCTGGAGTCGCGCAGGCTCACTTCCTGCAGGAGCTGCAACACCTGTACAGCTTAAGCGCTCTCCCGAGGGACGCCGCCGTGCCCTCCACCCATTCATTACATCACCAGGATGAAGATGCTCGCTGGGAGGTAGGAGTTACGCATTCTTCAGAAAAAAAAATTATAGTTCCTCCAAGTTCAACCAGAACCGGGTACATGGCTGATTGTAGTAATTTACTCGAAAACCTTCACCACCCTTATTGTTATGTTAATATTTGGTGTTTAGACATATCAGCGTATCCGCGCGAACCGTCAGCGTCGTCTAAAGCTGCGCACACGCAAGCGGCACCACACCGTGGAGAGCATGCTCGGCTATGAGCTGGAAGAGGAGCGGCGTGAGGAGCGGCCGCGTGAGCCGCGCTACGACGCCGAGGATGAGCCGGTAGATGTCGAGGGCGATTCCCTCGGCTGGCCCGAAGCCGCTATCAGTGTCGACGGTAAGCCCCAACATATACATTGAAAGTATTTTTTTCGGAATATGGTATATCCTAGGACCCGCTGAATGACATTAGACTATTTCGTTTCGGCTGTTGCGTTTTTCCATATTCCTTAATATATAGTTTCATTGTTCCTAGATAAAGATCAGCGAAACGATGGAGAAAAGCTGCACATGAGCTATACCGAAGACTTGGAGATATCGAGCACCAACGATGCGATGCAATCGCCTGAACGCGTGAGGTATTTTCTATATACAAACCTACAATCTAGTTATTTCCCTAATAACATATTTTTGTTAAAATTTGCAGCTAGTCGTGTGCGAAAACGTTCGCTGATGTTTGAATGTCTTTTTGTTCTAATAAAAATTTACAATATCTGGTGTCTTGTACTAGAGATAATGCTGCAGCTAAAATAAGTTTTAACATTTTTGATAATTCAAGAGGGAGATTTGTTTTTTATTTTGAGTACATCGTTTAAATAGGATTGAGACTCCAAAGCCGCTGCCGCTGGAGTGCAATAAGGGCGAGCCAGCTGAGCGGCCGGCGGAGGTGTCGACATCGGAGTGGGCGCCGGCCGACTGGCCCGCCTTGCAGGATCCCTACCTCCACGCAAGGCACAAGCCCGAAGGAGAGAATCTACCCTCCTCCACAGATACCCGGAACTAAACACAACAATGTTAAAAATAACCATTCACCAACAAGAGATGCCAACTTAACAAAACGGCATAAAACCTCAACAACATTAAATAACAACTCAACAACGTTAGATAACAACTCAACAACATGAAATACCAACTCAACAACACCGGATTAGTTTCCTTGAGTTATGACCGGTTTCCCAGCTAAGTTTAACCATTTCTTAGTGTTTTGGTTCGATAAATTCATGAAATGCGTTTCCGAACTACGTAACTTGAGTTTTACTGCATTGAAACAAAGATCAACCTAACACTGATGAATCGCTAGGTAATGACAAAATAAATGTAAACTTCAGAAACCCAGCATTAGTATTCAAAATCAAAATTAAATAAAAAATTAACAAATTAAATCTTCTATAGTTTAATATTATCAATTGAATATCGATAAAAAAAATTTAGATCCTCCCTCTTTTTGAAGTCGGTTAAAAAACAATTATCCGTGTACATAATTTACGTAGTGAAATAATCAACATAAAAAATTTATTACTAACCCTTAAGAGTTTCATGTTATAGAAAGATAGCTTTTTAATTTGGCATTGATATTTCACAGCAGTCTACCCTCTATCTGTAAAAAGCTTATTCCTATTTACATATATTCGCAAATATAAATTACAAAAATAAGATATTGTGTTATAAGATGTTGCTTATAGCTTAGTGGTAAGATGATTCTGATGAAAATCTTGTCAGAAGTTATAAAAATGTAATGAATGTAAAAAAGTTAATTAATTGTATTATTTTAATGTTATGTAAATGATATGTTGAAATTTTCATGTTATTCGTGTGAGTTTCCATCGTCGAAACACTTGCATAAATGTCTATCTTATTTTTTAGAGAGAAAAAAAACCGACAATTGTATGTTAATACGAGTATATTGGTTATTCGGCGGTGGAAATTCACAACTACAAACACCGTTCTGTAAATAAATTAATAGCAACATTTTCATCATTTGAAAGTTATGATTGATTATTTAAACTAGTTTTGTCTTACAATGTTAAGCTTTCAGTTAGGTTAGGACGTTACCTTTCTATGAGCAAAACAGATTGTTTTAACATTTGACTTCGAGTCGTAACTTTAATAAGAATTTCAGTGATGTACATATTATCTTAAGAACGGCCTTATTATTTTGTTTTATTTGCAACTTATAGATGTACTTTGTATTATCGTTGTGTCTTATTGTTTTAGATTTTAATTGTGTAAAACACAAAAATACAACGTCTATTTTAACTTATTCGTGCTAAAACTTTAGAAAGTAATATTCATCTCTAGTAAATATTAACTTTTAATAATGATTTTTAGACATTAAATGTAATACTTAGGGACCCACAGGATTTTAGCACACAAGTAGGTACAGTCGCGGAATCTCGCGGTGTTTCAATAACGGAAAAATTGCATTGTTCTTCACAACTAGACAAACTCTGCCACTTTTTACAAATGATTGTAAAAATTAACTAGATAGCAATGAGTTGCGTAAACCACGGAATTAAAATTAAAAACAATTAGCCACGTACCAATGGCTATCCTTTTTTCGTAGACATTTAAAAGCAACGCTCTATTATCTATTATTCATCGTCGCCGTCTTAATGTGTACGGTATTTTTAAATGGCTGTAGTTTTTGAGGTGTAACACCGCCAGATTCCCTGATTGTACATACGGCGCGATTTCTCTGTGTAGTAGTGTTTTAAACTATTATCGAACATTTTAAATCTTTATATCAACGTAATTAATATCTATTTACTGTTAAGTATACATTACAACGTCTATAAGCATTTTGGAACCCGTGGGCCCGAATAGAATAAATTTATTAGTATACTTAATAACTCACTATTACTTAAAATTATCAATTAGATGTTGTCTTGATGGAATTAAATTATTACATGAAGTTTAATTTATGAACCCTTACATTTTAATTACTTTAGGTTTTTGAATTTTCAACTATGGAAAAATCAAATTTCATCTTAATCACTATCGTCTGTTGCTCAAAAGTAAAATAATATAGAAATACAAATTCAGGGATAACTACATTAACGGTTAAGTAAAACAATTATCAATCTGGATTAAGGTTATTTATTTGCAAATTTACTTTTTTTTTTCTTATAACCAAAAGGTGTTGTATTGATTAAAATCAGCGTATACATTGTCATCATTTCTTCTTAATATTCTTTTATATTTATTTACGCAAAATAAAACTGTTAATTTTCAATAGGAATCAAAGAGAATAATGTCAGCGCGGCGGCTTGCTACTGAAGGATTGCTGGTCAATAAGATCGTCGCTGTCCTCCGTGTGGCATTTGAAAGTAAGAGCTTTCGACGGGTTGATCCTGGAATATCAACTTTATTATTTATAGATCTAGGTTGCATTTCGCAAGCCTAATAATGATTAAATTACCATGATTTGTCAACAGCACACGTCACGCGCTAGTCTCGACATAAAAGGGTTCATGTATGATTAAGTTAAAATGTATTTGAAATACATGAGTATTCATAGTAGTAAAAGGTTCAGTCTTTTTAGGACACAATGGAATTAACATACAGACTTACGCAAGAAAAACATTTCTTACCTTTCTGCATCCGTCGTGTTTATATGAATAGTGTCTTTTTTCGGATGGTTTAAAGTATGCTTACCTCTTCAGAGAGGGCCTACGTTTCCGGCAACTGGCGGTTTTTAGAAACTTCCCAACGATGACGTTGTTAGATTCATACAGTCTCAGCAGCTGATCGAATGACATTGATTTGTATTTTGGCAGCGTCACGGTCACTTTTCCGAGCTTCAGCACATTTAACTCTTTTACCTGGACCTTATTAAATGGCATAAAAATACATTTGTTTAAGAGAAATGTAGCAGAACCACGCCAAAAGACCGTGGTCTCTGCCTACCCCTCGCGGTTACGCGCGTGTGTTTTTGTATAAATAAATGTAACAGAAACATTAAAACAACCAGTACCTAAACATAGTCAACTTACTATACACCACTCGTACAAAATCAAGTCATGTCTCTCCCTCTTAAAAAAAGTGAGCACAATGTATTTTTTACGGATATTTCTACAGTGAGAACCCACAGTATTTCAGACTGTTGGTGCGTTTGTATGTGTTCTGATTGGTCGTTTTAATTCCAACAAATTACCTCATCCTTAACACCCGCGTCGCTGGTGCAGTGACGAAGGCCTGTAACAGTACCACAGTTAAATACATTGTGCTCTGGAAATGAAGTTAAAATAACATGGGTTTGGTAGCTAACTGGTACTATTAGAAGCAGTACACTGAGAATATTAGAAACAGTAACATGTTATTCATAATGTAATGCTGCATATGTTTATGTCCTTCATTTAACAAATTCTCTCTGATTAATATCAATGGAAAGATTAGTCCCAAATCAAGTTTGTTAATTACCCATATGATGAGCCATTGTAGATGGAATCTCTGATATTGGTTGGTTAACTTTTAAGCCATGCAGGACCTAGGTGAAAATAAAATGACTTTTACATTTCCGCGAAATTGAGAAGCATTATAAAGCTTGGATAAGACTTTACCTGTTGAATATTCAGGCCCACATTATGCGATGGCGTTGCCGACTTGGATGACACGAAAGGTATGTGCGCTTTATTTGTGCTGGGTTCGTATGCCTTAGTGCTCCTTTGCTTCGACCGAGACGCCACCGTCGGCAGCTCGTAGCGCCGCCGCACCATAAACTTCATCACTTTCCTTATTTTTTTGCTCTGTACAAAATTAAATCAATGATATACTGTGTACATTCTACGATCAATGTATTTTGAATAAAAGAATCAGTCGATTCTTTCAGTCTTTATTTTATACTAGTTGTTCGCGTGCGGATTCATACGCGTGAAATAATAAAAACTTTATTTTATTGTTTACATTTGTCAAATTATCAATAGCAAATGTCAAAATGATATGACATGACATCACAAACCTTAGCAATCTTTCTTTCTTGATGTTGGCAGCAACTGATGGTCTCTTTCCCACATTAGGGTTTTTATCCAAAATATTTACCCCCTAAGTTTTATGGCGTGAAAATATATAGCCCAAATCATGACGTAAGTGTAGGGCTTTTTATTAAAAAAAGAATTATTCAAAAATATGCTGTAATTGCTGACATCTTGGCAACAAAGAAGTGTGTGTTTACGCTTTATTATAATAGTGTAGATAGTATAGATAGATTAGTGAGTGCTTTTTAAAATAACTGGATGTACAAGTCTGATCAACGCAACTCTAAACTCTGTTAAAAATCTAGAATAATTTACTCGTTTTAATTTCTATTAAGAGATAATCACCCTTTTAGTTGACTCGTCTCCACTTTCAGTAAGACTTTCAGCCACAGGAGCAGGTGCAGTGCCTCGCACGACAGCGTAAGCTGAAATTGTTGAATAACTTGTAACTTTTTCGTGGCAAAAATATTATTATAGCAAAATAAACTATTTGTGTAAGTGAAAGCTAGGCAAAACAGTAGGATTTTTTTTTATATAACAACTTAACCTAAGTTTAGTTGTACATCGCAACCGCGATAAGGAAAATAGAAAATTGTAGATCTTTAAAATTATTATTTAAGATTAGCTTTCATCCGCGATTCCGTCCGCGTGGAATTAAAAGAGAATAAAAGCTAGTAACCTACATATGTGTTCTACCAGACTATGCTCTACATCTATGCCAAATTTTCTCGAGATCCGTTCAGTCATTTAGGCGGCAAACACTAACAAACATCCATCCATCCATCTAAACTTTCGCATTTATAATATTAGTATTGACTTCAAGTCCAACTTTTAATGTACGTGTAATTGTAAATTACTAAAGCTACGATTGCTTTAAGATGGTCTTACTTCTGACCTGTTACTATGATTAAATAAATTACGGTGTTTAAAGTATACTTTTTTTGTTACCACCGGGACCATGTTTTCTTTGAGACGCAGCATAATTATCTTGCCAAGAGTCGCCGGAAGACTCGCTGCGATTCATATTGAACAATTCCACTACAGGTCGTTTCGGATTGTCAATCCCATCATCTTCATGTTTCAAAACAAATAAAACATTGTAGAAGGTAAAGAAAACAACGTAGGTAAAAACAACTGATTACTTTAAGATGATTAGTAGACAAATTACGGTCTCATATACCATTCAGCTATGCCCATTAAAAGTAGAAACGATTATTTAACAGGTCCATATTCCCTTTTGTTGCGTCAATTCGTATATGGTGCTTCGTCACTAGCCTTCTTAAGAAAGTGCGTAGTGTTGGCCGAGTAAATAGAAAACTAAAGATTAAGTGTAATGACATTACTGCAATACATACTAGAACGTCTTCTTGTCTTATAAGTCACGCTATGACGCGATGATTTCGATGCATGGTCTGCAATAGAAATTACCAAAATATTATATATTTTTCATTGATATATAAAATTATTTTATACAACTCGACCGACGAGAACCTGCAAAATGTTACTTTTACTAATAGTTTAAATGCCAAAGTTTAGATGGATGCATGTTTGTTAGAGTCTGTAACTTAAACTGCTTCACGGATTTCCATGATAATTGGAATAGATGTAGAACTGGAAGAACTCATAGGCTACTTTTGATACCAGAAATAGTTACGGTTCCCGTGGGATACATAATTTTTTTATATTTACTCAATATTTCTGCAATGGTTTAACATATCTTATTTAAATTTGCCACAGATATAAAAAAAACGTCCAAGGTAACACATGGGATACGGTTAATCCCCGAAAAATGTCAGGTCCCTGATGGATACGTAGTTATTTTTCTTAGTTATGTTTTTTTTATACTGCGCGGAAAAAGTCGCGGTCAACAGTTAGTATTCTAATATAATTACTTTCTCCGTCTCCTCTAACGCCATTGGCTTCAAGTACTGGTGACCTGTTAAATAAACACCTATAAGTATTACACGTATAATAGTATTTAAAATATAATTAAGCCAATTCAAGTGGTAAGTACGGTGCGAGATTCAAACTAGCGTAAACATATTAAAACTTGAATATAAACAATGAAAAGGTTATTAAAAAAGATAAAGTTTAAGTTGACTGTCGTTATTGTATAGCATTCCTGGTTTCAAGATACTTACATATTATTGCCCGTTTGAGCAAATTCGTTATCCCACTCACAATAGGTGGTTTCTTCCTTACTTTGTCCTATAATATAAACATGAAATGTTATTGTAACTATGTTTATACTTTACAGGCCAAACTTCTATAAGCGAGTAGTTTCAAACATTACGTTATCTCTTCTCTACGTAGGTGAAGTCGGGTCGGATAACTAGTTATAAAAAAATCGGAAACTTACTTTTTGGAATTTTTTTCTTTATTGTTACATAATCTGCAGTACCCTCCGACACCTTTCCCATGGAGTTCATTCCAGTTCCACTACGTAAACAAAAATCTTACTCATTTATTTGACTAATATTATGAATGCGAAAGTTTGGATGGATGGATGGATGTTTGTTAGAGTTTTTAGCCGAAACGGCGGAACGGATCTCGATGATATTTGGCATAGATGTAGAGCAAGGCTGTAAGAACACATAGACTACTAACTTTATTTTTTAATTCCATGTCGGCGCAGTCAGTGTGAAAGCTAGGATTTTAATAAAGTAATTATACTATAGATAACAATCAATCTTACCAATATTATTAGAAATAAAAGTCAAGAAGGTTTTGATTTATGAAGTACTTACGCGTTATTGCCTGTTTGTGCATATTCGTTATCCCATTCGCAAAACGTTTCTTCCTTACACTGTCCTAGAATTTAAATGATGAAATGAAATTAGAAGTTACTATTAGAGACAATGCTATCACTAGAAATAGGCTGACATTTAGTTACCACGAAAATTGAATTTGTGACAACTACGGACATGTATGTGGTACGAAGGTTGACATTGACAAGTCTCATCTCGCATGGACTTGTGAACATTTGATTGGCATGGTTGTTACTGGTATGTATTCGCATTGCTCTAGTAACTAGCACATGCCAGTATGTAGCTTGCAAGTTACTACACCATTGTACTAGCATGTGTATTCCCCCCCTCCCAAAAAACAAAGAAATGATTACTTGTACTTTTATAAATGATTTTACGTAAAATACCAGTTCAAGCAGTCGATGTTAGGTAAACAACAGTTGACTTCGCTCTACACGGTATTAAGGAATTAAAGCAGACCGTGTATGGCTGCCCTAGGTCAAAAGTAAAGTTTAAAAAGCTTACTTTTAGGATTTTTTTTTCTTATTGTTACATAATCTGAGTTCAACTCCGACATCTTTCCTATAGTGTTGAGTCCAGTTGCACTAAACAAACCAAATTATATTTGGGGGTAACAAAAAATATTCAATTGTTTTTCCTGAAGTATTAAGTAGAGAAGGCCCAAGTTTAGGCGCTTTTTCCACACGACTATCCGCGTAATTCGGAAAAAGGCACTTAGCTGAAGTCCTACTTTTCCTCTTCTTGGTTAAAATAACTATTATATATTTAGATTCTACAAAATAAATGTTTTTTCAACAATATTTGTTTTAATCTTACCTCCTTTTTTTCAGGTTTTTACGTCTTTTCGAATTATTAATTAAATCTGAGAGCTTTTCTTGTAATTCTGTGCATCGGGTTTCCGCAAATTGAAATTTATCTTCATGATTTGTTGCTGAAAATTCGTATAACAGGGTTAATATGATTTAATTTCTGTTCGAATGTATTAATTAAAGGTGAAGATTTTTTTTCTTCAGCGTATATTATAAATATTTCCGTAAAAGGTGTGTTAAAGTAGAAAAAAGTTATTGCTATGTTCATATTTAATTCTGTGAGATTTCCATTAGATATCTGTGTTTCTTCTATACTGATATAAAAAAGAGGAAAGATCTGACTGTTTGTTTGTATGTTTGCATTGAATAGGCTCCGACACTATTGAACCTATTTGAAAAATTCTTCCACTGTTGGGAAACTACACTATTCCAGGATGCCATACACTATTTTTATTACTAGACGTTTAATTTCGCGCGAACGAAGTTGTTTGCAAAACCTAATCATAAGTATATTGTCAAACAAATATGCAGTTTACAAAAAATTACCTTTAACAAGTAACTTTCTTTCTGAAAGAGTTCCATCCAATAGTACACCAGCTAAGCTACTGGTACTTTTGTGGTGTTTATCTGTTCAAGTCAAATATGTATTATTTTAAAATTTTGGAACATACAAAATATTGTATTTAAATATGTAAATAATAAAAAACACGATGACAAATTTTTCGATTCCATAAACTTGCATCAACAAACACAAGCATTGATGTTTGCAACACATCGATTTCAAGGCGTATACATACTGAAAAACTAAATTGCAAATTGAGTTATATGCATATAGACAATTTAACCAGCGGTATATGCTTGTGTATAAACCCGTTGATCCTCCGCCATTTCAAGAAAAAATGCACAAATGTATTGCCCGCGACACGCATTTTCACGATTCTCATATTTTATTCTCTGAAAACATGTCCTCTCTCGTATTTATAAGCCGATAACGCAGGATAGAAATGAACCTTAAATAAAATATTGACCTTTTGTTAACTTTAATCTGTCACTCATTTTAACTTGGAATTTTCTTATTGCACAACTAAAAAACTTCGTACACAATTTAAGTTTGATATTGTTAAAACTAATAATTAAAATAGGGTGTTAAACTGATAAAAACACTAAAAAATTCATCCCGTCAAAATTGTCATAACCTTACCGGCTCGTGAACAAGATAGGATCGTTTTTCTGAAAATCTATAAGGACATTAAAGCCAATTAAAACTAAATTAAATTGTCAAACGATACTTTACCCAATTTTAATACAGTCCAAGGAGTCTGTATGTGTTATTTGCTTTCCCTGATGAAGATGCGTCGAAAAGTTGTTTGATTTAGCGTGGATCTTATTTTACAAATATTGTATTTAAATATGTAAATAATAAAAAACACGATGACAATTTTTCGATTCCATAAACTTGCATCAACAAACACAAGCATTGATGTTTGCAACACATCGATTTCAAGACGTATACATACTGAAAAACTAAATTGCAAATTGAGTTATATGCATATAGACAATTTAACCAGCGGTATATGCTTGTGTATAAACCCGTTGATCCTCCGCCATTTCAAGAATAAATGCACAAATGTATTGCCCGCTACACGCATTTTCACGATTCTCATATTTTATTCTCTGAAAACATGTCCTCTCTCGTATTTATAAGCCGATAACGCAGGATAGAAATGAACCTTAAATAAAATATTGACCTTTTGTTAACTTTAATCTGTCACTCATTTTAACTTGGAATTTTCTTATTGCACAACTAAAAAACTTCGTACACAATTTAAGTTTGATATTGTTAAAACTAATAATTAAAATAGGGTGTTAAACTGATAAAAACACTAAAAAATTCATCCCGTCAAAATTGTCATAACCTTACCGGCTCGTGAACAAGATAGGATCGTTTTTCTGAAAATCTATAAGGACATTAAAGCCAATTAAAACTAAATTAAATTGTCAAACGATACTTTACCCAATTTTAATACAGTCCAAGGAGTCTGTATGTGTTATTTGCTTTCCCTGATGAAGATGCGTCGAAAAGTTGTTTGATTTAGCGTGGATCTTATTTTACTAATATTGTAAAATGCAAATGTTTCGATGGATGGATGGAAGAATGTTTTTTGAAGATATCTCAAGAATCGTAGTACTGATCTCGATAAAATATGGCATAGCTATTTCGTTCGTTTTTTTTTTTATTAAGCGGACAAGGTCGCGGGTTAAAGTATATTTTTAAAGGTCAATGTCGTAGATTACTCGACAAGATACTCTTCGGCGCAACATAACTATGTTTCGACTGTCGAAAGCACTTGCATAAAATCATATAACAGTTTCTCTTTAAAAAATTCAATTTATATAAATGACCCTGCAAAGGTACGACACTGTAATATGTTGCAGATGTGTGAGTAGCGGTCACTTAACAGGTGACCTTTTTTTTTTTTTATTAAGCGGACAAGGTCGCGGGTTAAAGTATATTTTTAAAGGTCAATGTCGTAGATTACTCGACAAGATACTCTTCGGCGCAACATAACTATGTTTCGACTGTCGAAAGCACTTGCATAAAATCATATAACAGTTTCTCTTTAAAAAATTCAATTTATATAAATGACCCTGCAAAGGTACGACACTGTAATATGTTGCAGATGTGTGAGTAGCGGTCACTTAACAGGTGACCTACTTCAACTGCCGCTTTCATCATAAGCAACTAATATTAAAAAAGGTCCATCCCACAGCCCCCGCGGCCCACCTCCTCCGGCCACGAGAGCTGCGAGAGGACAGGGCGAACCATATCCATCCCACAGCCCCGCGGCCCACCTCCTCCGGCCACGAGAGCTGCGAGAGGACAGGGCGAACCATATCCATCCCACAGCCCCGCGGCCCACCTCCTCCGGCCACGAGAGCTGCGAGAGGACAGGGCGAACCATATCCATCCCACAGCCCCGCGGCCCACCTCCTCCGGCCACGAGAGCTGCGAGAGGACAGGGCGAACCATATCCATCCCACAGCCCCGCGGCCCACCTCCTCCGGCCACGAGAGCTGCGAGAGGACAGGGCGAACCATATCCATCCCACAGCCCCGCGGCCCACCTCCTCCGGCCACGAGAGCTGCGAGAGGACAGGGCGAACCATATCCATCCCACAGCCCCGCGGCCCACCTCCTCCGGCCACGAGGGCTGCGAGAGGACAGGGCGAACCATATCCATCCCACAGCCCCGCGGCCCACCTCCTCCGGCCACGAGAGCTGCGAGAGGACAGGGCGAACCATATCCATCCCACAGCCCCGCGGCCCACCTCCTCCGGCCACGAGAGCTGCGAGAGGACAGGGCGAAACCATATCCATCCCACAGCCCCGCGGCCCCCTCTCGTCGCAATCGCGGTGCGACTCTCCGCTGAGTCGCGGAGGACAGGGCGTGTGGCGCACCGAAATACCAGCACGCCTCTTCCTCCGCGACTCACCCTCCCCCAAAAACTGCTGGCCGCATGGGCCAGCAGTGCCCAGGAGGCCGCCAGAGTCCCTCCTGTAGAACTCTGAGCGGCCCCCCCACTGGACCGGCGTCGCGGGATAATCCCCCGCTAAGCCGGCCATGGTTCCTCTTGGCTTCACCGTGGCCCGGAGACCTCGAGGACCACGGCTACTGAGCCCCACCGCCACGACAAGGCGGGAACCGTCGCAGGGACTTACAGGTGACCTACTTCAACTGCCGCTTTCATCATAAGCAACTAATATTAAAAAAGGTCAATTCCTACCTGACATGGGTATCAAATGAAATAGCTTGACCAGTAGAGTATAGTGCAGTGTACTATGAAATCCAAAATAGCCGCAGTCACAAAAAAACGGACATATCTTTTAACGCCCATCTCAACACGAGTATCAAATGAAAGGATTTGAGCAATAGTATATGGTAAAATCCAATTTATTAGATGAACTAAAAACTTAAATTTAACTTGTTACATGTAGGAATTGACTTATATATATTTATTAACTAGCTGTTGCCCACGACTTCGTCCGCGTGAAGTTTGAAAGTACAATACTTACGTTCGCCCCTTTTTTCAAGTTCAAGTATTAACTTAGTAGTAATCTACGTAATAACCGAAATCTACCGATGCAAGATTAAAAATTACCAATTAAAAACCCAATAATCTAGTTCTAGTCCAATTTAAATACCGTAAAGGGCAATTTTATTCTACATTAAATTCTCCTGACAACAAACGCATTTATTTGGATAAACCAATAAAACAACGACGCAAGTAGCATGCGTTTTTAATTTATTTTGTAAACAAAAAAGTGGTTAGTGTTAGAAAACCGTTAAAGATAGATATATGCCATTGCGGACTTTTTTGTAGAACTTTTTGAGATCTACAATTCCTTAATACATCATTTTTATATACCCGTAACGGTTTAGGCAGCGTATGCCGAGAAAAGTTAAAATATAGTGATTTTATAACGCCGGGGTCCAGAAATACGCTATTTATTAATAGTTCCTCAATATTAGTAATAATAAAATATAGCCTATCTTCCTTACAGATAAATTATCTTTCTAATGGTGAAAGAATTTTTAAAAGCGACCCAGTAGTTTTTGCGTGAATAAAATACATACAAAAATCCATAAATACAAGTCTTTCCTCTTAATAATATTAGTATACTCGTAGAAGTCTAGATATAGATAAGATTTGTTTTCAACATTTCCATTGCAGCTTATATTTGGTTTAGTCGCTACATGTTTATAGGGTGTTGTCATGATAAAATGAAAAAAAAACTTAAATATTTGACTTATATTTATTACATCGATATAAAGATAATCTAATTACAAACCAAATGATGAAGAAATCCAATACATTATAAATTCCAGTACATCAATATACACCTAAATCTAATTACAAACAAAATGAAGAAAAAAAACCAATACAAATTTATAAATTAAATTATGTAATAATAAGCAAAATCGTTATTTCGCATTGTCATTGAGACGGAATATAAAAATGTAAAGGTTTATTTCTCACCTTTATATATTATAATGTAATACATTATGTAAATTATATGGTAAGCAACTTTTTATAGTTTGAAATTGTTATTATAATTGGTATCGTGTTGGTACACAGCATAAAGTTTTAATATAATGATTTATAATATTGAAGGACATCGCAAATAGCCAGGTATTTCCTTAACAGGGCATTCTAATTGTTACAAGTAAAAAATGTATATTCAAAAATATTATAAATATCCAAATCCTAGTAGTCTTCTTGAATTTAAAAAATACTACAAACGACACATTTATTTAAACATTGCATGTGGCTCAAACCACCATGTAAATTATTTAATTATGTAATACTAGTCATATTCGGATGATATTTA
This sequence comes from Papilio protenor, assembly GCA_029286645.1. Lineage (NCBI taxonomy): Eukaryota > Metazoa > Arthropoda > Insecta > Lepidoptera > Papilionidae > Papilio > Papilio protenor. The sequence continues at coordinate 1,618,209 of JAGSMZ010000033.1, read as the reverse complement.
TATGATTTTTTAAATTTTAATTTCTAGTATATAAAACGATGTTCTAAGTTATAAAATAATAATAATGGAAAAATTCTGGATTAACTGGAAGATTGATAGATTTAACTTAGATTCAGAATTCAGAAACAATTGCAGTAATTGTAGGCTTTACCCCATTTTATATATTTCATGTGTCAAAATATTTTTAAGTTAAGAATTTATGTGTGGATTTCGAAGTAGTTTTAACACTTACTACTTTGACTGCAATTTATAGTATAAATGATTGGACATATATATAATCTTTGCTGAAAATAATAACCACTGTCAATCAGATTGAGATAAATTGTAAGTAAAAATCTGGTCTTGAGATTTAAACCTTAATTACAGTAGAATACAAATTATCAAATTAAATATAAACACTACTTCAGTGTAATTATACAATGACATACAGGGTATAAATTCTAGACAGGTATGCAAGGAAATCCTTGTTCAAATGCGGTATTCCAAAAGGAACTACCATATATATTTTAGGACAAAACAAATCTTTAAAATTGCAATCAGGTTTGAATCTTCCTTTTGTTCCATTTCAAACTTATACCTTGTACATATGAGTAAATAGTCAAATAATAAATCATATTAATTATAATAAACATAGTCTAGGGATCAATTGTGGAATACACTGAAACTAATAATTAAAATAATTCAGGCTAGTTTAAGACTGCAAAAAATCTGTTCAAAGTACCATTTAAAGAGTTTTCTGTGGAAAACATTCCCATTATACAAAATAGGATGTCAATACCACATAAGCAGTTTCATTTTCCAAGCAAACATTGTTCTAATATTTGCAAGGTTGCTATCATCATAGCATATTCATAATATAGTTTAGGATTTAAGGAAATTATTTCATGTACAATATAAAATGAGAGAACATTGAAACACCACTTGTTCCCTAGACATTGTTTCAGTTTCTTAAATATCATTTCATTCATCAATTCACTAAAACAAATATAATCATAAAAATTACCCAAGTAAAATTGAATATTAAATATATTATAAGAATATAATTAAAAGAATATCTATACCTATAGTTCGCCCAGCAAAAATGTGTCCGAAATTAAAAGAAAACAGGACCTAGCCAGTAACTAAACATCAGCGACAATTTTCTTACTGTTTACGATGAATATGTACATTCATCTCAATACTAATCATAACATTTCAAGCTTCATCGATGTGCTTAGCAAAATTGTGCATCATTTCACCGATTCAAGCAACTACAGTCAATTGAACATTCCATGTCATGGCTAATGCTAGTTTCACACGAGGGCAGAACTGTGTAGACAAGCCATAGATGGTTTAATTCTCCTATTATTTGAATTTATACTTATTAAAATGCTATTTAGTCTTAATATTGTTAAACACAGTATTGCAATTGCTCTGACCTGCCATTCTGCCCTCGTATGAATATTTCATGGAACTGTCAGTGTTTAATGACAACACACAGGTGTTAGATAATAAAAAGCACTCACGCTATTAGCCTGCTTACATAGTATTTCCGCAGTGCTGGCATAGGGTTTTTATATATGTTTAGTGCGTAATTGCTCATCAAATATAAGGCCCAATAAGATAATGTTATGAGCTGTTAATAGCAGCTGTAATATTCAATATTTTTAGATATGGCATAATATTTAATAATTGTTATTAGATTATAAAAATATGCTGAATATTACAGTGAATATTTGATAGCTTTGAGGGTTTTAACACATGTTATTTAACCGCACAAATTACAGAATCCTGCATCCCTTTTTCTTTGGTGGTTCCGGAGGCTCCAACGCAGCAAGAATAGCTTCGTCGAATACATTTTTCAATCCTTTCTGAAAACAAAAATTAACCACTCATTTACTTTGTTGTACTACTTTTGACATAGATATTGGTATTAACATTGTTCTATATTGCTTTGTAAATTGAATATTCATAGTTATTGTACACTTTTAGTTTTGTTGGGCAGAGATTTGTAAAGATAACAAGGTTAAAGTACTGTTCAGTAAAAAGCAAGACATCTTTATTGATTTTTAGGAAAATCCCATCTTATGAGGATTATACTGGTTACATATTTCAAATACATACCTGAGTCAGAGCTGAACACTCCACGTATTTGACAGCCTTGAGTTCCTTGGCGAGTTTCTCTCCCTGTTCAAGGGACACTGGCTTCTGTTTTATCTTAGCAAGTTTCTCCATAGTAGCGGGATCATCGCGTAAATCTATCTGAGTCCCAACCAAGAGGAATGGTGTCTTTTGCTGATGATGAGTAATTTCTGGCACCCACTGAAAATATTTTATAAATTACACTACAATAATAAACATATAGATTATTAGCTGTTACTCATTTATAGCTTTATCTTTCCTCTTTATATTAGTATAGATTAAAGTATTTCAAAGTTGATTCTATGTTACCTTTTCCTTCACATTTTCAAAGGAGCTCGGGCTCACCACACTGAAGCACACAAGGAAAACATCCGTTTGAGGATAACTCAAGGGACGTAGTCTATCATAATCTTCCTGACCTATAAAACATTTACATTGCAACATTAATTACACTATCCAAATAATATATACAATGCATACATTAATCATAATTAAGAAAAACTTCAATCATTTAAGTGAAATGTGTTTACCTGCAGTATCAAAGAGTCCCAAAGTGTATGGTTCTCCACCAATCATGACAGTTACAGCATAATTATCAAAGACTGTTGGCACATATTCCGATGGGAACTTGTTGGTTGTATAACTGATCAAAAGACATGTTTTACCAACCGCCCCATCACCAACTACTACACATTTAATAGTCTGCATATTGAAGACTTTAGTATTAAGTGATAATTACGTCAATAATTTTTTTACAGTTATACTCCTGTCATAGCCTCTTTATAGAGACAAGTACCTGAAACAATGCATAGTAATGCTTTAAGTAATTTATTAGGTTTAATATAATTTGTTAAACAAAACAATTCTTAAAACAGGTGAATCATTAAACATAATTAGCACAGCACCTTTGCATTAAATGAAACATCTTTAAAAACATTTAAATAATGGTACATACTATTATGACAGTACTATTGCCCTGGATTTATATGTGACTAGGTGTTGCTCGCGACTTCGTTCGCGTGAAATTAATAAATAATAAAAGATGTAACCTATATTACAAATAAATAATCTTTCTAACGGTGAAAGAATTTTTGAATTCAGCCCAGAAGTTAATGTGTTATACATACAAAAATACATACGACGAAAACTTTATTCTTGTAGTCAAATAAAAATCAATATTACCAGCCACTTTACACTACTGCCATAACATTATGTCCAGTCCACCACAGAGTCCACAAACTATCAGTATTAACCAAACCAACAAACTTTTCAGTTAAAACTGTGCATGTGTTCTGTCAGTTGAACAGTACAGTTTTACCTTTGCATGCATAGTTTTAACTGAAATGTTTATGTGTTCATTTAAAACTGTCAAAACTGAGCATACATAGTATTACACATATTGTGATATTTCATTCTCTTTCAAGACTGGTTATTTAGAATTTTCCAGATTTAGAATTTGGAAGAGGGCATACATACAACATGCAGTAATAGCATTGCTACAAATACCTTACTATTTCAAGAATATTAATAAAAGATAAGTGTCAATTGACAAATATGTACATAAAAAAGCTAAAAACATGATTGTATGGTTATAAGTGCCCGTGCATATTTAATTTTATTAATAATAGAAAAATGTAACAATAAAAATTGAAGTAAACAAAGACATATTTACAATAAATAGTTAAGAATAGAGGTACCCATTGTTAAAATCACCACAACTCATGAAGAATTGAAAAGCAAGAATTTCATAACCTTAGATTAATTTAATTTTTCAATTGCATGATATTTATGTATTAAATAGCATCATCTTTTTAAAGTACAAACTTTGTATTTTTAATTTTGCGCCTACCATTATATTTGCTGCTAGATGAGCATCAAAATCATGAATTGTAAAATGATCTTGCTTTATTCTTAATAATTTACATATCCAGATTATACAGAAAATGTTTTACAACAGACCACAGATATTCTTGGTCAGTTTTGATGATTTAAAGCAACTAACCTCTATCCAAATAAGTTTGTGTTGGAAAGCTTCAAAGTGGATGAAAATTATCAAATCAACTTAAAAGGAATAATTTAAATTATATCATCATTATTTCAGCCAAGATATATTAGGAGGATTATTGTTGTATGTGTCTAGAAATCCTATTTTAGAACAAGACTATTTTTGTATCCCAAACATTTATACTATAAATTGAAAGTTTTAAGTAAAATAATTCTGTGGTAAGACTTCTGTATCTCAAATAAGTATTGTGGAAATTTGAGAAATCCTCAAATAAATTACCACATGTTAAAAAATTATAAATGTCAATAATTGCTGGCATATATCTAGTGTGCATGGTTTATTTTATCTTTCTTTTCTATGCTGTTTGATTTTCTAAATAAACATAGATTTAGGCCATGAACAATAGGCAATATTTTTGATTGCAACTAATAAAAACAAGCAAGCATCACTATTGTACTAAATAAACCAGCCGCTGTAATGCTTACTAATATTCGCAAAGCAAAAATAACACGATTGACAATGTAAAATAAAATGTAAACAAAAAATCACAATGAATTTTTAAAATACAAATAAAGTATAGGGCTAGTTTTAATAAAATTAAGCTTGATAATAATACATATCGCTTCAGAATTATTAATTTACATGGAGTCATTAACGAGACTAGCTAGTCATCGCCATGCCTCCTTGTCGGATGCCATCATAACTGTTCCGCACCGCATTCCAAAGTACAAATACATTTACATCTCATAAATAAACGAGTTCAAAACATGCATATGTTAAAAATAACTTTACAAATCACTATATTGTAAACAAATCCATGTAAAAATCAAAGGAAAGAAGCATTTCTTTACATAATCACGTCACAATATGATTTGACGTCCATTTTGTAAAGATAGAATACCATCTATGTCGTACAGTTTAAATGTCGACAAATACTATGTTATTCAAAACTTTTCTTACCTTTATTCGAAATCTTCAATGCAATCAACAATTACTGTCCAGCCTTGGAAATACTGCAGATATTAAAACTTACAAACTGCGCCAAGCTAAACTGCCTGGGAACTTGCCGACTCAATAACTCAATACGTTTTTCGATGTTGCGCTCCTAGCGCCAACGCACTGTAACCACACCTTTTATAATTATGCACTGGTCTCTGTCAATGGATAGGTCATCGCTTAATAACGACAGCGTCTGCTTCTTTCCGAATTAAATGCGTCTGTTGATGTTACTGACAGATAATTCTACCTCGATTATTAGTTCGGATTCTTACCACCACCTTCAACCACAACAGTCAGCGCCAAAATGGCGACAATCAAATAAGCACAAAATGCCACGTCTTATAGCACAGCCAGTAATAGAAGATAGTGTAATTACGAGAATGAACAAAGAGTAGCAACGACAGATAAATCAAAGAGTATATAATGCGCGCTTTACATAATGTTGCCAACATGCAATTCGAAAAACCTCGAATAATTTTATTTATTTTAATTTGTTATTTAATATAACACAAACTAAAATATATTGTTATCTCAATACAGAGATGACAAAATTTTTAGCAAAGTTCGTACTGTTTCTGAGAAACTGAGGACGCATTTTATTGTATCAGTTATTGAAAATAATAAATATACGTAGATATAACTTAATCATTCTTTTTCTTGAATTTTAATTTCTTCTCAGATGGAGACGCTGGGGAACTCAATTCATAGGATAAAAGTGACGATGAAAATTTTTAGCAAAGTTCGTACTGTTTCTGAGAAACTGAGGACGCATTTTATTGTATCAGTTATTGAAAATAATAAATATACGTAGATATAACTTAATCATTCTTTTTCTTGAATTTTAATTTCTTCTCAGATGGAGACGCTGGGGAACTCAATTCATAGGATAAAAGTGACGATGAACATTTTTGTAACCATACTTAAGACCAGAAACATGAATGCTTGAATAAAACAAAAATATATGCATTTAATAATTTTAATATAAAAATATTTTCACCATTGTAAAACAAATATCACATACAACGTGTTTTTTTTTAACTCAAGACCACGCATTAACACATGTTAATTTTCCGAACGAATTTTCGCCAATTTTACTTCAATGTACATACATGGAAGTAAAATTGGCGAAAATTCGTCGAAATAATTACATATCCTTGTATATTATGTATATTAGTACAATGCCCTTAGTCACGGGAATACAAAAAAAAACACGTTGTATAGAACCATAACATATTAAATTCAAGTAAATATTGCTTTTTAAGAGGTGTTTCAATTAGTTAAAATATTTAGTCTAACATACTCACTTAATTTACTTATTGTTAGAATATTGATATTAGTTACATGAACACGTAACCAATGACTTGTCCTACTTAAGAATAAAAAGGTTATTCAATTAAATAAGTGAAAGAAACAATGTGTGTCAATTATATTTAATGATACTTGTGATGATAAAATTTGAATTAGTCTAAATATATGAAATGACATTTAAATTATTTATTCTCAATTGTTTAATGAGCTTTTATTACTTACTTTTTTTTGCAAGAAACTCAGATATTTAATTTTTTAGGTACATAATGATTTAAAAAAAACTAAATTATTTTAACATTTGTCTAGCATGTTATCTGTTTAAAATTAAAAAGTAACCAGGTTTTTTATTGTAGAGACACTTGTACAAAACCATATTGTTGTCTCTTTTTTTCCAAGGGAATGAAACATCTCATTCTCTCAGTCACATTTGACAATATATTTGCACGACTCTCTCGGCAATGTTTTTGCTAAACATGAACACTTTAATGTTATTTTATTGCCAAAGCTATATAATATAATATTAATATTGTACATTCAAAATATTTTCATATACACAATTAATAACAATAAACATTTACTAGTAACCATCTCCATTCGACTAACATTATATTATATTATATAATATTTTTACATTATATTTCACAACATGCCAAAAATTCCGTTTGTAGAAAACAGAATATTTGCTATACAATATTTGCTATTATCATATTACTCGTATTTATTGCTCACGGCTCTTACATTTAAAAACAATGCACACAAACATTTAAAAAGTCACATATAAAAGCTTAAAATCTTATGTCACAACATTAAAACATTTTTTATTAACAGCAAATTTCAATTCAGCATATACTGCAATATAATCTATAATTAATAAATTTAATAAAAACATTATTACTTGTGTTATTTTATTGTTTGTAGTCATTTAAACGTGATTCCCAGTTAATAATTAATTATGTATAACGTGTAAAACTAACATTTAAAATCAGTTTAATTCACATAACAAATTATTATTTAGTTATCCAACATAGGATACAATATATGTCAATAAAATTGTACAAAAATATCCTAATTCTTCTAAAAAATCTTAATGATATGAATAGCTAAAACCATTTTAATACAATGACATTCTAATATATATTTAATTATATAAAAATTGCTTTATAATTACACTATGTAATGTAGCATAAAAAATCATGCCAACAACTATCACAAAATTGAAGTGATGTTAATATTGTTTATGTAATGTGATGTGATTTTAATATAACCAATGTTAAGGAGAAGGGAGACCTAAAGTCTTTCTTACGAGACGTTCCGCTATTTTGTTGAACTGTTTACGATCTTCTCTCCACATTTTGGCCGCATCAACATTTGCACCACTTTCATCATTTGGCTCTGGAAACCATAAGTAGTTAGGTCTATTAAAAATGCAAACTTAAAATACGAAATACAACTTGATATTATATCTAACTAGCTTGCGCCCGCGACTCCGTATGCGTGGAATTAAAAAATGTAAGTAGCCTATGTCAACACATATTCTAGACTATGCTCTACATGTATGCCAAATTTCATACAGATTCATTCATCCGTTTAGGCTACAAGCTTTAACATCCATCCATCTAGACTTTCGCATTTATAATAGTAAGAATATATCAAAGCATTTTTAGCTGTCATCAAACAACAATAATCATTGAAATCTTACCAGCTAGCATGCTAACAACTGAAAGAAGGATTTTTTCAACACTCTGTACAGGCGACCATCTCTCTGCACTGCTTTCATAACCCATTGGATCATCACCAGGAGCATGTAATATGGAAATGCAAACTCTACCATCAGCATAAACTAAAAATCAAATAAAACATCACATTATATCCCTAACTATATGTAAACTTTATTTTTAAATATATTTTTTCTAACACTACGTTGCAGTTAACTGATGGTGGCGAATTTTAAATGTTTAATAAATTTTCCTTTCGTTTTAGGGTGAGTTGCATCGAATAGCCGGTTATCGTAATAGTTATTGTTATAGTTAATAGGGTGACAAGTGCAAAAAACATATTCTCGCAGAGGTTTTATATGTTTTTCGTTTTTACAATGGAAACATTTTAACCTGAATGTCACTAAAGTGTCAAGTTGGTGTCAAAAATGACCTTTTGGTATTATTTGTAATTTAATTATAAATTAAAATGTTTGGAAATTCATGTTTCGCCGATTATAATTACGTGTCATACTCGTGGTATTTTATAGTTACATAAACTTTTTGCCCACGGAGATGGAGAAAATAGCAAACTCTTGTTAAAATAAACTAGTTTGGGCCATTATTGAAACTGTATTTACTTTACTACTCAAGTATGTAGCGCGAACAATGAAGCAATAAAATTATACAAATATAAATGCATCTTATTTATTTTCCATAAATTGTCCTTTTATGGAGTACATTTTTTTTAAATAATAAGAGAAAAGGGACAAGCGTTGTTGCTACGGCCTTAGACACTCGAAATTTGTCCAAAAATTCATTCCATCTTGGAAATCCATTAATTTGAGCACGCAAGACTTTTATCTCCTGGATTGTATATAGGATAATAGTAGAGATTCTCTTTTTCCATTATTTTTTAATTTACTTGTACTTTTGAAGATAAGAACGTGTGACAGTTGACACTACCGAACTGACACTAACGGTAACTATAACTATAACCGACCAAAATTGGGCGGTTATGATTAGCGTCAAATATGACGTCATTTTGACCAGCGGAAAACTGATGTAGCGAATATCATGAACATCCGTAGACGTAACCACCGGGAATGCGCTGGTTAAGGTTTATAGTTAGTTAATGTAACACACCCTTAGTAAATTTTAAGGTTATTACAAATATTACCATTACAAATAATTTTAACTTTAACTATAACCGGCGATATGGTGCAACTGACCCTTAAATGTGTTTGTCATATTTAAATTATTTTATTAGCAAGCTATAATTTTCTATATTTAGATTAGCAGAATGATAATGAATGACTTATTATCACATGGACTAAATTTGAATATAAATTCTCATTTCTGTTGTGAAAGTATCCTCGCTATACCTGAAAAACAATATATTTTACAGCAAAACTGTCATTTCTTATTCAGTAGGGATCAAAATTAATTTTAACTTTTGATAAAGTTTGTTTTGTAATTTATTAACATTATTTGCAAAAAACATTAGTAGTTAAATTAAAATGTTTTAACATCCATGGCCCAAGATATAGAATTCAAAAATAGTTTCTGTTGTTGATAATATTAAAAGAAAAAATGTAATTTCATTACTTTCTACAAGTAACATAAACCATATATATATGCAACATTTAAAACTTCTTCCACATGCTTATCACTTTGTTATTTTTATAATAAATAACAACTCCTGTGAAACTTCTATAAATAGATATTGTTATCTTTGATTTTTATATATGTACTTTGTCATACAAATGTTACAACACAAAACTTTTTAATAGAAAACATAATTTTATTAAAAATTGTAGGCACTTACTGTTAGGATGAAACATTTCACATATAAACTGCATTTTTGGCGGGCTTAAAGGATAATCAGGAGGAAATATTAATTTTGCAGGGAAAATTCCCCCTTCAAAACAAGTCCCTTCTGGCCCTCTATAAAAGAAAAGAGAACATTTTTTTTATTTACTTTATTTTTCATTTCTAATTTCTTATTTTATTAATAAAAACAAAACAATAACCACTGATAAAATGGCATAAACAGAATGAAGCATGAGAAAGGCAATATATTTTCTGTTTATCTTATCTTCGCATAATTTAATAAATTATCAACACAGCGCCATCTTTTACTATGTTTTTAAAACATCATCAACTATAATACCAAGGTTCCGACACTATACAAAATCTTTACTCTTTACTCGTAGTAATATTAGAGATTCATGGAGCTCTTCTCTGAGTGCACGAGGTAACTTATTTACAGCATAAAAATAAGCTTTATTCCTTTGGATTAAAGGTTAAACTATTTATGATTTTATTTAAATTTAAAGAGATTTATTTAGATTTATTAATCATTTTCTGTTGATATTTAGATTTGTTGAATTTTGATAGTTCAGCGCATGAGAGCATGTTAGGTGAAGCCTCCACTGATCGTGAATTAAGAAAATGCCCTTTGTGGTTACTAATGATTACACTACTTCAATAATAATTTAACTTACGTTATCAAAGCTTCCCACTCAAAAAAGTTTTCTTCATTTATTGGACCAGCAATAATACCTTCTGGAGGATTCAGAGTCAATTCTGAAAAAAAAAAAACAATATTTTTACAAAATCATGATGATAAAATAATTATGGTAAAGAAATAAATGAATGACATAGTCAATGACGAATACACGTTAGAGTGGTTTTACAAACTTCGTGAAAAAACTTTTAATGTGGTCTCTATTTGGCTCTACACACCTCTATTACGAAAATGCATGTTACATAAGAGATTCTGGACGTATGTAATAGTCCTGCGCTATTTTTACTTAACGCTAATACATATATATCATATGTTAATAATATCTGTTGATTGCGAAAAAGTTTGATACAAGTTTAGAAAGAGCGGCTAAACATGGGACGTGGAAGTCAACTTCGCTTTTTATTGAGTTAAGATAGATCACTTTTTTTCTTATGTTTTGTTTCAATTATAACAAAATATAAGGTTCCCATACTTACGTTTATATTCAGCCATAAGACGTCGTAAAGCAGATCCTGCCATGGTTAATTATTATTTGGTTAAATATTCACAGGAAAATGTAAAATATTGTGAATGAATATATATAAATTTATACGTTAAACAATTTTTTATAAGTTGTTAATTTTATCATTTTCCTGACAAACTATTGTCATGTAATAAAAAAAAAATGTGGTAGTTTCTCGTTTGCTGGTCCAATTACGATGACACGACTCTTGACTAGTGTTGCCAAGTGACAATATGACGTTCCATACGTGTCATGTTGTCCTATGACGTAACAATAAGTTTTTTGCATAAATTTATTTGGTAAAAAAAAAAGTGTAATTTAGAAAAAATACAAACGTGTTCTTATGCATATTTTGAAGCTACAAATATAAATAAAATAATTACCACAGAAAATTCTTTTATTTTGCCAGAAAATTGGAATAACGAACTCTCGACAGATACTTTAATGACATAAAAAAGAAAAAATGTATCTCTGAATTAAAACATTGTCTATAATTATTATAATAATTATCGATTTATTTTGATTTTACAAATAAATTATATACATTGAATGGCAAATACCACATTTAATTATACTTTTACACATTGTTAAATTAGAGGTTAGTGTTATTTATTTCCTTAAGCGTACTTATTAAATGAAATACTTTAATACAAGATTTTTTATTACTTAGAATTGGAAATTCTAAAAGTTTTGTTAATTCTAAAATATGCGAATATACTATCACGTAAAATTTGCTATTTTACATTGTGGATCGCTATAATAATATTATGTACTTTGCGCAAACGTTACAAATTAAATTAAACGATCGTTTGAATCAATTTCGTAATAGATATGTTTCTATCAGTTATATTATAAAATTTAACTTTTAGTTATAACCTTATACCAAAACATAGACAAAAAATAAGATAATAATGAGTATAATAAGCAAATAAATATAGCGAAATAATTACGTGCGATATAACAGTGAAATTTTATAGAAGTAAAAAAGTACAGAGCAGTGGTACTTGGTACTTAACAGTGGTAGAGCCCGCTTTAACATCTTCGCACGAATGGGCCGGCTCGCCGGGTGTAATACCACGACCATACAGAAGACAGGCGTGAAGTGGAAGCAATTCCGCGTTTCGTCTGATGAGTGTGGTGCCGGAGGCCTAATTTTAGTCCCTTTCCCTTTCTACCCTTTTCTTAAGAGGAAAGGATGGGAAGGAAAAGTGGATTTGACGGTGGAGGAGACGCATAGGAAGGGGAAATGTCCTCTTTATGTGCGTCTCCTCCTCCGTCAATTAAGGGAAGGCAACGCATCTGCAATTGCGGATGTTTATGGGCAGCGGTCGCTTTCCATTTCGGTGGATTCAGGTGGCCGCTTGCTCGTTTGCCACCTTATACTATTAAAAAAAAGCACTAACTTGAGGGCTTATCACGAACATTCATGAGAACGTTTTCGTAACGTCATCGACAAAAATTGTATTAGGTTTGAGCAGTGCCCCTACCGGGCGTAAAGTAAACCATCAATTCTCATACAAATTTTGCCGATGACGTAACAAATACGTTCTCGCAATTGTTACGCATATATTTGTGATAGACCCTCTAGTTTAGCTAGGACATTGCTATCAATGTCCTACCTACACCAGAGGGTGCACCTATCTTGAGCCTATCTTGTAACCTTGACACCTAACTTGCAATTCTGCTGGTTGCTCTATGACCAGGGCCAGCAGAATTTGTTGCAAGATAGGCCAGCAAAAAAAATATCAGTTTATGGACATTACTATTGTGTCAACAACCAACTGTTAATACTTTAATATAGAATCTGTAAACTGTAATGTAATGTAACTAACATTGGAATTGAAAAGATTTTGTTAAATAAAAAGCACCATGTTATACTAATAAAAAACGATTGGGTACCGATAAAATTATTTATTTAAATAATATTTAAAGTATTCCTTAGTTTATGTAAAGTTAAAATGAATACTAAAATATAGATACATTTAACCAAGCCTTATATTATATAAATATTAAATAAGTATATGTTTCTTTATTGAAGAATTTGAAAATTCGTTAATTTTTTTAAACTTCAGTAGGAGATACATTAACTTCGCCCTTTCGAAGTCACAGTCACAGAATCTTGAAGAAATAAATACTTTCTCAACTATGTGGAAAACTAATATGATCAATAGTTTGGATTTGACAGAGGAAAATTGTACTAATATTATTCCCGGCTTTCCTGATTTGATTTCAGTGGTGAGAGAAACTTGTATATTTTAATGTAAATAAAATTGATTACTATTTTGAATAATCATACTTCATACTAATATTATAAATGCGAAAGTTTAGATGGATGGATGGATGGATGTTTGTTAGACTTTGTAGTCTAAACCGCTGTACGGATTTCGATGAAATTTGGTATAGATGTAGAGGATAGTCTGAAAGAACACATAGGCTATTTACTTTTCTTTTTTTTAATTCCACGCGGACGGAGTCGCGAGCGAAAGCTAGTAAATTAATAAATCGCAACTACCTTCGATATTTGAACATAAAAAATGTGCTGCTGAGTAATTCTATTGATCACGATATTTAGTAATCAGATATTTAACAGTGAAAGACGCCTGCACCATCTTTTGCACGAATAGACCGGCTCACTCGGTGCAGTACCACGACCACACAGAAGACGGGACTGAAGTGGAAGCCATTTTATATTTTGTCTATTCTCTTCCCACACTTTTTATAAGGGAATGATTGATAGGGGAGGTGTTCGTACTAAGGAACAGCAAATATCCTCTTCCAGTGTCCCTCCGTCGATCAAAGTTACGAAATTTATCTGTAACGGTTGCTTCGCTATTCCAGCAAATTCAGTAGGCCGCTTGCTCGTTTGCCAACTTATGATATAAAAAAGATGTAACTATAAATAGGTATCGTGGGAAGGAACCAATTTCATCCGCAATTTATTTTCTAGTACTCTGAGTCGTTTTTACAAAAAATGTACTTAGTCACTAGGTGTTATTAGAATATGTATTTTTAAATGACTTTACGAGTTGTAAAGAATGGTTATTGTATAATTAATATCAAAATATATGTTTTGTTTATTTTATATAGAAGGAAGAAACTCCACGTTACAATTGTAGTTTTTGCACCAAGACGTTCTGCAATGAGACGGCTATGCGAAATCATGAAAATTTCGATCATTTACCAAGAGCTTTGAATGATGATGCTGAACAAGGCATTTCTTCTGCACAAATAAATGACCAGGTATTGTTTATTCCAATTTAGCAGTTTAGGTTATCCGGCATTACTGACTGTACGTGTGTTTATGTAAGGTGATGGACCTATCTATAGCTACAGCCACTAAACTATTGAAGATGTGCTTTAAACCACAGTAGTTATAGATGAAAACGATCTCACCATAATTAAAATTTGCTCGTCACATTCTATTCCCCCTCCTAAAATGTGTACCCTAATTAGAAGGAATGTTATTTTTAGGGTGTCGAAGGACTACGCGGATTTCAATTCGTGCCAAGTAATTTTACCGATAATAAGGAAACAACGATCGTCGATGGACACAAGAGATGTTATTTTAATGAAAATACGAGTTACATATTATTAAAAGTTGAAGGCGACGACATGGATCCAAACGCATTGAAAGGATACCGTCGCCCCGGTATTCTAAGACGCACACAAATTAAACAAGGAAGGCAGACTGTTGATTTAAGGTTATTATAAAGTAGCAATTTGTATGTTAGATGGTAAAGCATCGTGTAACAAAGACATATTTTAAATCGCCCTTTTCCGGATCTGGTTTTTAGATTCAGGCCTAACTCTGTAGGTAGGTACCGTACCGCGGGTTATTTTTTCGACATCGTGTCATCGCTACATAATTCATAGTGGTCAGAGAGATCAACATGTGCATTTTAATTAATGATAATTAACTTGAACCTCGGTGTATAATTGTCTAAGAAACGACAGCGACAATCTAATTATTGTTTTGCAGAGGTCCTTTTACTTGTTCAGCGACATTGGCCCTGCGACCAGACCTTCAATGCCAGGAGATGTTCTTCAATTGTTGCGAGTACTCGCTACACTATCGCGAAGAACATACAAAAAGGCGAAAAGCTGCCTTGCGCTGCCAAGTTTGCGAGAAGAGTCTATACAAAGAGTTTGAGGAAGCAAAGCCTGCGGGCTTACAAGAAACTGCTCCGCCAATGGCATTTTCATGTCGTATTTGTGGGGAGAAATTTATATCAAGTTCCGATCAAGAAGAGCATAATCGCATCTTTCATATGAAAATGAAGCCCCATCAGTGTTCTATTTGCGACAAGAGATTTACGCAGCAGGGGGGTTTGCAGCAGCATATGCGCATGCACACCGGGATACGTCCCTACGAGTGTACCTTCTGCCCGAAGGCGTTTACACAGAAAGCGGGCCTCGACCAGCACATCCGTACTCATACGAAAGTGAAGCCCTTCAAGTGCGTAATCTGCAGCAAGTGCTTCTCGCAGTCAGTCCACCTTCGGCAGCACATGCGTACTCACACAAACATTCAGCCTTTCGAGTGCCGAGTGTGCGGTCGCCGATTCAAGCAAAGCAGCCACCTCAAGTTCCACATGCGTTCGCACCTCGACGACGGCGATGTCGTCATCGACGTGGAGACTTACACGCACGCTGTTCTGCCGCAGAGCCAGATGGACTTTTTGAATATCGCCAACTTACAAGAAGTGCAAGATGGCGAAACAAAATATTACGAAGCAAAGCTGAATGAACCGAGTCCGCCTACCGCCGCGGACATTCACGCTGCGCTACTCTTACCAAACAACTATTAAATCTGCCATATGTAGTTTGATCGTTACTATGGATATTTCCTTAGTAAACATTAAACTACTCTGAGGTAGACAGTTACTTTATTTTTTACTATTAAGTAGTCGTAAGCAAAGTTATTGAAAAATATGCGTATGCGTTTGTGCATACATGTCATCAATAGTGTATTTATCTACTTACATATCTGTTGTATATTTTTGACATTTTCCATTTCGAATTTTACTGCCAAAGCATCTGTAGATAATAAAATACTTCCCTCTCACACCTTTACAATAAATAAGAGAAAAAAGTGTTATTGTTCATGTTATATAGCAGTAGAAACTCACAGTTATAATATAATAAATTGATTTAACTTTGTATATGTGTTTATGTTTAATTAGGTTTATTTAAGAAAAATCATAAATTTATTTAAAACAAAACTCGGGATTGCCTACCTCTTTCAATATAAGTTTTCGGATGAAACTTAGATTAGTTAAGAAGATCTGTTGTTTTTCCTGGTTTCAAAATTGTCTAAAATATCCTTACATAATGTAATGTATCAGTGCAGTAGAATTCAGCAGCAGTATTTAGACAAAGGAATGACGGAGTCGTCAAAACACGGACGCGTACGACGTGTGGGCGCGGGGCGGTTACATTTTGGTGATTTGTATATTGTGTTAGAGCCGCGTATGGCGCTCAAGTAAAAACAAAGGGAACCCGCTGATGGCTGCATCCTGGCGATTTAACGTCCCTTTGTCCTGATTCCATCTTTACACCCATAACAAAATGATCTCTATATTGTCATTGGACAAATCCTATTTATCATCAGTCAGAAATTCATAATTCAGGTACCTTTCCTTGTTCATATTTGACTATTAATTGTAAAGATGCACTTCCATTGCCGAAATAGTTATAAAAAAACGTGTTATCAACTTTTTAACTTCATTTTTTAAATAATCTGCGGAAGCCCAATCTTCACGTCGTTATTTTAAAATGAAGTGTAATGTTTTATGAACAGTCATATCTAATACAGCTTTTTATCTGTCGAACGATTGGGCTGCCCCTGTATTTCGCACCCGAGCCCAGAATTATCTTTACCCGCCAGACATGTTGTAAAACTCCTAAGTTTTTTGTTAACGTCCATGCCGTGCCAAGACCAACTAGTAAGTTTTTTAACCTCGACCAACGCACATGTGGCCGATGCGCCGAGCATGATTTACATTTTGTTTACATCCGCCGCCCGAGGGTTAAATGGTTACCTATATCATATTGTATAAGGGTTACGTCCAAAAATGGCCAGCAGTACCCCACAGTTTCTTTAAATACTTTTAAACATATTAATGGACATCAAGTAAATAATTCCTATAAAGAAATTGTCAATATGTGACGTACGCAAACCGATTACAAGTTCGATCAGCATTGAAGATCCACAATCTGTATTCTATACTAATGTTATAAAGAAGAAAAGATTTATACTTTTGTACGTAACGAATAAATTGAAAAACTTCTGTACCAATTTCAACAATTTATGGCTAAAAAGCTTTATAACGTAACACTGAATAAAAGTATTTTTTTTAAATTCCGCGTGGTGGAAATCATGAACAAAGGCTAATATTAATATGAATAAAACGAGATTAGTTCAATATAACAGGTTTTCCCAATTAAGTCTGTAAAACAAGTTACTTGTCTATCATTTCCCTGACACAAGTAATACAACCTAAAAATGCAATCAATTTTTTTTTATCGCAAGAGTAAAATTTGAAATCAACACTAACCAAAACGTAAACGCAATAAATTGTAATTTCATGGCCGATGCGTTGAAAATATTTCATTTAATGTAGGCATTATAACGGATTTTGTTTTTTTAGTATTAAGCGCTCGACAGAATACTAGGCGCGATAATCCAATTCATCTTCCAAGTGTAGCAAATATAATTCATAGTATCATAAATCCTAGTCCAATATGATTTATTCATAAGAATCTGTACAATATATACCTGTGGCAAAAAAATGAGTGCAATTTCGTGCAAAATAATAAATTACTTACAAAGATAATCTTGAATCAATAAAATTGGTCTTTATTAATATTATGAAAACCATGATTCAGGTTTATGAGGTATTATTAAGAAATAGTAAACTATTTTCATACAGTAGCAAATACAAAGTACTAATTGACATTTTCGCGTCCATTGCTTAATCCCGTGTGGTCGCTTTGCCGGTTTTATTCCTCACGTCGCATAAAGAAATCAATGTAGTGCAGATAATCGCCTTTTTAATGCATAAATAAGCTTCCTACAAAATGTACCCCTAAGTTTATTTTGTTAGTGTAGTATACGAATGATAATAATAGAAACATGGCCATTAATGCTTTTGTATTTACCCATTTAGCTTCGAAAGCTTTTGTACTATGAGCTTTCTTTAAATCTCTAAAAAAGTTGTTTTTAGATACTGAGAACTGTATCTCAATTAAACTTGTCTAGCCTTTCGTGCGGCAAAGAACAAAAAGCGTTTGGACCGTTTCGATGGCCGTAAATGCGTTTAAAGTCGCCGTCGGCACTGCCTATGTTTACGTTGTCCGGTAATGGATCCTGTTCATTGGAATGTAGACGTGCTGATGATATACGTTTATAGCGACGTTTTATATAACACTGTATTGTATGTAGTTCATATTCGGCGAATAATAGAAGCATAACAACGGTTGGATGAAATAATTAGGTACTGACTGCGACATGAAAAGTTCAACCTAAATTCATAAGAAAAAAAAAATGTATCCAATACCACGAAAGAAGTAGATTTTAAAATATGAAGAAGTATATAACATTATTATAATGAAATCTAGATACAATAAACGGCACTATATCTATTGATATAACGGATAACTGTCGAGCCTTCAACACTCCAACTTTCCCCGATGAAATGTTTACGTAGCGAGCTGCGGGCTGCAAATGAAATCGTTGAAATAAATCTAGTTGCCGCTTCCTGAAGTCTGTTTCTTATTAAAACATACGCCTCGCTCACAAAGCAATGAGGAGTAAATGTAGGCACGCACGAGAAGCTGCTACGAGCCGCGAATTGGTGCCAACAGGGTTGCCACATCTGCATAATTATGTATGTGATATACAAGACTTTTACTTCGAAAACCATTCTTGGCGAATACAAACAAATTGCCCTCACTCCAAATGTAGTTAGAAGAAATTTTACTTATCGATATTTTAATGATACAAGAGAATGCAATTGTTGTTTTTTCTCAAAAATACTGAATTAAATTACTAAGACATTTTCCAAAAATAGTGAGATTTTAGACTATAATTTATTTACCTGTTTTTCCTTTTGAATCCAACATAGCATGGTAGTTATTGATAAGCTGTTCGCTGCAGTAAGTAGACGTTTGTAGATTTAGTAGCCCTAGCGCTGTACGCCTGGTACCCGATGACGGACACTACGCACATGGCCACTTCGTCATAAAATGTGATTTGCGATCTTTCTTGGTTGCCAGCGCATGCATCTTTGTGATTGTACACACAGTGAAGCAAGGGTTGATCAGATAAGCGACAACCACATTTCCTTCTATCATCATCACTAGCTCACTATACGTACCATGTCCTATATTTCCTTCTATACCGGGTTAAAATTCGAAATCGCCGCAGACAAAATTTGATTTTTTTGTGCTGATTAAAAAAAGTCCTAATTTGAAACGAAAGACAATTTTAGTCACTATTAAATATTTCGCAAGGTAAAAAAAATAGACAAAATAAAGTTACCATTATATTTTACACCAAAATGTGGCTATTTTGCATATTCGAAGTTTACGGACAAGCCAATAGAGTGAAAATGGCCAATCGACCAGGTTAGATTTTGAACTGGTACTAGGGTAACATGAACAGTTAGGATGTGCATTATACATTCAGAGGGTGCGTCGTCTATGCAATTTTCGAATATGGTTCCGCGCAGCGGGGCTGGTGGGGGAGGGATCGGGGGAAGTGCGGGGGAGGGAGATATTGCATTCGCTAGTTCGGCCCCAACTCCGGCATTGCAGTCGACGGAAGCGTGTAGAGCAATCGCTCTTCACGTTTCCATCCTGTAAAGTAATAGTAATGAATTACATTTAAATGTATAGGTGGTACTTTACAATACGTTGATTTGAAATTTAAGAAAAACATTTCTCCGTCGATTAAAGAGTTTATAAAGCATAGTTAATATTATAATTATAAAAAAATTGTAATATTTAACTGTGTTTATTAATAAATTTTAATAATTAATTCATCACTCGAAGATATTATAGAGAAATGACTGAAAAATCTTGTTTATGTGCAATAGTTAAAATCACTCGTACGCTAGTGCGTCCGGAATCATACGCAGAAGTAAATACGTTAACGGTCCTGCGCATCTTTCGAGATGCGATGAACTCAAAAAGTACCCACCTAAAAACTATTTTTTGAGATACTATCGTTTAGTATTTTCAAATTTCTAATGGTGAGGTCAATAAGACTATTTAATAAATATTAAAGCCCGCTGCAGACGTCCGTTCAAATGCACCATATTTAAACGCCTAGATAAAAGTAATGAGGTGCTATGAGAAGGAAAAAGGGGATGTGACAAAATTAAATGTATGTATGTAAGACAGACTGCGTGAAGTGTATTAGGAGCTTTTTTTTTATAATATAAGGTGGCAAACGAGCAAGCGGCCACCTGAATCCACCGAAATGGAAAACGACCGCTGCCCATAAACATCCGCAATTGCAGATGCGTTGCCTACCCTTAATTGACGGAGGAGCAGACGCACGTAAAGAGGATATTTCCCCTTCCTATGCGTCTCCTCCACCGTCCAATCCACTTTTCCTTCCCATCCTTTCCTCTTAAGAAAAGGGTGGAAATGGAAAGGGACTAAAATTAGGCCTCGGGCACCACACTCATCAGACGAAACGCGGAAATGCTTCCACTTCACGCCTGTTTTCTGTGTGGTCGTGGTATTACACCGAGCGAGCCGGCCCATTCGTACGAAGATGTTAAAGCGGGCTCTACCACTTAAAGCACTGAGCTAGAAAGGACTAGACTAGACTAATGAGATGAAATTGTGGAAAGAAGGAAACCTATTGGACTGGCTCTGCTTAAGTGCAAATAGGAAAAACGAGTGATGAAGTTTCGAATATACCAATAGTTAGATAGTTATCTTATTTGTAGCAAATCTCGTTCAGATGTTTAAAGTACTCCATTTCAATAGAACATAACATATATTAACATAGAAGCTGGTAAGCCGAAGGAGTAGGTACGAACCAAATGAAATCCGAAATCATTGCATCAGAGATCGCTCTTGGCCCACCTTCCGCATCCAATGTCTTACGTTTTTGATAATTCTTCCCTTCAGCTTTTATTTTGTTTATCTAAACTTTTTATTGTTACCAGTAATTTATCAGTCAGCACGCTTTTAAAATGTCGTTAAGAGCGCGCGCACACCTTTAACTAAACTATCGTACAACTGTTTAGTTGCGCTTTGATTACTATGAGCTTATATAGAGGTGCGCACACTACTCGATTTTTAGTTGTGCAACTAAGCAGTTGAATGGGCTGCGAAACAATCGACAACCGTAGAACAGTTATGCGATGGTTTAGTCAGAGGCGTGTCAAAATTAATTAAAGAGCGTGTCTAAGAATAACAGTACTAAACTTTTGCATAACAGACATAGTTGTTAGTACCGACTGCCGGTATGTTATTAAACACCCAGTTATTAGAAGTGATATAAAATATGCTGGATGGTGTTATGTTTCACACTACGAGATGATAAAACTCCTTTTGTGTTGCCGATGTATATCATTGTACAACTTTGTTGTCAGTTCTTGTATTTCGTTTCGGAATTATTCGTATTTAAATACTTTTCATTGTATTTACAACTAGCTGTTCCCATGCGACTTCATCCGCATAAAATTATAAAAAAAAATTTTTATTGTTTACATGTGTCTAAGTATCAAATGCAAATGTCAAAATGACATGACATGATAAAACTTGGCAATCTTGCTTCCTTGTTGTTGGCAGCAACTTATGGTCTCTTTCCCACATTAGGGTTTTTATCCAAAATATTTACCTCCTAAGTTTAATGGCGTGAAAATATATAACCTAAAGCGTGACATAAGTGTAGGGCTTTTTATTAAAAAAAGAATTATTTAAAAATATGCAGTAATTGCTGACATCTTAGGCAACAAAGAAGTGTGTGTTTACGCTTTATTATAATAGTATAGAGTATAGATAAGTATATATAAGTATATAGATAACAATTTTTTTATAAAACATTGAATAGATAGAAATATAGGATTTATAATACTAGGTTAACTACTGTCTATTTTTTGTTTGTTTACACCTAGGTTACAAGAATATTATAGCTTATCTAACCAATCTTAAACTGGTTGAGAGGTTATGAAAAGTAAGCTTTATATCCTTGCTTTCCGAATCGTAAGTGAATTTATCTTTATAAAAATCTGTAGTGTATGTACATACATACTTTTTTGCGTAGAAAATTATGTGAACTTGAAAATTTACGATAACAATTCGTTTGGTTCTGGTGGTCGAGAATCAATTTACACCACTCATAAATGTCTAATTGCGTACCTAAAATTAAGGCGAAACCGTAAAAACCTCAAAGATAACATCACTGGATCGTAAAAGGTGATGAATGGAGGGTTCAAGATCAGGCAACGTCCGGCGCCCGCGCAGTGAGCGCGCCATCTTGTAGGCGGGGCCGCGGACGCGCGTCTGCGTACCCGAGTATCTCTCTCAGACTCGCCGCGCCGACTTAACGTATGCGGGAAAGAGCAAAGCGGATGGATCTTGCCTGTATTTTACATAAACTTCTCATTGTGAACAGCGTGTGCTGTTTTTTCTTCTGTTTTTAGTCAGCTGGAGATTTAATAGAACAAGTAGTAACTCGAATTCGCTCTACCTACATAAGTCCACATGTTATATCTGATTACGTATGTGTTTCTTTTAACATATTCACTGAATACAAAATCAACATATACAACTTGGATGTTTGTATGATGAGGTGTTAACATGGCGATAAATATGTGTGAGCAATAATAGTGGCATCCGTGTTTACTACTGAAGCAATTGTTTATGACAAAGATCAGCAACCCTGCTCCCGTCTCGTAGCGATCTTACGTTTATAGAGCTTTTTGATGGTAATTATTTATTATGTATTTATCTTTTGCGACACAAGAGTTGCTAGCATTATTAGGTATTTAACACCAAACACTTGTTAGTAATTTTAAGACATCTGTGTTTTGTTACATCAGAAGTTATGAACTAAATCACTTTATGATCCGTCAAAGCGCTTTACACACTATATGGGTATTGTGATTTAAACGGTTTCTAACATCCAACAATGCGAGACGTCTAGGTCCATGATAAGCTGCAATTAACTAGTTGTTGGTTTGAGTAAGATAGAAATTTATTTTTTACAACACTTAGGGGTAACTATATTAATGGTTGTATCGGATGTAATAGGACCACTGTTGGGACTACTAACGTTTTTTCAGGTTAGAGTTAAAGAAAGATAAGAAAAGAACCTGCAATTGGGTTATATAGGTAATATTGTTGATTTCCTTACGAATAAGACTAATTGGAATATATTAATCAAACTTGAAATTTGTAAACAAGACGATACTTGAAACAATTCTTTAAAGCATTTAAATTCCTTAAAGACTTACACGACCCGGCTGTTCCCTAAAGTCTCCCATAGCATTTGACGAACGATTTTAAAACTTTATTCGTCATGGTAAGATACAAACTTGAGTAGTTACGTTTTTTTACAATGACTTCCACGACGAGCCTGCCCCAGTCATATGAATCACTAGTCACATGTACGTTGTGTTACAAAAAACCACCTTATCACGCGAAGTTAAAGATAGTTTTCGTATACCGTCGATCGTTTACACGAGACTGAGTAAATAAATCCGGCAAGTTTAATGCAAAACTTTTGGTTTACGCTTTATGGTAAATATTTGGTATACGTCGTATAACTGTTTTATAGATCTAGTAAAATGTTTGCTTTAATTGTGCTAGGTCAAGAGCGGCCGTTCGACAGGCGTCCTTGCGACGGATAAATATTATTGTCTAAGCGGGTTTTCCGTTCTTTAGTGTTTGTACGTAAATGTTGATGATACAGGCTGTGGGCGCGGGTGCAACGACCGCCGCCAAACTGCTGCCCTCCACTACCTGCGCCCGCTGCACTATCTGCACCTGCCTCCTGCCTCCGTGGAGTCCGTACTCCGTACCTCCTCGACCTCTACCGTGGATCTCGCTGGTGATGACCACACGCTTTGGGACTGTTACCTAGATACAATGGAGTTCAATGCGAGACAGTATTGTAAATAACTAGTTAACATTGGTAGTACCCAGCACAATCAGGATGGATAGTTGGATATAGAAACACTGTCGCCTTACGACATAGGTAAAATATTAATGTAAATAAAAATAAAGCGTAAATCGTGAGACAAAATGATAGATAGTCATAACCTGTTTACGTCAAAAAATTAATTAAACGCATTTTCCAAATTGCAAAAGATTGAGTGTGCCGAAGAGCGTGGGTGTGGCGGGGAAGAGAAGACATGTGAAGAAGGGGTAGGAGGGGAGCGGCGCGGTGTGGGCGGCGGCGGCGGGCACGCAGTGGGCGGCCGCACTGTTCCCCGACACGCGGCTCGACGCGCACGCGCCCGCGCACGCATGAAGACCGAGGACCAAACCGGCGAGGAGGCGGCGCGCCGCGCGCCCGCCACGCGCAGGCAAGAAAAGCCACCCTTCTCTTACATAGCCCTTATCGTCATGGCTATACGTCACTCACCCAACAAACGACTCACCCTCAGCGAAATCTATGCCTTTCTTCAACAACAGTTTCCCTTTTTCCGAAGCTCCTATCAAGGCTGGAAGAATTCAGTTCGACACAACCTCAGTCTAAACGAATGTTTTGTCAAACTTCCAAAAGGCTTAGGCAGGCCGGGTAAAGGACATTACTGGACGATTGATCCATCGACTGAATTCATGTTCGAGGAAGGTTCGTTCAGGCGGCGGCCGCGCGGGTTCCGGCGGAAATGTCAGGCGCTGAAGCCGCAGTTCGGCAGCGGGAGCTATCTTTGCGGGGGCGGCGTGGCCGCGCTGCCGCCTTCACAACCGACGAGCTACGAGCTGGCGGGGGGCAGCGGTTCGAACGCTGGCGGCTCGACGTCCATAGACTACGGAGCCTGTGCGTACTCACATCCGAGCTCCGGAGGTCAGCAGCTGACGTACGGAGGAGAGTACTGCTCGTACGGGAGCATGGGGGAGCGCGACTGGCCCCTGGCGTACAGCGCGGTGGACCCGACCTACCGCCCGCCGCCGTCGTCGCCGCCTTCTCGCCATGACTTGCCTGACATTTTACCCAACTATCAGTATGCCGTCGCTAATGAACACGGTAAGTTATTCATATATTTTCCATATATTTTCCAATTACATATATCGAATTCTGTCGATTATGCTCAAAAAATTAATATAACTAATAATTAAATAATTAAGGACTAGTTAGAGATAAATCTTTACCAACAGTGGTATTGAAGGCACATGTTGCTAAATGTTAACACTGTGGATTAAGCCGGACGAATACATTGGGTATATGAACGATAAATACTTAAAACACGAAATGCATGTTAGTATGATAAACCCATAATAAATCACTGACCTCTTTCACATCTAGTTTTAATAGTTTTTAATGGCGCTTTTCACATGTGTACCTACTCTTTCTGTGCGTAGCTCTTTTTTACAATTCTGCACCTAATAACTTAATTCTCATCAAAATCCTTAAAATTAATATCATCTTTATTTTGTGGCTTCCATTGAGAGACAATAGAATCAAGAAGTATAGAAGCATTTTAACGTATTGATTAGGTTTATAATTTTCATCAATCAGAATTTTCGTTTACAGTACGTGTTGTCGTTGTTCTTTCGGAAAATGATGATTAAAAGTTAAGGCTACTTTACCCCTTTTTATATATCTGTGTGGTTAAGGATTCCTTTAAACTATTTATCCAAAAATAATATCAATATATGAACAAAAAGATATAAATAAAACAAATTCTTGCTAATTATAACAAACACAATTACCTATCAAATCTAAATTGTTATTACTACTTGTAAATAAGTTTTCTCTGTACAAATAAAATACTTTAACCTCAATGAATGTGTTTAGTCATCACATCTTGTTAACTTGTATAGAGATTACGGAAATTTGAAAGTTACTTTTTTACCACTCGAATGGTATGACGACAGTCTTACCTCGCAAACGGCGACTTCTGTTTCACGTCACCATCTCAAGTGGTACTGTCGAGTGCCAAACATTACACTCATAATAACGTTCTTAACGTTTATACTAACGGTGTGATCCCATGAACAATCACCCAATTTAATACGGTAAAGGGGTAGACAGAGATTAAGGAATCGACGCGATTTTAAAAAAAATGATCATAATTACTTTTATATGATTATAGTGATACTCGGCAGATAAATGACATTGTGGTTCTAATTAGAATGTGAAACATATTAGTATTTATTTACAAATTTTGTCTTATTCTGTATAACTAGAGTTTGCAGATTTGTATGTCTAATTATACACCCATCAATTAATTTTTCCTTAAAACAAATAGTTATCTACTTGATTGTATTTATGTGAAAAATTTTGCCACAAATAAGCCAGCAGAAAAATATTTTACTCAATTTAAAAGAGTAGATTTAAAAGGCATTGTTACTAGTGAAATAAATATTTACTTTTTGTCATCTGTGGCACACTTTAATAAATGATATGATAAATCTACGTACAAAAGTGCTTAAAAAATTCGTAGCAATGCGTAGCTTACTCGTAAACTGCTACGAATAGTTCTACGAGCAATTGCGTTATGTTATTATTTCTTCTCCGTCGGAAAAGTCTGGCGGATTTGGATAAACCTTTGTGTTTAATAATATCTAAATAAAGGTATATTATTTCAGTGTAAAATAACGATTATTAACATTATATTTGCAAATGAAAATGGCGATAACGACGGTACTGCCGATTCGTAGTACGGGTTAATTCAAAGCTTAACTCTCTTTAAATTATGAACTCCTGATACATGAAACTATTCCGCGCTGTAGGTAGTAACTTGGATGTATTTTATAGGTAAAAAGTAGTGCAGACACACAACAACCGTTTTACATTTTTATGTAGCATTTTTAAGCTCAAAAGCTCTACACCTCGTCACCTTTTTAGGCGGTTGTCTGTTTTCAAGTCTATATCTAAAAATGAATAATTTTAAAATAGGCTTGCAATTGTTTCAAATTATAGTTTACATTTTTCCTTTTAATAAAAGATAAATTATCAAAATTTTAGTGAACCCAATCGCCAGTTGTAGATGTAGCGACCTCTGCTTACTTTTTATTAGGTTATAAGCCAATTATCAATAAAAAATTGTCACTACAAATATCAGTCTACTGGCCATACTCAGGGTCGTTAATTGGTCAATAGGGGAGAACTTCAGTATAATTATGCAAAGATAAAGTTTTATTGAGGGGCAGCTTAGGAAACTATGAGTATGGCAATAAATTGGATTTATAAATTACTATTTTTAACGATTCTCTATCGACTAGTTTTTGCCATATTGCTCACCTATAACTATAACCTATCAGAAATCGGCGCCAAATAGTTTTATGTACAAGGAATTCATAATTTCAGAGAAGTAAACCCCGTTGAAGCTATAAAGGTATCCATTGTTATCCGGCACAAGCGTGGCAAGCCAGAGTAACAGATTGTATGATGTGTCAGTGATCTCTCCTACATAAGGTATTCAATACGTTGTTATATTTATCAGATTATAGGGAAAATAGTTAGAATAGTAATTACATATTTAAAATTACACTACCACTTCAAGAAGATGGGCAAAATAAAATGAAACTGCCGATTGGTCTCCCCTTTCGAGACAATTTGTCCAGTTGAAATTCAATAGTGTATTACATGTTACTTGCATACCATATCGTCAATTAAATAAATCATACGGAATATCGTATCGTATGATAATGTATACTTCTCAGTCCTTTCACTTTCAATATTCGTCAGAGTATTGATTTCCAAGTTTCGTGCCCGTGTGTGAGTTTAGTTGTTTATAGTCGCCTACATTGATGAAATCTGTGAACCATAACTACCTCATTACAGTTATAAAAAGGGATGGATCATATTTAGTTAGTAATGATTTGTTAAATTTTAGTTTCCGCTCCTTCCTATGTCATCGGCTTAGAAAAGTGTTATTGTAGATTTGATAAAATACACAAAATATTAAAACTTAGCTAGGGAATTGTCGCTACTGAACTGAACACAAACATTTGGCGACAACTTTGTTAGGTCTTGTTCAAAGATTTTTGTCACAACTATAATAGTAGTCGATATATAGTCGAAGAACTCCAAAATTATTATTATTGTGGTATAGAGTCTTTGAAAAGATGACCCGAAATAAGGCTAAGGCCGTCTTATTGTAAATAATTCTTATTCGTGGTAGTTAGTTGTAATTGTTCGATTTACCGCAACTCCAATTGGCGCGCATTTTGAGTGTAGTGGTAATAGAAAGAATTAGATAGACAGGCACCTCTTTGTTTTAATAGTATACCGGTATTGGTAAATGCCGGGTCTACTCAGGCATGTTGAGGCTATTCCTTATTCCAAAGAGTCTACCCGAGATTTTTTTTTTCATTAGAAGTGGTTTTTCATGAAATATGGTGTTATGAGTTTGTGACGTCACATTAACACTCAAATACCAGGAGAACAGGCTTCAGAAGAAGTTTAATATTATAACTCGATCGATACATTGCCTTACAAAATATCCATGCGCAGTTTGACGTCAGTATCACACTTTCGATTTCAATGTGCGCAATTGTTAGTTCCAGTCGCATTCTTTGGTCAGAGATGTGCAGTACGTTATCATACGAGATATTAAAATTGTCATTTAAGAACTATCTATCATTATTCATGATCTAATAATGAACTAAATCAAATACCGTAGCAAATAATTATCTTTATTCAGTACGAGCTGTTGCTCGCGACTTCGCCCGCGTGAAATTACAAATATAACCTATTACGTTCGCCCTTTTTTTCAACATATTACCAAAAGTATTGACTTAGTAGTAATCTACGTAATAACAGAAATCTACCGATGCAAGATTTCAAAATTTCTAAGCCCGGTAGCTTGTAAGCGGATTTTTCGGTTACCCTTATTGTTTGTGTTCGCGATATCTTCTAAACTATTAGTCCAATTTAAATACTGTGAAGAACAATTTTATTCTACATTAAATTCTCCTGATAACAAACGCATTTATTTGGATACGGATTAATATTGAAACCTGTTTCTTAATAGTTCCTAAACATTAGTGATAATAAAATATAGCCTATGTTACTCACAGATAA
Organism: Papilio protenor; assembly: GCA_029286645.1. Taxonomy (NCBI): domain Eukaryota; kingdom Metazoa; phylum Arthropoda; class Insecta; order Lepidoptera; family Papilionidae; genus Papilio; species Papilio protenor. The sequence goes on along the minus strand of JAGSMZ010000033.1, from coordinate 1,588,827 downwards.
ATTACCTTTCTGATGGTGAAAGAATTTTTTTAGCCCAGTAGTTTTTGAGTTATTTCAATACATACAAAAATACATAAATACAAAAATACAAAGTTTTCCTCTTTATAATATTAGTATAGATTTAAACATGTAAGTATAATTTCGAAGTGTACATAGACGTCTATTAAATAGTGTGAGCCGAGCTCAGGGCCGGATAATCGACGATTTATTGCAGTCCATGTGCGCTTCGAACTGTTTCTTAGAAGCAGCAACACTCCCTTACGACGGTCATAAAAGCTGCGGTAACATGTGCAATGGCAGCGATTCCATCGCTTGCAACGCTTGCAGCGCTTACTATTTCGAAGCGTCTGTTAAGGCAATACAGTTAGTGTCATATTCTTCAAAAATATTGCATTAATTATTTCCTTCGTCTGCCGATTTATTCCGCTTTGTTTTTATTGACCGACTTCCCAAAAGAAGGAGGTACTCAATTCGTCTGTATGTTTCTTTTTATATAATAAATAAACGTACCATATTAAAAAAAAAACGGTAACAAATAACCAATAAATATTGAGATACTCCTGACAAGTTTCTAAATAATAAGTCTCGACATAAATTAGTAAATGAATTTATTGCATTCACAAAGTTGGACTACAGTCTTTCAACCGTTCATCGTTATCATCATCTACAAGCCATTGCTAAGCCGAGATATTGTTTACAAATTTCAATTTAACACACTTCGACGCACCATTCTTAACTGTATGAATCAACATTATAATAGTAACATCATTATGATCTTACTTCTTACTCTTTCTAATATTATAAATGCGAAAGTTTAGATGGATGGATAGAAGTTTGTTAGAGTTTGTAGCCTAAACTACTGAACTGATCACGATTAAATATTGTCATAGATGTAGAGGATAGTCTGCAAGAACACATAGGCTACTTGCTTTTGTTTTTTTTTTAATTCCACGCGGACGAAGTCGCGGCCGAAAGCTAGTATGATATAATTCCATATTTCCCTAGTTATACCTTCTTTGTTGTTTGTCTGGCTCTTTACTAACAGAGATCTACTACTGCACCTCCCCGATTAATCATCAAAAACATCTCTCTTGTCACCTCCCTCAAGTGGCCTCCCGCAAACTTGACTAGGTCGTTGTTCCATCACGTGGGAGGTCGACCTATCCTGCCGCGATTGTAAGTCATTGTATGTCATTTCAACAACTAATTACCCATTAGGACAAAGGTGTAAAATTATTATACTGCAATCTATCACGAGAAAAGATTTGAATATTTGTTTATTGACTCGGTTTTAAATATTCTTACACCAAGTTGTTCTATCAGCAAGTAATTTAAGCTATGTTCGCGTTAATATTAAAATATTTATTTATAAATATGCATTTATTTATAAAACCAAACTTCATCTTTTCGTAAAGTATTATTCTCTCTCTACATTTTTTCTTAATGAAATCAGTTAACATTTTAGAAGTTCAAACAAATCAGTTATATTGAAAGACACTTATGAGGAACGTCATCGAAGCCGACATCGGAACGAATGACGTGCTTGCTCATAAAAATGTATGTAAGTACTTATCTGTATTGATTGCCTACGCCTTGTTATTTGAAGTCGATTTTTAAAACTAAGACTAGTCGAGAGCGGGATGATGATACGGTTTACGCAGAGATAATGGCGTGTTACTTTCCGTACGCGCCACGGTGACTGCGCCTGCGCCGGCCGAGCGCCTGTACGCCCGTAGGCACGTATGATCTGTTTACACATACGCCCGTTTGTTCGAGCCGTTTGATCTTTATAAATGCAATAGGTATTTCAAGAATACCGACGGAGGAACTCGGACGCGAGCTCGCTTTAATGAAAAAGAAAAAGACGAGAACGATTTTAAGAACGACAACCTTGATACAATGTTTATTCCTGGCTATAGGTGCTCCGTTTATGAGCATTTTTTTATTTAGCGTAACTGACATGTGTTTGAAAGTTTTAATTCAGTCCTGAATGTAGAAGGCGCCCGTCTCTCCGCCATTTTAGATTTCAGTTTCAGCTCACGGTTAAACCGCTAAGTGATGTCATTCTGCATGTTCGAAATTATAAATGATACCTAATGTTCACTAGTCTTCAAAGAAGCTCCTATCTTATGATTTAATGGATAAGTATTAGTCATTGAATAAAAAAAACTAACTTATAGTGTTGAGAATACTTTTTACTTTCTATTCTAAATTATCGTTATCCATAGTTTTTCGAATGGTGTACTTTCCAGACTAGAATTTAGGGCTACTGTAATAAACAATCTATTTTATTCACTCGTTTGTTTCACTATAGAAGAAGGTTACCAATAAAATATATTTATTTTTTATATCATAAGATTGCAAATGTACATTATTGTGTACAACTGTAAACATTGTGGTATAGTCTAGTGTTCTCTTTGCTCGCACTTAAATAGAGTTTGAAAATTTAATTTGCTTAGTAATAGACTAAACCAGTTTAAACCAGCAGTTATTCGTACTATTATGAAAAATCTGTCTTCCCTTTAAATAAGTTGTAGGAAAATAGTGAGTTTATAACGAACAGGGCAACAACAAAATTATGCAGACGAATTGAGTAATACTTTTGAGAAGTCGGTCAAAAAGCGTGGATAACTCTACAAATATGACCGTAGAAAGTATAGATGTTCTGCGCAAAAGAGGATATTAATAAAAAGGAAGTGAATATACATACCTATTGATATAAAAATAATAACAGCGAGTCACAAATGGTACTAAATGTAATCATATTACCCAATCTATGGCCGGTTTCCGAGCTACGTTTAACCGTCCGTTAGTGTTTTTTGGTTCGATAACTTCATGAAATGCGTTACGGAACTACGTAACTTGAATTTTACTCCGTTGAAACATAAGTCAACTTAACACCAATGAATCACTAAGTAATGATGAAATAAATATAAACTTCAGAAACCCTGCATTATTAATTTATGTTTAACTAGCTGTTCGCGTGCGGATTCATCCGCGTGTAATTATAAAAACTTTAATTTATTGTTTACATTTATCAAATTATCAATAGCAAATGACTTGACATGACCTGACAAACCTTAGCAATATTTCTTTCTTGACGTTGGCAGCAACTTATGGTCTCTTTCCCACATTAGGGTTTTTATCCCAAATATTTATCCCCTAAGTTTAATGGCGTGAAAATATATAGCCTAAAGCGTGACGTAAGTGTAGGGCTTTTTATTAAAAACAGATTTATTCAAAAATATGCTGTAATTGCTGACATCTTAGGCAACAAAGAAGTGTGTGTTTACGCTTTATTATATTAGTATAGATAACTCTTGAACCATCGTTTTATCGTTCAAAATATAAGACTAAACAACGCAATGTAACGCAAGTAGTAGCGCTATATCGGCATCGGTTTAGAAACCGTTCTAAACGTGTTAAAAATAGTCAGTGTAATTGACACGGAGATCGATGCATTTCACAGTTTTAACTCGATGTGTGCGGTCTTCGGCATCGTAATTTGTACGAAGCTTCTTGCACGACCCGCTCTGTAACCCCGCACCCGACTAGTTACTGTAAATACATAAAAACAAACTACACTAATCCACGACGCCGCCGGAACAAAATGATTGCAGTTCACCCTTTTACCCCGTCAACCATAGATCTTTGTTTATCTTGTTTTTTATAGCCGTAACTCAATATGACGCAATCTTTAAATAAGTAAAATGTGACTTTACTAACCCACTGTTTGTTGTGTGTTTTTTATTTTCCTTATTGGTATGTCAAAAATTAACTTTAAAATATTGAAATTAACTAGTCTCAGCACTCTGCCATTCTTATCGAACTAATTCAGTTCAAAATATCGTTGTCACTGTTTTTTTATAGACAGTCAAAGAAACGTTACTATATTTTTATGAGTAATTCGGCAGTGGAATCCCACGGTAAGAATAAGAACGTAAGGAACACGTATGATTTTTAAAGTCTGCCTGATATTTTGAAAGATTGGATAGTTCCTATGAAATATAAACCTTTTACATGATACTCGTACATAGCCAATAAGATGTACATTTACTATTTTCGAATTAATAAGATTTATTTAAAAGTATAGGTACCACGCATAATCATGGTAAAGACATGTTGAAAATTATATATGTGTTAACTTTAATTTTAACTTTAACTTACTTCAACAATTCCATGTTAACTTCAATTATATAATATGTTGTGGTACATTTTGTTAGGTTTATTAAGGAATTAAATTATTTTGCTTGATCTAGGATGGTTCGGAGGCGCAATACCAGATTATCTTCGAAATTTTACATCGTCCGTGACCTGAAATAATGTTCCCTTCACGGTCTCTTTGCAACAGGTACAGATATTTAATTAACTGATTTGAGATAAAAGCGAATTGACAGTGAATATGTTGATTGTTTATTTGTAAACAACAATGCCGTGTTAGGTATACAAAGGTATGTTTGTTTGTGGTAACAGAGTACGAAAAAAGTGTCTTATCTTTAGTATATTTAACACGACTATTGTAGATTCTCTGATGTATTGCGTCCCCGTGAATCCTTAATGCCAAACTAACCAAATGAACCATCGCTTTGTATAGTTTCACTCTGGTAATAATATCGGAAATAAAAACTATCACTCGACCCGGCCCGGCATCGTAAAACAATTTATTAGGAGCACATAACATCAATATAAAATGAATTATCTTCTTTTTATTGCTGTAGTGACATTAAAATATTTTGACTGCCACGCGCACCACAAATATCCGGCATTCAGGATTCACATATATCGCTGGCGATCATTCCGAATAATAAAAAGTGTATTTTGTTAATCATTATCGTTACTTGCTGTGCGATTTATGCGAGTTCTCTTTGCGTTTATTGTTTTTTTTGACAGTTCATTACCCTCTGGTATTTCCCACCTCACCTGAGCGCACCACTTAAAAAACTATAAATCTATAGTTAAACGATGGGAGCACTGCAAACGGGTAGGATACGATACGAGTGGCCCCGGCGCGCGTCACTCGTCGCCGCTCAACTTGGAGCAATTTATCCCATCGCCAAAGCCCTCGACTTGCTGCCACGATCTGGAAAGTGATGACATACACCAGAGCGCGCGCGGGCTCGCTGAGTGCGCACTTTAATTTTCGATCACCAAATTGTAAGTCATTTATCGAAAGAAATTATACATTCGCCGCTTTTAAATCTTCGATGTAGGCGGACGGCTTTGACTATTCCCTTATTTACCATCAAAGATTTTTATTTAAATATAGCCGGGATCGTCGTTCATAAAATTATTATTCGGTTAAAGTACCTAACACATGTTGGGATTCTGAGAAAATAGAAGCTCCCAGTAGGATTTTATTCCTAAAATCGTCGAATTGGGAGGTTTGTTTAAATTACGGCTATTAGGTAGAGGAGTGTTCCACGTGGCCGACAACGGATGAGCGGCAGGCAGAGTGAGGCGAGTGGAGGCGAGGCGAGGCGAGCCGCTGTCGATGGGAACGCGGCCGTGCAATTATAGCTGGCCTGGCCACGGCTACATGTTTCACATGAAACATGTAGCTATATAATTTTACGCAGCAGTTACATGAATCAACGCGTTGTCAGCCAACGCGCCGTACACGGCCGACTTTATCTTATTCAATCCTTTGATTTCGAGCAAAATTATTTCATAAAACAACTTTGTATTTACTTTAAAACAATTACACTTCTACAGTTCGCTAGTAGTATGGCTTTTTCCGTTCGTGTTGTTCATATCTTTTATTATAATTTTCCTCCACAAGTAAATCCTGTGCTGGGAAATTTGCTTTTAACTTAAATATGTAGGTATTTCCAAGTCACTTCTGTTGCACTCCACTTTCAAAATATTCGTGATTATGTGAATCATGCTGTTTTCTAGTTCTTCATATGATTTTTCTTCTACCCCAAAAAATATAACATTTCTTGCTCTAATATGTTTTTCTAAATATAATATTCTTTTGTCTTGTTTTCTGTTATCTTCATTAACGTTCTCAATTTGTTTTTGAATATTGGTGAAATTGGTCGTTAGTTTTTCATTTAATTCTTGAATATTAGTGGAGATTTTTTAGTGGAGATGTAGGTATAATAATAATAATAATAGCCTTTATTCAGATAATTTTACAATGTTAATTTTAATATTAAGTTGCAAGTATTAAATGTCATTATTTATTATCTGTTTGTCCGTTGCCGACATAGGCCTCTTCCAACTTCTTCCATTATATCCAAATATGTAGGTATGAACTATAAATAAATGTAATACAGACAGTATAGTAACTAACATCGTTATGCGTCTTTTGAATGTTAAAAACATGGCTTATGTTTTATTTCAACGGATTGCACGATTGCTGTTTTGTACAGAAATAATAAGAGTAAAATAAGGTACAGTTGAATCGCGAACTCGTTAAACAAAACTCAGAGCTACACGCATCATGTGCTATTTCTGTTTATACTCAAAAATGTAAGAATATAACTAATAATTTATAACGCGTACAGTACATAGTATGATACGGTACGATAAATGATCATTTCTTTCATTTTCTATAAGAAACATTACCTACTTATTTCATAAATTTAATTATATTTATCACGTTATATTATGCACAGTTTATTTATGATCCTTACAATCATTGAATATATTCGTGCAAATATAATTATATGGCTTTTGTCAATGCGAAATAAATAATCTTTCAATGTTTTATATTTGTTCGGCAAAATCTTTATTAAGATATTTTGTTTACTATATTCAGGTGCGGCGCCGATGTTTGCCGGAATGCGCGGCGTGCACCAACAGATGCTATCAGGCGGGACGCTGACAGCGACATCTATCAGCGGCCTCGGTAGCTTCGGGCACCATCTCACCACGTCGCTGCCGACCTTGCCTCCGGATCGCAAGCCATCTACCCCACTCTCGGGCCTAGGTCCGCCGCCCACGTCCTTACCAACCCCAGTACCACCTCCTTCAACATCAACCACTGTACATTCATACTATGATCACATGATATGATCGCGTTACAAACTGTGAACAAGAAATCAATTGATATTGCCATTAAAAATCTCGATTAATTTCGCACTTGTCAAGGATTTGACGATTTAGATATATTTTTGTATTTTTTGCTGCAACTTTGGCGATGGCGCGAGACTATTGGACGAGATTGGGAAATGACTATGATCATAATTTGTATTTAAGTGTTACTAAAGTTAAGTAACACCATTTTATACATTTATCAGTCTGATTTATAATCTTTTATGAAGATTGCTGTAATGAATGAATAATAGTGAGAATTGAAGCAATTTAGGAATACTTATAAATAAGTTTGCTATATTATATTGACTTCGAGTATAGTACTTGTTACGTTTGAATGGTATGACATTATGGACATGAGCTAGAATTAGAGTAATTTCTATATTCTAAGGCTGAGATGTTCACACACTACCTTTAGCCTATAAGATAGTACAAGAGTTTTCAGTGCATGAAATCACGATCTCAAGCAACTTACATTTCTTAAGTTTTCTTAAAGAATATTTTAATGTATTTTTCACTTGCAATAGCTGTCGTGCTGCATGTATGTAACTTTATTTATATTTCTTAAGAAATCATATATTTCGTAAGTATAAAAATAAAATTTAAGTAACACATAAAGGATTATTCACAAATATTTAATTCCAATATTGTTTTCCTCAAGCATTAATCGCTTTATACCATTAATTTAATTTTGTTATACAATTTCGATGCTACAGCATGTGACAGATGAACAGCAGTAGTTTCATTTTTGTATTGAATTTATTTTATGAAAGTGTTCATACACTTATCACTACTGTATGTCATCAAAGAATTACATTTTAGAGTTTGTATGTGTATGAAAATATGTTAGGAATTATGCGAACATACAATAGTATAGTTAAGCACACAATAGTTTAAGAAAGAGTGGATATCGCCTTTACTATGTACTTACTATATAAAATTATTAGTGATTTGCTAGATTATTGAAGATTAAAGTCAAATATGAGTCATTTTTCTTAGTTAAGACAAAACATATCTATGATTAAATACGATGGATATTATAATGTTAACATGACACGATTTAGATGTAATTATATAATTTAAGTTTGTTTCTTTTTAAATAAATTATAATTATGAAAGGTTTTTTTTTTTAAATCCTATGATCTGAAATAAGAGAGTCATACAAAAATATTATACTTTTCTGTGAATCTATAGCTTTTAGAACGAATACACTGAAATTTAAATGATATTGACTATTCAATCAATGTATTATTCATGCTGGTTTCTGGAATACTTATGAATAAGTTTAAGACCAAGAACATAAAACTTTGTAATAGAGGTGAACATCCTTAATCTCTCGATTCCCATATTTATCAGATTAGTTACATGCGATGTTTTGCCCATTCTTATAGTTGACGTCACACTGGCGTTTTTTGGACTGGAATAACCAAAAAATAAGCGAGAGGTAACTGAGTGAGAAAGTAAGAAAGGTGGCTGAATGAAAGAGCAATTTTTTGTAAGAGCTTTCGCGATTATACATATAATATTGTTTTATATGGCGCTCAATTTTTAAAATAAGATAAATCACAGATGTTAGATACTGAATATCAGTTACCAAGAAAAATATTAACTAAACGCAAAAGGGTATTGAACCAACATTTATACAATTAAAAAGATAGATAAACACACAATATCGGTTAGATTTTATTAAGTTTTGTTATATTCAAATCTAGATAAATCTTGACTTATCTGACTGTATGATTAACGTAGCTCTTGAATTCAGTATTTTAAAAGTTAACGCTTTCATTGTCAAATATCAATCAATGTCAATGGTCAAATGTCAACTGTCAGTGCTTGTTTGTATTTGTTTAATTTTCAAATAGTAAATTCACTTTTATCATTATACCAATATGAATGATAGATTTAAGCATATAATCAAAGGCTTTAAAGTCATTTCGTTGATTGGTGGATGTGCCGCGTTAATAACTTATCACATTCGACAGACATGTAGATCTCTAGACAAAATTGTCAACCTAAATGTTCTTGATGCGGAAAAAAAATATACTCCAGAGTATATTTATATTGACGATTCAAAATTTGATTTGAAAATGGTACAAGCAAGGGAGTCTAGGCAATCTGTGGGCTTATCTCGTATTTGGAAAAGTTTGAGAGATTCTTTAGCATCTAGACTTCTGTGGTTATGTCGTCACGGGAATCAAGAACAACGCGATCTAGCACTGCAACATCTAGCTTCTTTTAGGAATAACAAAAAGTGGGAATGTTTAAAACTAGCTCAAACTCTCGATATGAATACTGCAGTGTTACTTGCTCGTACTAGCGGAGCTGATTTACGATACTTTTTACCACCCCCAATTCACGTACGAAGAGCTGCATTAACATCTGAGCTCATGTCATTCAAATTACGTGACCTGATTGTCGGCGTTCAGAAGATAAGCCCACATAGCTGTATCAAATACTTTTTGTCTAAATACTTTGCCAATCTTCAGGAGCAAGCCATGGAGGCGGACAATGTTCCTGCTAAACCAGATGTAATAAGTGAAAGAGAGCTGTGTATGTTGTGTCTAGATGCTTTATACCATCATGTTATATTATTTCATTCTAAGAATTATGTTGACGATAAATCATCTTCTACACTGGTGAACATGGAGCTGTTGCCTCGCTTGGCTGAATTGTTTTTAAGATATCGTAATGATGTTGATATGGATCTATGTATATTAAAAATTCTTACCGTGATAAGTATGCACACAGTTTTGTTAAAGGACTTTTTTCAAAATGGACTGATAGGGGAACTGTGCAGATTAATAAAATCAGATGATGTGCGCTTGTCCAGCTCTGCTGCAGTATGTCTTGCAAACCTTTCTGGAGAACATTGTTTTAGACCTGGTTTATATCTATTACATCCTTTATACAGAACAAGAACAAAGCAGTTGTGCGACACTCTGTTAATACATGGCCTAAGGGGTGGTGTGTTTGTTACTTGGCGCCAAAGGGATCCCAAATGTGAAGGACCGTTAGTTATCACAGATGTTAAATCTAGAATTAAATGTGGAAAACCATGCGTTGAAGATGATATTGGTGAAAATTACATAGATCCTGAATTAAAACAGGTATTAGAGGACTTAACAGAGATGGATGAAGAATCATTGTTATCCAACATGGAAGTTGTCTTGCAGGATATACCAATTGAGGCTAAACGAGATTATACATTAAATTCTTTAACTGCAGCGAAAAAACGTATTGCTTTAATTAGGGAAAATGAGGATAATTGTACTTACACCCATTGCTGGCCCAAAGATTGGTTGCCAAAAGATTGTAATAATTTAAGAATTCTAGGAGTAAATTATTGGAGTTCACTTTCAGAATGGTTAGAAGGGTGTCCTTTACAAAGCGCAGATATTGCCACTAGAGCTGTTGAACTGACACCTGTTTTAATAGATGCTCAAGTGGGTCAAAGAAATGTACCCATTATTTGGTTAGCCCATTCAATGGGTGGTCTTATAGTGAAACAACTGCTCATTGATGCTGCTAATAGTCAAGATAATTTGAAAAAGATATGCGAGCAAACAAAAGCAGTTCTATTTTACAGTACACCACACAGAGGTAGTTCTCTAGCGAGCCTGCCTCGAGCAGCTGATGCAGTGCTGTGGCCGTCGCACGACGTAAAGCAATTAAAAGAAAACTCACCAATACTTTTAAACATACAAAATCAATTCCTGACAGTTGCAGATAAATATGATTTTGAAACCATCAGTTTTGCAGAGAGTATGCCAACTTTGGTGACAGCTTTTAAAGTTCCAATGCACTTTGTTGGGGCAAATTCTGCTGATTTAGGTCGAGGTGTATTTTATCAGCTACCTCTAGATCATTTAACTATATGCAAACCAGCATCGAGACAATCAATTTTATATACAACTGTTATTGATGTCATTCAAAGAATCACACATAAGAAATGTGAATTGCAGTATCCTGATATCTTTCTTGATAAATTGTATAATCTGTTTTCATTGAATATATTTTTCAAAGCCACAGGGGTTATAGATTCCATAGATGAGAATCAGTACAGAGAAAGGTTCCGATGGTTTGAAAGGATTATTCTTGACACATATACGGGTAGCTGTTCTGATTAAACAAATTTTTACACTTTATAGCTTCATAGCTTAAAACTAAATTTTAAATTCAATAACATATGTAATTTACATAAATTAGTCATGCTTAAATTTAAAACTGTGATAATTTATTTTAATTTATTTTTAGATTATTTTTGTTTGTAATTTTTGTAATTTATTAAATGATGTATTCAATAATCATTGTAAAAGTGGTTACCTTCACAATAGCAATTATTTTTGGTTACAGGCTTCAGTGTTATGTAATCATAGAACTCTATGATGCCAAATATAATGTGTGTATTATTATTAAACTTGAATGTACCAGTACTAGTTGTTTTATTCTTTTAGATAAATTAGTTTTAGTGAAATTACTGGTGTAGTAAATATATAAAGAATATCAAATATATTCATTTAGTTATATCAAAAAAAGAAAATCATTTAGAAGGGAAACCATAAAAATATTTGCATAATTAGTTTCTATTCCACATAATTTATTTTGTACTATTCTAGAATGTCATGGCCCGAGACAAAAGGAAGAGCCCAGGATAGAGCGAGCTGGCGGCGCACTGTGGACGCCCTCTGCCCCACTTTGGGGACATAGGACAAGAAAGACAAGAATTCTAAAATACCTTCTTTATTAGTCGAAAAAAAAATAATAATTTTACTGTTTGTATTAAAGAGGAGCAAGAGGATGAAATACATACATTATGTAATGTATTATCTTCTATGTAATATCTTTGAGAATATTAATACAAGTATAAACTCTTTGGATTTGAAGAATTAACTTAAAATAATCATTTATTTATTTAGCACTAGAATAATTAATAATTTTGTCAACAAAGTATAAAAGAAATGTCTTATGTCTAATTTTTTAACAATGGTAGGGACCGTAGCAGCATTTTACTCTATGGCTCGCTCTATCGGTGCAATAAGCGTCGAGTGAATGTAATTCCGCGTTTCGACTGGTGATTTTGTTTGCAGGAGGCCAAATTCTCGTCTTCTACCCAATAAGGAAAGATTGGGAAGGGAAGTGAGTTTTGAGGGGGTGGTGTCGTGCAGGAAAGAGACATATTCTCTTTGTATACTCGTACGTCTCCTCCACTTTCTTTTACCGGTAAGATACGTATTTGCAACTTTATTGCAAATGACTATAATGGTGATCGGATATTTCGCCATTTTAGCGAAATCAGGTGACCGCATGCTCGTTTACATTTTATTCTAAAAAAAAAAAGTTTTTCCTAGAAAGATAAAGTTCACAAACACGTCCTCGGCTAGATTTCACACTAGGTTATTGTACCAGGATATCAAAGCTTCGAGGAGATTGAACAAAAGTGAGACATCTAGTGAGCATTCTGTTGCACTAACCGCATGCTACACGGTGCGTTTTCATAATAACTTATACAAACTGGTGGTGGTAGATGGCGCTGTACAAATGAATAAACCAGTATTTAATTCAAATTGAACTAATAGATTGAGATCCCAGACCAGGATGACGACACTTAAGTTCAAAAGCTTTATTGTTATATGATTAGATAGTACTCGTTTGTGATGTAACCGAATGGCCATTAGTTATACAGTTCAATGGGGCAGTTACGGGTTAGCAGACAATTTCCGTGGGCCGTTTTCGAAGACAGACGATTTAAAGTTTCCAAATATTTGACTACACGTTTCTTTTATTTTCTTATGCTTGATTTTTATATATTACACTCAGGGGCCTATAACAATACCCCCTGCAAGCAGACAGACGTTTCTGATGGGGCTAACGGCCGATTTCGATTGTGACGATTGTGAACATAATGTGATTTATTTGTTTTATTGTTCCGAGATCCCACAGTTGAACTATTTGGATAAAGTTTCGTAGGACACTGTATTATCCTGTTATTATCTTATACCTTTACATAATTCTAACAAATAATCAACTATCTAGAGTTATCTGTTGACAAAATCTCAACTTTACTAAATTGATGGAAGTCTACCGACCACGGGGTCCTGGTCTATAAGTAGCGTCCACGAGTCATATGCGCCACTTTCCATATATAAAAAACTGTATTTTGATCTCTATGTGTGTCATGTTATCCTAGTAGAATTTATAAAGGTCATCTCATCACGGCCTCGGATAGGTTTTTACACTAGGCTGTTGTACCAGGATTACATACCCCACGAGGAGATTGGATATATTGAACTTTTGAACTAGTAATAGATGGAGCTGTAAACATATTGCGTTTGAAATTCTCTTACTGTTGCCGAATTTAATGTACTATACAAATTAAAGATGGCGCTATGAACATATTTCATTTGAAATATTCTTAACCGTTTCCGATAACGTAGATAAGTTTAGCGTAGATGGAAGTAGATGGCGGTAATCATTGAAAATATTTTTTTCTGTTGAAATATGTATTTATTTATACAAGTAACGGGATAAACGGAAAAGAATATTTAAAAAAAACTAAAAACAGCATACGAGTGGGATGTTTATTAATTATGATAGGTATATACAGTGTGACTTGTACGTTTTTACGTGAAATAAATAATTAGTCTGTCCGTTCTACCGAGTGGCCATACCATGTTATAAGCCATGTCATGTTGCAATTAAGGGCGCGTTCCTACTATGTCGCGACGACAGAAAATCGTGTGGTTTAAGAGTCGTGGCTATATATTTATATGAAAATGTGCACACATAGGACGATATGACTAACTGTCATCTAAGACGTTGCGGATAGATTGTCATGAATAGCAACGGTCGTAAAACAATAAAGAAACGTCTACACCAAATTACCACTGTCCAAATGTCGTGATCAAGTGAGAACAACAAGATACCATAGTCGCCAAACGTTAAAAAATTGTAACGACAAACAGTCGTTAATAATAGGAACAGCTAGATAGGATAGTCGTCAGACGATAAATTAACCGTTACGACGCAATGGGGACGCGCCTTAAGTTACTTTGCGCTTATTCATGTGACGGTTAATATCCTTTCATGGCAACTGAATGTTTTCCCTGAAAACAAAGGACGGGGTTTGGTTAAGAAACGGTCGGGGGATCAATACTGAGGAGTGGTTGCCATAGCGATAACGTCTTGGCCGAACTCGAGAACCACAAAATACGAGTTGTGTAAAAAGTTAAGCGATCTCGATAAGAAATCGTTTCTTCTTTTTTATAATAATATTGTACAAACAAGAAAGATTTTGATAAACGATTTTATAGAAAGATTTATGTTTGTCACTTAAGCACTCTTATTAAGCTCTTGAAATGTTTGTCACTAAAGATTTAGTAATGTGAGTAATAAGCAAGAGATAGAACTTTTTTGTACATATATTATGAAGGTGATTTGTTTCTTATAGATATATGTTTCTTATAGATTTATATCTTAAAACGGTAAATTCACTGCCCTCCGTCTTAATACGGCATTAAAAGATTTTATTAAACCCCCGCTTCCCTTGGATTTTTATGCACCTAACGAATGACATCTTGTAACAAGAGTTATTGATATTAGTTAATTTTTGTGGCTACCATCTAATTTAATAGGACATAAATATTGTCTAGCCGCACTGACATCGACTAAGTACAATATTTAGTACAACAATTTTATTGTTGCAACTTCTAGCACTTGGTTATTAACCCTCATCGACCGATCATCAATCATTTTGTACACCACTGCACATTGCTCATTATTGTTTGTACTCAATTTGTCCTCGGCACAATACACAGTAGGTACTGTAATTTACAGTGCTTTTAATCAATTTTTTCTTCTATTTGCTAATACGAATATCACAAAGGTCGGTTTCTCAAATATAATATTTATATCCCTATGAAGTGTTATCTTTATACAATCGTCAATAGCGTGGCTACAATAAATGTTACCCGTAACAAGTCCTTGAACTCAATGCGGCATTTCATTAAATTGGATAATACCGCATTCTCACTCTGTCGCCTACATTCATGTACGACTACGACTAAACTTAGTAAGTATGCAACTATTATCAATTTTCCTAACTTACATGAAGTCAATTTTACATTTAGGTATTAGTTGAAAATCAGATTTAACAAAGAAAATGTTACCACTACAGTAATAATTTGAAAATCAAACTCGCTTCACAGTAGCTGTCTCTATAAAAAGAATAAAGCCGAATTGTGCATTACTTTAAACGAGTAAGTACCTGCCTACTTTAGGTTTCAGTTTTCTTATTCACGACAAATATTACCCTTCCGTCAGTAGAGCAAATATGTAGCATATTATTGATATGCTAAATAAAACTATTACATAACTTGTATATAAATAAATATTAACTATTGATTGGTAAGGAAGTAACAAGTTCCGTCAAAGAGCTTCGCTTGAGATGGCGGCATGGTCCCTCATAGTACGTAAGTACCCTGTAACCCTGTGTTTAATTATGTACAATGAAGAAACATATGCGCTTAGTACTCGAGCGGGTGACGTAATGGAATGATGTCAGAGGCCAAGCCCGCGAGTTCGCGCATTCTAGCTCGACGATATCGAACCAGCGAGCCAAGCAGGCTAAAATTGTATTGATACACACGGGCAACACGTTTGGTCAACATTGATCCGGCCTGCGCTCGTAATAGATGTATAGGAGCTTCCCCGACCTCTACCTCTGCTTCTATATAAATACTAAATATTGCCCAGGATTTCGTTGGACCGTAAAATCTGATCTCAACTTCGTCTATATCCAAAAGCCTTTGTAGAATTACTTAGTACTAGGATAGTATTGTATTATCTGTGATGGTAACAAACATACACACATCAATCCATCCAAACTTTCGAAGTTCTGATTCTACTATGGCATGAACATAGCACTGATCTAAGCTAAACCGACTTTTGCTAGCGAATACCATCTACTCGTACCACAAACAAGATAGCGAAAGATCGAGAAGAACATGATTGACACAATACATGAATTTCCATTTAGCGGCTAGGCACATAAAGTAAGAGCATTCACTGAGGTTTCGGCTTAACATAACACTTGCGCACATGGCTGTAGCCAGCCGATGAATACAGTAGGGAGCATGGTCAAGCTGTCAGTTGCCCCCTATTGCCCCCCCTAGCGACGACCGTTCTTTGCGGTGTACAAAAATTATATTTTGGAAACAAACAGAAATACGTTTTGTATTAATTTTGTACAATTTGTGTTATGTATTTTTAGTGACAGTGTGTAGCAATGCATCAGACTTTGATCAAAACCCTTACATAGGCAGCTTTGTAGTAACAACTTGCAGCCAGTAAGTAGCCAGTAAGTAATAACATAACAAACCTACAGTAGAATCCGTTTATTATGACTACACTTATATTGACTAACTACTTATTATGACGTAATTACACAGTGATATTTGGTTTTTATATAAAGATATTTACAACAAAGTCGGATATAATGACTCGTTTATAATCTCTTGTCGCTTATTATAACCCATTTCTATTTGATCTTATGAAATTGTGGTTGGTTATAGTGACCGACTAAATTTCTAACAACTACTGCATCGGTCTGGTACAGAAAAGTTAAAAATTAATTCACGATATGTTAAAGCAATATTGACGAAGGCGATGTTTTCTTAACATAAAAATATTAGTTAGAAATCGTTGTTACAATATAATTAAAATACAAAGGCACACATGAAACGTATTTTATAATTAACTATGTACTAATGCATCCAAAAGGGTAAGTCAGTGTCTACGCAGCAAACGCGGAAATGGAAAATTTCCCCATTGCTTCATATAGAATCTATCCGTTTAGACATTTATAGTATCGCAATGATAGGTAAGTTATAATAAAATATTTATGTCGAACACAGTAAATATTACTAACCGTCATAACGAATACTTGCCATTGTTTTGTTCAATCTTAAAACATGTAAACGTTGCAAAATGATTGCATAATAGATAAGAAAACATATAATACGGGGTTCATTTGTATCAAAATGGTGCATGTTTGAAGACATCATAATTTTGTTGTCAACGCTTAATCGGGATATTGATGGAGTGTTTGATGTAAATTTAAAAGATTTTATATATTCTCCAGAGTATTATTGAGAGGGCATTCACATTTCTTCTAATTAGATTCTTGCAAAAACTAAGTCAACATTTAACAAAAGTTCATTAAATGTTGCAGATATAATGTGTGGGGTTATAAAGGGACGAAATGCATGAAACATAATTGAGAAAAGAGCATCGATTAAAATTATCTTTGCCTATTTATCTGCATTAAAGGTTTGTGCATTTATAAAATAGAAAGTCGAATTGAGCAAATAAGTTCAAATTATATAAGCGCATGCATATTATAGAAATAATTTGCGAATGGCTGACTCCATTTTGAGTCTCCTGCAGTTTGTGCCCGCCCCGAGTATTGATTCTTTAATCATCTTGACCTAGTTACTCACGAGCGGTTTGCCAGTCGCCACCAGCGCCACTAGCGCCTATCTTATCTTTTTGAAGATGATACTTTTCGCTGCATTTCATTTTCACTTCTCTTTTATATTATTAATTCCGCATGATTCATCACAAAAGGTTTGTGGTCAGTGGACGTTTTCGCGGTTTCCTTTTTCACAACAATCATATAATTAGGTATTATTTTATCATAGTCAGCTATTAATATTGATTGAATATATCTTTCCTACCATCTCTACTCTCCCTTTTTAGAAGTGTTGTATAATTCATGAATGTATAGAGTTTAAATTACTTTATATCAAAATCCGTCACTTTCCTCGAGTAATTTTAAAGGCAACAATGAAGACGGCACTTTATGAAATAATCTTATCAAATGAAATCTTTGATAAGCGTTTATCGCGATAATTTTGTATCGTCGTAGTGCTCGGGATTTCTTGCGTAAAACGATTCTGTTAATTAATATCATGAAAACTATGACACGATTTGTATTTACAATTTAATTTTCACTTAAAATTTTATTGTACAAAGTATGCTGCAGAGCTGCTTAACTGCAGTGTTAGGGATGGAAAGAAATGGCAGGTATGTCATATAATAGGTCCTCGGAAGAAAATTGCGCTGCGATCTATGGTCATGCTAATATTTTAGGCAAACATTACGCAGTAGACGAGTAGCCTGACTTAGATATGCATTTATCCTGAAGCGCCATAAATCCATATTTTTTAAACGTTTGTTGTCCCGATGGTTGTACTCCGTTGTTGTGCTGATTTTAATTCTTGTAGTAATCGAGATATGAGTACGAGTCTTCGTTCCAGTTTTTGCATTATTAAAAACAATCTCCAAATGCCAGTCTTGTATAGTGATGTATTGTGGCATGTGGTGTACGTTGTCCTACTTTCTTTAGTGATGTGACCTGTTCATACCAGAGGGATAAATATACGACGACGCTACAAATACATTTGTAAATCTCTTTCATGAAAATCTTTTTCAGCGCTGGAAGACTGCAGAAAATTCGGAAAATTTAATTTAACAGAAATTTGTGTTAGTTTCGACGTTCGGTTTATTGCAGCAGCAAGATGGTGGCTGAAATAGAGTTCTTTTTCTTCGTTACCTTTGTTATTTCAATAGGAATGCGAGGAATCATAATTCTGTTGTACAGATATTATGGCATTGGAAACCCATAAATATTCATCAATACTACGATAAATGTTACCTATCTATACTAATATAATAAAACGTAAACACACTCTACTTCGTGGCGTAGGAAGTCAACAATCACGGCATATTTATTTTCTTCACGGCATAATTCTTTCTTTAATAAAAAGCCCTGCACTTACGACGATGAAAAAAAACATTCATGTGGGACAGGGACCATAAACTACAAGCTGCCAACATCAAGGAAGCAAGATTGCCATGGTACGGTAATTGGTATCCAATGTCAAAGGCCTTCTTCCATTTTGACATTTACAATAGAGAATTTGACAAATGTAAACAATAAAATAAAGTTTTTATAATTTCATGCGGATGAAGAAGCCGCATGGGTACAGCTAGTGGTAATATAACATTGGTGAACTTTGTCCTTTATAACAATTTATATCAGTGTTCACAATGCAATCCAGAATAACATCGCCATCCGGTATCTCACGCCTTTATAAAGTGAGTCTGCGTTCGAGATTATATAAGCTGTAGAATTGTTAAAGGTAATTCGTGTTGATTGCCTAAGTGACTGGCAGACGTGCACTGATGTACACGTTGAAATCTGGAGCATTTCAATCAGACCCCATTTATTGTTCAACAGTCAGCTCACGGGGCTCACGAGATACGAAAACTCGAAATTCAATCTTATCGCGCTAAGAATAAAATGTATATTAGATAGACCGTCGTCTGCGTCCTGAATAAAGTACGTTCAGAAACGAAGTGGGCTGTGGTATCTACTAACTACTAACCTACTTGTTGGTTATTGGTATAATGTTAGTTACGGAGAAATATTGAAGCTGATAGATGCGCAGACTCAAAATCGGACTGTGAAAAATATTTGCTATTTGGAAATAACCCATTCATTATTAGCGATTGATTTGTATCGCTTCCTGCACTAGATGTCGTTAACTAATTTATATATGACTAGCTGTTCGCGTGCGGATTCATCCGCGTGAAATTATAAAAACTTTATTTTATTGTTTGTCAAATTATCAATAGCAAATGTCAAAATTACATGACATGACAATCCTTAGCAATCTTTCTTTCTTGATGTTGGCAACAACTTATGGTCTATTTCCCACATTAGGGTTTTTATCCAAAATATTTACTCCCTAAATTAATGGCGTGAAAATATATAGCCTAAAGCGTGAAGTAAGTGTAGGGCTTTTTATTTAAAAAAGAATTATTCAAAAATATGCTGTAATTGCTGACATCTTAGGCAACAAAAAAGTGTGTGTTTACGCTTTATTATAATAGTATTTAAAAAAGAGTTATTCAAAAATATGCTGTTATTGCTGACATCTTAGGCAACAAAGAAGTGTGTGTTTACGCTTTATTATAATAGTATAGATTGAGAAAAATTTCCAGATTGTTATAAAAATTATTGCTCATTTGATTTTGAAGTTTAAAAATGTGTTCATACCATAAAAGATAAGTTAACTAATTTTTTGTATGTTTCGAGTTTTAAATTGAAGGCTTTTTTAGTATGTATTTAGATGTCATTGTCTGTTTTTCGTATTTTAAAGTAGATTAATCTTTATCTTAAAATTTAGGTAAAGTATTATTGACAAATCACAATGTCACAAAAGTTCCATTATTATAGGTATGCAAACAAGCCTTATAACAATCTAATAATCGTATTTGTCAATAGACTGGAATAATTTAGTTAAGTCAAATGACTCGACTTATTATTAAATATGAATTCATCTGTTTATATAAAAAATGTTATTCTTCGCTTGTTACGATCTCTTTGCAAAAACAAGTAATAAATGTACGAGGGTTGTTGCCTCGGATCGGAATATTCCTGATTCAGTATTTCCGGAGATGAATAAATTAATTTACGGGCGAGAGTTGTAACAGAGATTTCTTTTTATCTGGGCTTTTATATATATTTCTATTTATCGACTCCTTTTAATGCTATTTTTATAACAAAGAAAGTCTTGGATTCTCACCGGATATTGTGACCTAATAAAACGGAGCTTTCTTTGCTCACATCGTATCTGTGTCAACCTTCTAGTTTAGCTGTATTAGGTTTAAGAAGCATTTAAATTCAACGATATCTATGGAAAATGTATAAAATCTTTAAGTTATTAAACTGAACGCGAGAGGGAGACTCTTGTCGTAAGTGGTTATACCAGTATAATCGTGATATTGCTTATGCTACGACTATTTATTTAAATGACACATCGCTTTTAGTGCATCAAAATAACAAGTAACGACATTTCAAACATATTACAAATACAATACAGAAATGCGTATACACTTGGATTCGTTCCAACTTTGTTATTTTTCCTATACTTAGTGTGTACTTGAATTCATTTGATAGTACTTTGTTTTACCATCATCGCCTCGTTTTCCACTTTGACATCTTTGGGAATCACTTCTCAAGAACAGATTGACATGCCACAGAATTTGTAGTAACGCGCAGCTATCAATGGAAAGCTTTGTGGAATCCCAGTCGTCAAACATATGTGGAAATCTAGAATTCGTGTTGTAAAAATTTACTTAATAAAGTACCAGTATAGAACAAATTCATGTAGGTACACACTATGAGTGTGTATTTTTTCCGTTAGTGCATAATATTATGATAACTCGACGTCGTGTAGAAAGAAATGTATTTTCTTTTGAATTCCTTTTCATGACCTGAAAAGCCACGTTAATAGGATCGTGCGAGGAGCATTGAATTAATGCTCGCCTTTACAAAGCTGCGTACACATAGTGCATACCTCATATGAATTAACTGCACTCTTTGACTTTTAAATGACCGGACCTGTCAACATTTTATACCAATCTGTAAAACGAAAACAAACTGTAAGTACTATACTTATTAGTTCACTAACAATTATAGTAATAAGTACTTATTGTACACAAACAGCCTATGATCTTGTTTTTGACTCCGTACATAGTCAAACAACACCCTTGTTTGACTACATACTGACTCTACCCCGATGAGAGAGGCGCTGCTATCGGTTGGTTCTGTCAGAAAATATCTAGAACTTACATGGACACGGAAAAGAGCATAAAATGAGGGGGCTAGTGTCCTATCATAATTTAGTTAGACTTATGTCTATACGTTCATAAAGACGGTTTATGCATAAGTGTAACTGTCATTTTTAATTCGCCCCTTGCGAGAAGTGGCAGAATTTATTAAGTACAACTGCGGCTCTTTGTCTAGTCCTTTTTTCTATTGTCAAAGTTTACACTGCGCCATGTTTACACGTCAGTGTTTTAATTAAAAAGAGAGGTGCGTACCAATGCTTGGCTGAACATACACATTAAATTTTGTCTTTTAAAAATTCACACCAAACATAAGTCATTATAATTTTATTTTTATTTCAAATAAAAAACACTATTCAAATATTAATAAAATAACATTTTACATAATGATAAGTTTAGAGAAGTCTACACAATAGTGTTTCGTCATCCAAACCGATAAATTGTCCGAATTTCAAATTCGTATTGTTCTAAATTAAGTTATAATACCTATTTTCGTTCAAATGTAAAATAATATTTAGCTGTAAGGAGTTATGTTTCCGCTCAGTAACAAAAAATATATATTTTCCTTCCTTGTATTGAGTTTCGCCTGTTTAATCATTTTAAAATATATATTTTAACATTATTGAACAAATAAATACGATAACTTTTAAAAGTAAAATAGTTTTTGTAAAACTACAATGATTATTAAATTGACTAATTAAAAAATAGTGAGCAAGTGTGATAATAAATTGATACACGGCACTGTTTTTCTCATACACAGATACAGGAAAT
The DNA here is from genome assembly GCA_029286645.1 of Papilio protenor. Classification (NCBI taxonomy): domain Eukaryota; kingdom Metazoa; phylum Arthropoda; class Insecta; order Lepidoptera; family Papilionidae; genus Papilio; species Papilio protenor. The sequence continues at coordinate 1,566,324 of JAGSMZ010000033.1, read as the reverse complement.
AAATTAATATAAAAAGCATCTCTTTGGCTTTGCCTCTATGGTTAGTAAGGAACATTTTTGGGATTCGCAGCACGCTACATTTATTTTTCATACTCGATTAAGTAATTACAAATTGATATATTCTATTATGACATATAATACTAAATTAAAACCTAAATTATGAAAATTACACAGCGACGTTTTAAAAAAATACTTTCATCCATTTATTTTAATTCACGAACATTCTGAAATATTCGTAATCTCTTTCAATCGCATTAATTAAAATATCATGAAGTTCGTTGTTAGAGTTCTTTGTGTCGGACCTGGAATGTCGAAATGTTAAATTTTCAGACTAAAAGAGGATTTAAAAAGTTAAAATTGCTACTGTTTTAAAATGAATTATAATACTGAGTACATTTACAATTTAAATCATGTATTTAGTGAAGAATTACCCAGATATTAATCATCAGCTTACACAAAACCCTTTTAGATATATAAAAAACTTAAGGCCATAAAAAATATTTACGTATAGGTGTTTTAATAATACTTACTTCCCGAGAATGAATATAAAAACAATGTTATAGCTCGTATCTAATAAGTGCATGCGAGGAAAATGATGCATTGCAATGAATGTTTAATGTATCATAGAACGTTATATATATTTATTATTGTACATATAACGCGATAGTAAAGTGGCACAAATGCGAACGGAGACTCGGGTCTTGACAGCATTTAGCATGGCGGCCGCTGCGTAGACAAGGCCACTACGTACTAGGTACTGTATAGGGCGAACATAGCAACTGTTGACTTAAGTTTGTTCGTATATTCTAGAAACATTCCACTTCCAAATTATTAAATCCACGATAGCTTGTATTTTTTAAAATATCATGAAAAGCGCTACATCTTTCCAAAAGTGATTGCTGTAAAGTACATATTAATAGCTACTTACTTTTAAAATATTAATGATACGCATCCCATCCTTAACGCCTTTTGTCTATCGTATTTTATCTACTTCGTAGGAGAATTTTTGAAGGTATTTAAAATTGCGTAGGATTTGTTTTCTACTAGGAACTGCAATTGTTATCAGTTCACAGTTTAAGTGATGGCATTAGAAGTACATAACCGTCCAACAAACGCGAGCTAGTAGTACTGCGTCGTTGTTCTGCTGCCATGTTATCTATTTAAAGATTTAACGAATGCTATATTACGCTCTAGAATCGTTTGGCAACAGTATTGCAGAATTAGATTAGGTAAAATTCACAAACCGTAACATAGACTCGATGCTGGAATTTTCACTTATCCGCACACTCTTCCATTCTTTTGTTAACCGACTTCAAAAAGGAGGAGGTTCTCAATTCGTCTGTATGTTTTTTTTTATGTGTGTTACGGCATAACTCCGCACCTGGTAGACCGATTTTGAAAATTCTTTTTTTATCCGAGAGGTAGTGCTTGCAGGTGGGTCCCATTTTTTGTTTGATTTTTGGAGTCAAAGACGACGGCGTAGTTAAATAGTTTAGCTCAAAATTGCGTGACGAAATTGGGTGTCTTTTTTGCTTTTCATTGAAAGAATTTATTAACATTTCCACGGCATTCTATCTTTAAATATTTCCATATTCACTCGTCAAACATTACACGTGTTTCTAAATAAACTTATACTAGTTGCATATAGTAGTCAAAGGACAAAAGAAAATAATAGGTTTTGTGGATTGTATTCGCCTCAATTGCTAAAACATTCTTTGCTTTGAGAACATTCGAATGAAAGAAAATTAATTATATACTTATCTAGATGGAATTCAACTAAGAACATACTTACACTATTGTATTTTTTTTGTTCATAAAACATACAGCTCGAAGCTATCATAATATTTCAAGTATTATTATTAGTATTATAAGAGATGCATATTTTAAAGAGACAATCATTTCAATAATCGAAGGGCTAGAAAGAATCGTAATTTCTATCACCTTAGGTGGAGTTTACCTTCGATGTCTTTAGTTTTAAGTGATAATTGGTTTAAAACTGATGATGCTGATCATGTAATTCTCCGTTTACCATTAATGTTTCTTATTTATTAAGAGCAATAAGTAATCTAGCAGTAAATATTGAGTTCAACTAATATAACGCATAGAAAGAACAAAACAGAGCAACGGTGTGTTAATAATCCGCTCGAGCATACCTGCAGAAGGTCACAGTATGTACCTACATAATGAAGTATACGTGATAAAAAGTACTTATGAACAAAACTAAACTCTATCGCATTGTAATAAAGGCGCTGTCGAAGAGAAGTAAATTTCAAACTCAGATAAGTAGTTAGAAGTTTCTCAAGGCTGGTTAACTTGTAGAGGAGTAAAAACTTGGTCAAGGTTCTTCTATATCGAAGTCGTTCAACATTTAACATGTGTACTTTTATATGAAGTTCCCTTTAAAATAATTAGGAGGACATGAGAACAGGATCTACTCACTTTAAACGATTAAAAGTGAACATTTGTAAATATAAGTATGTTACTTGATTCCATAAAAAAAATCAAACGAATGTTGATAGGAATATTGCAGGTGTATTTAATTAAGAATCATAGACAAAAAAAATATATTACCAAAACAGTTTTTATTAAGTTTTTAAGTCGATTAGGTTTCGGGATTAAATAGATATAAAGAAAACCTTCCGCTTTATTTTAATACTAGCTGTTGCCCGCGACTCCGTCCGCGTGGAATTAAAAAAAAACAAAAGCGAGAAGCCTATGTGTTCTTCCAGTCTATCCTCTACATCTGTACCAAATTTCATCGAAATCCGTTCAGCCGTTTAGGTTACAAACTCTAACAAACATTTATCTATCCATCCATCCATCTAAACGTTCACATTTATAATACATGTGACATGTGTGACGTGTGATGTGTGACATGTGACGTGTGATGTGTGATGTGACATGTGACATGTGTGATGTGTGATGTGTGATGTGTGATGTTGATGTGTGATGTGTGATGTGTGACGTGTGATGTGTGAATGTGTGATGTGTGATGTGTGACGCTTGACGTTTGACGTTGACTTTTGACGTTTGACGTTTGACGTTTGACGTTTGACGTTTGAGGTTTGACGTTTGACGTTTGATGTGTGATGTGTGATGTGTGACGTGTGACGTGTGATGTGTGATGTGTGATGTGTGATGTGTGAAGTGTGACGTTTGACGTTTGACGTTTGACGTTTGACGTTTGACGTTTGACTTTTGACTTTTGACGTTTGACGTTTGACGTTTGATATGTGATGTGTGATGTGTGATGTGTGATGTGTGATGTGTGATGTGTGATGTGTGATGTGTGATGTGTGATGTGACATGTGACATGTGACGTGTGATGTGTGATGTGTGATGTGACATGTGACATGTGACGTGTGACATGTGACATGTGACATGTGTGATGTGACATGTGTGATGTGGTGATGTGTGATGTGATGTGACATGTGTGACGTGTGATGTGTGATGTGACATGTGACATGTGTGATGTGTGATGGTGATGTGTGATGTTGATGTGTGATGGTGATGTGTGATGGTGATGTGTGATGTGTGACGTTTGACGTTTGGACGTTTTGACGTTGACTTTTGACGTTTGACGTTTGACGTTTGACGTTTGACGTTTGACGTTTGAACGTTTGACGTTTGATGTGTGATGTGTGACGTGTGGACGTGTGACGTGTGATGTGTGATGTGTGATGTGTGAAGTGTGACGTTTGACGTTTGACGTTTGACGTTGACGTTTGACGTTTGACTTTTGACTTTTGACGTTTGACGTTTGACGTTTGACGTTTGATATGTGATGTGTGATGTGTGATGTGTGATGTGTGATGTGTGATGTGTGATGTGTGATGTGTGATGTGACGTGTGACGTGTGACGTGTGACATGTGACATGTGACATGTGACATGTGACATGTGGACATGTGACATGTGGACATGTGACATGTGTGATGTGGTGATGTGTGATGTGTGATGTGTGACATGTGACGTGTGATGTGTGAATGTGTGATGTGTGATGTGTGATGTGTGATGTGTGATGTGTGACGTGTGATGTGTGACATGTGACGTGTGATGTGACATGTGTGACGTTTGACGTTTGACGTTTGACGTTTGACTTTTGACTTTTGACGTTTGACGTTTGTCGTTTGACGTTTGACGTTTGACGTTTGAGGTTTGACTTTTGACGTTTGACGTTTGATGTGTGATGTGTGAATGTGTGATGTGTGATGTGTGGACGTGTGACGTGTGACGTGTGATGTGTGATTGTGATGTGTGATGTGTGACGTTTGACGTTTGACGTTTGACGTTTGACTTTTGACGTTGACTTTTGACGTTTGACGTTTGACGTTTGAACGTTTGACGTTTGACGTTTGACGTTTGACGTTTGAGTTTGACGTTTGATGTGTGATGTGTGATGTGTGACGTGTGACGTGTGACGTGTGATGTGTGATGTGTGATGTGTGACGTTTGACGTTTGACGTTTGACGTTTGACGTTTGACGTTTGACGTTTGACGTTTGACTTTTGACGTTTGACGTTTGACGTTGACGTTTGATGTGTGATGTGTGATGTGTGGATGTGTGATGTGATGTGACATGTGATGTGATGTGACATGTGTGATGTTGATGTGTGACGCTTGACGTTTGACGTTTGACGTTGGACGTTTTGACTTTTGACGTTTGACGTTTTACGTTTGACGTTTGACGTTTGACGTTTGGACGTTTTGACTTTTGAGGTTTGAGGTTTGACGTTTGATGTGTGATGTGTGATGTGTGATGTGTGACGTGTGACGTGTGACGTGTGATGTGTGATGTGTGATGTGTGATGTGTGACGTGTGACGTTTGAAGTTTGACGTTTGACTTTTGACGTTTGACGTTTGACGTTGACGTTTGACGTTTGACTTTTGACGTTTGACTTTTGAGGTTTGACGTTTGACGTTTGATGTGTGATGTGTGTGATGTGACGTGTGACGTTGACGTTTGACGTGTGACGTGTGATGTGTGATGTGTGATGTGTGACGTTTGACGTTTGACGTTTGACGCTTGACGTTTGACGTTTGACGTTGACTTTTGACGTTGACGTTGACGTTTGACGTTTGACGTTTGATGTGTGATGTGTGAATGTGTGATGTGTGATGTGTGATGTGTGATGTGTTATGTGTGATGTGTTATGTGTGATGTGTGAGTGTGATGTGTGATGGTGTGATGTGTGATGTGTGATGTGTTATGTGTGATGTGTGAGTGTGACGTGTGACGTGTGACGTGTGACGTGTGACTGTGACGTGTGACATGTGACATGTGACATGTGACATGTGTGATGTGTGACATGTGACATGTGTGATGTGGATGTGTGACGTTTGACGTTTGATGTGTGATGTGTGATGTGTGATATGTGACATGTGTGATGTGTGATGTGTGATGTGACATGTGACATGTGATGTGTGATGTGTGATGTGTGATGTGTGATGTGTGACGTGTGACGTGTGATGTGACATGTGACATGTGTGATGTGACATGTGTGATGTGACATGTGTGATGTGACATGTGTGATGTGACGTGTGATGTGTGATATGTGACATGTGTGATGTGTGTGATGTGTGTGATGTGTGTGTGTGATGTGACATGTGATGTGATGTGACATGTGACATGTGATGTGTGTGATGTGACGTGTGACATGTGAATGTGACATGTGATGTGTGATGTGACGTGTGATGTGACATGTGTGATGTGACGTGTGACGTTTGACGTTTGACGTGTGACGTTTGACGTGTGACGTGTGACATGTGATGTGATGTGATGTGACATGTGACATGTGATGTGATGTGATGTGATGTGATGTGATGTGTGATTGTGATGTGTGATGTGATGTGATGTGATGTGACATGTGACGTGTGATGTGTGATGTGATGTGACATGTGATGTGTGATGTGACATATGATATGATATGTCATATGATATGATAATTTTCAACTATGTTCGAAGAAATTCCATTTCACACATTTATGTTTAAGGTCAAAGAGTTTAAATAAATAGAGGAGGCATAGTTGACACTTCACTTGGGACAATTTTTTTAAATGTCCATGTATAAGGTTGTAAGGCTTAAGTGTTGTAAGGCTATGTCTAAGTACTCGTATATTAACGACGAGCCGTTGCTCGCGACTTCGCCCGCGTGAAATTACAAATATAACCTATTACATTCGCCCTTTTTTTTCAACCTATTACCAAAAGTATTAACTTAGTAGTAATCTATGTAATAACAGAAATCTACCGATGCAAGATTCCAAATTTCTAAGCCCGGTAGCTTGTAAGCTGATTTTTCGATTACCCTTATTGTTTGTGTTCGCGATATCTTCTAAACTATTAGTCCAATTTAATTACTGTAAAGGACAATTTTATTCTACATTAAATTCTCCTGATAACAAACGCATTTATTTGGATAAGGATTAATATTGAAACCAATAAAAGAACGCTGCAAATAGCGTAGGATTTTTAATTCATTTTGTAAACAAAAAAGTGGTTATTGTAAGAAAACCGTTAAAGATAGATATATGCTATCGCGCACTTTTCTGTAGAACTTTTTAAGATCTACAATTCTTTCATACATCATTTTTATATACCTCTAACGGTTTAGGCAGCATAAGCCGAGAAAAGTTAAAGTTTAGTGAATTTTTAACGCCGGCGTCCAGAAACACGCTTTTTATTAATAGTTCCTAAACATTAGTAATAATAAAATATAGCCTATGTTACTCGCAGATAAATTACCTTTCTGATGGTGAAAGAATTTTTAAAATCGGCCCAGTAGTTTTTGAGTTATTTCAATACATACAAAAATACAAAAATACAAAAATACAAAAATACAAAGTTTTCCTCTTTATAATATTAGTATAGATATAGATATAGAAATGTAGATATTGTATCATTTTACAACTCTTTATGTATATTACGTAAGATATCATGTGCGTCTTTTTCCTTGGTAGGTATAAAAAGTTGTATATGTATACTAGCTTTTGCGTCCGAATTTGTCCTCGTAGTATTATAAAAGAAGACTGAGTTAGTGTCCTACGTGTACTCTCAAATTATTCTATATCTTTGCCAAATTTCATCGAGATATGTTAACCGTTTTTAAAGAAACGAAGAAACAAACATCCATTCATCCAAATTTTCGCGTTTATAATATTCGTAATCGTCCAGTGAACTGAGTCACTTATTCATAATATTACATGATAAAAAATGTAAAGGCCACACGCTGCGTTCAATATGTAAATACTATGATATAATCTGAATACCGTTTTTTTATCTTTTGCACTTTACTGAATGAAACTGACATTCATACTTATATGTAGTTTATATCTCGCTGTGATATATTCATTCATAAATGTTACACTGTGCACATTTCATTAGTGACCATACTGATTTATATATTATGAGTATGCTAATAACCGTGGGTTTTCACTGAATAAACACATGTATAAAATATTTTGTTTCACTCTCGTTCTCTTTGAAGTTACCGGTAATGTGATACTATCTCAAACTAAGTAGGTATTTAACTCTAGAACATTCCTTTTATTTTTGGTTCAAATAAAATTAATACTTTAAGAAAATTTATTGTAGTAAAAAATATTCGTGCTCGCACCTTCTCTATAAATTAAAAAAAACATGATTCATGATTGCGAATGCTTTTTATCAACCCCCTTATATGCGTTACTGCAGAGAATTCAATATAGGTCAAAGAATTTATTAACAGTGTTTTAAGCGTAAACAAATTAACATCAAAAATATGTGAATAATATTTTTCATTGCTTTTATGATTTTATATGCATTTTTATTGAATTTTTCCGCAACGCGGCATTGCTGGGTCGTGCGTTGACTGTGACACTGATTGCAAACTCGTGCAATTAAAAAATAATTAAGGCACGTCTGTTCACTCGTCGGTAGTAAATTGAAAAATAACCAATAACTCAATGCGGTTGTTTTTAATCATTTAAAAATGTCCGCATGAAATGGTTTGCGACATTTATTTACGAACTAACTATCGCCCGAGACTTTGTCCGCACGGTATTAAAAAAACTCTTAATTAGTATCCTATTTCTTCTTTAAGACTATGTTCTACATCTTTGCCAAAGTTCAGCGAGATCCCTTAAGCCGTTAGGTATATACGTAATAACAAACATCAATCAATCTAAAGTTTCGTATTCATAATATTAGTTTATTAGTAAGAAGTAAGATGTGCACAATGTAACAGTAGAACTCCACTGCCTATACCGTCACACTTGTGTTGACACGTAACCTTTTAATTTCTACAATAAAAGATAGATAAAAAATATATTACCACAAGAATACAAGCGTTAATGCAGTCGAACACTACGGTATTTTTTTAATTAATAGCAACAAAGCTAAAAGTAATAGTATGTAAATATTTTAAAAAGCTAATTTAAAGTCCCTTTTATTCTAGCGAATATTGAATTAAATTAAATTTTAACGAACATGAATTTGAGCTGACGATAAAAGTTTATACGTAATCCTTAAGCTCCATAGTTAAAGCTTTTTATTCGTTTACAATCGGATTTTGCTGCGGCTTAGAGTAAAGTCAGAGCACAGAAAAGCTGTCTAGAAACGAGATCGTTAGTTAGACTTTAGTAGGAATGAGAAGTTTGAAGTGGCACTCCAATACTTGTTCGTTGAACAGGGAATTTGTTTTCTAAAGTCAGGTCACAGCTTAAAACTTTATACAAAGGTCTCTTGTATAGTTCGTTAGAAATAATAGTTGCCTGAATGTGCTTTGTATTGGGAATTCAGAATTGATTTGTTTGCTTGTTATAACTTTGTCTTTCTCACCGGTTTGTTGTCTATGATCATTTGACTTTAATACACTGAGTCGAAGCTACTTCGGTAAATTAGTGAGTGCATCTTAATATAAAAAAATACTAAACTTTACTCAATGGTAACATTTATTAATATAAAAATCTTCAATTCCTACAACGTAATAACATAACTTACAATATTGGTTGATGAAATTTAACATCTCCCTTTTAGCCCCGTGTCCTGTTCAAACATATTATAGACCACAATATGTCCACTGCATTGTGTCGAGCTGCGGTCAAAATTTAATTTCAATTTAGCCGCTTAAATGACAATAAAGTCTGGAAATTTGATACTGCTATTGTGTCGTCATTCAGCACCCATAGAAGTTTGGCAAATGAATACGTAACATTTTGATGATATTAAAGTTAGTAAAATATGCGCATATCGCGCCGCAAGCCATACAAATACAATCCGATAGGAATTATAAGTCACCTGGGGTTCAAAATTAATCCTTTTGTACTGAATTCTATAGGCGAAACCAGAGCAACTAACCGAAATGCACAGTACTATAACGGGAATGTTTAAATGGAAAATGTTAACTAACTATACTAAGTTTTCATTAATTAACACTCGTAGCAAACTTTCACTATATTTGTTTTCACACTACGTATTTTCCAATACGAAGGATGAAAGAAAGAAAAGAAAAGTTTTGTAAGAAAATATGATTTTTAAACCTGTTGTCTAATTGAAATGCGAATTCTGTAGAAAATAAATCTATCAAGTAATGCAAGTATGAGTATCTTTAAGAGATAATAAAAATAAAACATTAACATTCTATTTAAAAGGTAGGCGATTCTTTTGTAAACTTTTGACATAAATAGCTTATTTAACGACTTTAGTATGTCGAATGGGCACTTCAGTGCATGAGGGAAACAGGATATTGAGTCAATACTGTTATTAGTAATAAAATTACACGATACTGACCCAGGTCACTTTGTGGGGGCATTTTCACTTAGGCCTTTAATGGATAGTCTTTAAAATATCCAACACTCATTAGCTGCCTATTAAGTAAGCTAATAGCCATTAGGTAATTTCCTCTCCGTGCCCTATTAACTGATGCAGCGATGCTTTAACGTTCAACTACGTAGTTCAATTATGTGAACCAATTTCCACGCTGTCCTGAAATTGAGTTCTAAGTTATATGGGAACCGATCAAAGTGCACAGTCGAGGTCGTTTATTGCCTACCCACTTCGATGAAATGTAATTGGACGTTCGCAATGCAATTAGGTCGACAACTTTTCATATAAAAATACTAACTTACGTTTCTATTATACTGTGTCCGATGGCAATTTACTTTGACTCTACTACGGTTCTGTTTTCGAGATCTAAATTGTATTAATATGAAAACTCTATTAACTCCCCCCGAAAATGTACGATGTAAATTCCTTGGCTTGTAATCACTTAAAGAAAACGAGACAAGCAGTACGGGAATCAGACCACAGAATATCTTATACACAATATAAAGCACGTATAAAAATATTTTATTGAGATGTCATTTTCTTGTCTATTCACAGCTGCTGTCGCTGCGGGGATCGCAACATACGAATACGTTAGTATTCCCATTAGGTACTCATTTTACAGAATCGATGAAAAAAAAATCAATGCTTCTTTATGCGTTCCTAAATCACTAGACAGATTTTGATGACACTTTTTGACGTTAGGTAGATATGGCTTGCTAGGATCAGCTAGTTAAGAATTGAAATCAGTAAATTCCACATGCCCTACTTTTATTTAAGGTTAGGACATTGGGTTGTATGTAGAAAATTGTAAAATGTGGATGCCTATGGGCAGCGGCCACTTTGCGTTTTAGTCGAATTACGGTGGTCGCTTGCTAGTTTTTTAAAATTAAGGATAACTGCGATGACAATTTTAATCATATTAGATATATTTCTCATATTAATATTAGTTAATCTAAAATTAAAACGCTCCAAATTGTAGATCAAGAGCTCGAACTGTTTCAAAACTCGTTCATAAAATGTCAGTTGGTGTTGGTTAGTTTAAATATAAAATTGGAGTAAAGCCAAAATGTCGCGTGCGACAAATGTAAGTTGATGTGTGGGCAAAATTACAATTGGCTAATACATTTCTGCAATCTTAGACATATTTTAACCAATTACAGGCATCAAAATGTAAGGCAGGTGTAAAACTTCAAAAGCCGGTTGTACAATAATTATTTATTCCAAACTATCTAATTGTAATATCTAAAACGATATACTAATAATTATATCTAACAACTAAATAGCAGATGGCACAAATATTTTCGCTACTAAACACTAATCCACTATCTTTGAGGTGAACGGTGTTTATGTTTATATTTAGGTTAGTTCAGAAACACAAGGTTACATTGATAAACAGCCATTTGATATTGTTAGATTTGTCTTGTTAGTAATACAATTATTGAAAGAAATATAACTATCATTTAGACTAGAATAAGTTTTTTTTATTATTTCATTGACATTAAACTAAACTGTGTATGTGTGTATGTTTCTGTAATCGCCCATGGGTATAAAAATGTATTTAGTACATAAGTAGTAACAGCTGCGATTAGGCAAACTCTACTTTAGAAAAAAGTCGCGCAAACGTGCAATTCGGTGATTGGAATAACTATAAAATTGTATGTGTTAATGATGAGTAATATGACTCTTTCAGACTCAACATTTTCCAAAATAAAATTTTTCCAAAAATGTCCCTTTACCATATCGTTTAAATTAAATCAAATAGAAACGAACATTGCCAGCAGTCGATTAACGATCTGTCGATATAGGGATGGTTTTGTTCTATTTCCATTTCTGCGTGAATAGATTCGATTAAGCTAAAATTTACATCTGACGTAGGTATCTGATCAATCAATTGTACTGAATGCGGACGGGAAAATTAAGTTTATGTTAACGAAGCATCAAATAATAAGCAATAGGATTGGACTGATGAAAATATAGGAGTTCTTTTTTCATGCATTCAATATTTAAAAGGAACATTTTATGTAAAATTATTTTAATTTAAATATGTCTTTGTTATATGTTTGCTGTATAGATGCAAATCTTGTAAAGTAGTGGATTTGGTATTTAGTACGTTTTGATTTTGAATCTTCGTATTCGAGCAATATATATTTTAGATGGGCATTGTAGGATTACAAAGGGTTACCGGGAGAGACCAAGCGGAACTTTATTGTTGGCACGCTGCTTGTCTGTTCAGTTGTCAGTTACGGTTGGTAGGTACTTTTGTTTGCTTGTCGGTGCTTTCCAATTATTAAGAGAAGTTGGAATACCATAAAGTATTCAATGATAATGAGAACAAATTGAGGTCAGAACCGCATTGGCCTAGTGGTTATATAAATTACCTTGCGCTTTTGTTCAGCATTGATTTATTTGCGATGTTATTTAAAATAGTAGCAATAATTGCGAGCCTTTCATTATGCGGATAATTCCGTTCTTTGCGTCCACGTTTTTGTGGTCAAAATACGATGTTTTTAGTTAAATACAATCATGAAGTTGGAGATGACAAAGATAATTAGGAACCTTATTTAAAGGATTGAGTCTTTGCCCAAAACTAAGTATTGATTTGCAGTAATGCACTGTCGCTGCTATTAAACATTTCGAAGGAAAAATTCTTCTTGAATGTTTTGTTTCATTTTTCACGACCCTTTGATTGTTCCCATTATGGCATGAAGTTTAACTCAAATCTAATGTACTTACCTAACTGTATTATCTATGACTTGTAGACCTTCACCTTTGCTTTTAGTTGTACTCGGGTTAGTCCTTCTATGAACACTTCGTGAACAAATTGAAGATCTCTGGATTTGAGTACGTACTGTGGGATGTTAAATAAATAGTATTATTTTTTGTACAGAATTTTCGAGCTCGACTTTCCAATTATAACGAAATTGAGTGGGATTTTTTATATTCATAACAAAAATAGTAACAATGCAATTAACGAAGTACGGTGACACTAGAGCGTTCTCCAGTGTGGAGCTCCAACGAAGAGGAGCTAATTAGTTAAAGCAGATCTCGCTGGCGCTTCATAACTTTGGATTGCTGGATCATTGAATAAACTCGGCTACCAAATGGGGTCAACACTACAAACAGATGTTGCAGTAACGGAGTCAAGCACCCGACTTTTATATACGAGTAAGTCCATTTGTTTAAAAAAATGTTTTATAAATTGATTGCCTCGATGTACTTCTGTGAAACAAAAACAAACATATTTATGATTAGTGTCCCATTCTGAGTTCGGAATCTAAAACATTTCGTAGAAGATGAAGGCTTACTATGATAGAATGCAAAACAAATTATCCACAACATTTGTGTATGGATGGGATGGACCAAAATCAAAGAATAAACTACACATCAATATTTAACTAAGATAAAATGTATTGTTTTATTGCAAATGAAATAGAGTTAACTAACGTTGTTAAATAATTGTAAAAAAAATCTGAAACATACATAACATCAAATAATCCAATTGATTGGCTATATACTCGTAGTAGTTGGTTTTCTAGCTAGTAGTATAGTATTATTAATAATTAGTATTTTATCATTTCCGTTGGTCAATGTAGCTAGCGAGTCAAATTATGTGAAATTAAATAAAATTCGTAGAGACCGCGGCGTTGTGGGAAGCGTTTGTGGCCACTTCTATCGAAATATCGTTGTAACTAGGCTACTCAAGTGCGATGACACCGGGGATTTTCGGCGCAAGCGCCTCTCTCCCGCGCCCTGGCTTCCCCGCGCAGCCGTTCGCCTCGTCGCGCCCACCTCGTGATCTTATTAACAGAGTATAAAACATCGTGAATACTGATCTTAGCTAGTATATCATTTAACTAATTTCTAGCAATTATTTACTGTTATTTTATTGTTATAAATTAATGTCGTTCGCTTTTTAACTCCGCACAATAGTACATATCAATAAGTGCGATTTGATGTCCGTCAGTCTTTCGTCGTGTACTTCTTTGCATTTTCTATTTAATTTATTATGGAAAAGATTAACAAATGCCAACTAGTGTTTTCTCTTATAACATAATGATTATTCAAATTGTGAACTTTCCTAACTAAAGTTACACACGAAAACCTTATTTGTACACAAACGTATGAATACTTTTAAATAATCAGCACCTCTGCTGGTTAGGTATATTAGAAGGCCTGCTGCCGCCCGTTCTTCATTGAGTAGTAAATATCCATACAATCATCCTTCTGAAATTTCTTATATTATTAAGATTTTTACGATGAAATATTTTGGAAAGCTTCTAAACACAAAGAAATTACTTTTACAATATAAGGCTTACAACAAAATGCAGTGACGTAATTAACAAGAGAACTTTATCTATACGCGATAATTTATAAAAAGACGTATGGTTAAATAGAAATACATAAGTGCATAGATAAATAATATCCTTGCCGTGTGTTACCAACATTGCAGATTAATCGTACATTGTGTAATAAATAATCACAAGAATTATTGTTAATTTTCCTCGTTGTTTCTATTATACCTAGAGTAGCACAATCTCATAATAAGTAACTACTTGTACTGCGACACGCTACTCAATTATTCAATCACGTTCATATCAAGTTAAATGAACTTGTTATAAATTATTTTCCGATGAAATTACTAGAATGATCAAGAGTGAAAGAAATTTGGGTCGGCATATACGAACTATTAAGCAATCGGTATCGACAGATTCAAGTTTTTTTTTAAATTACTGGCATCTGTACTATCTTCTTTTCTACATTCAATAAATTGTTTTATTTGGTAATACAAGAAAAGTTTTAACAAATAAGTACCTACTTGGACGAAGCAACGTGGTTTTTAGGTTTTAAAAAAATATAGGTACAAAATATTTCACAAGTTCACACAAGTTCATTAAACGGATCTTGGACCAAAGAAGCACTATGACATAAAATTTCACATTTTACCGGTGTAATGAAACTATATTTTGGAATGTAGTCGTCAAGATTGGAATGCTCCTATGTACCTTCTATAAGTTATGTTTTTAACAATACGAATCATACAATGTAGGCATAGATTTACAATATTTTTAATAGTTAAATCATTGTTATCAACAGAACCTAGCGCTGGTAAGTACATACACTCCATTAGAAATCGCCTCATGGCTCATGCCCGACACTTGTACAATGACTGGGGCCAATTTGTTAGAAAGGTCTGAATTTTTCGACAAGCTACTCTGCAGTGAAAGTCGTCACTGGCCTGCAGTGAACGGCGATTTTTTGGCATTGCCAAATAAAATTGTTTAGAAACTTTGAGGCCTCGGATAGAGCTCGCCTAGCGACAGGTGTCCGTTACTTTTTGTTTCGTTTCTTACTTGAACCGAGATCGCATCTGACTCACGACATAAATGTATTCTCTCGCACCTTTTCAGGTTGCTCGTGGGATTTGTTTCATGACGATTGTCTATTTGCAGTATTACCTTTGTTTTGGTTTCCTTAGATTTACGTATGGATTGATTGATTGTTTGTGACTTGTGTTTATTGCGATTTGCAACATTTCTGGTTATGGAGACATCTGAATATGCGATAGGTTCTTCGACATGTGTTAGTGGGGGCACTATTAGACTATCAGATTTATAATTGTGTTTTTCCAACGTTCTTGTAAAGAGACTCAATTCGTTGTTATAACATTAAACAATGAAATCTATAAAACACATCATTAGATGAACTCTGCTCGTTAGTTATTTATCTCGAATAAAAATATTAGCCACATGTAACTTAATACTGTTTTCTCTATCATAATGAACTTCTAGAAATCATATCCATTAAGTTATGAAGAGAAACAATGAACAGCGTGATAAAGGATTTAATGTACTGGCTACGTGTCTAGACGAGGTTCAATAGATAGTGTGTCCTGGCAGACAGGCTGCTCATTGTTGCTAAAGAAGATTGATCGACACCTCGTAATTGATAGTGTACGGAGAACAAGCTGACGATACAAGCAACAACAATTTATCGGTTATTATACGTATAATACTGTACTGTGTACTCAACTATTATAGAGTATTTATATTCAGTTGCTTACAATCTGGATTACGTATAACTGGTTGACTTTTTTTTTTCAAACTAATTAGATATTGAAGATTTTAATACATATCATCGGGCATGACTTTGTTGGAATATTCAAAGTAATAACAACATAATAAAAATGTATAATTTCCCAAAGTAACATATTCTATTAATTTATTAAAAAGGAGCTGTTTACATCAACAAACAAAATTATCCTATCTTCTACCAAGATCAACCTATCTATATTATCAATAAAAATACGCATTTCGTACACATGATGTATTTGAGTTATTTACGTGGAAAAATGATTTTTAACATTTTTGCCTGTCCGTATGTCCGCGTTTGTTCCGGTTAATCTCCGGAGCGGCTGGACTGCTTTTGATGGGACTTTTAATGGAAAGCAGCTGATGTATGCGGATATTATAGGCTACCCTAAAAAAAATCCACTCTGACGAAGTTGCGGGCAACAGTTAGTAAGGAAATAAAACAACGCTTTTGTTATGAACTGATGGATACATGTTATCACACGTTCGGAGTATTTGTAACTTGCGTGTAAATTGTTTAAGATTCAGATACAATATAGGTAATCAACGGTGTTGCCATTTACATTATGTCATTAATATTTTATTTAAAAAAATCTAATTCCAGTAAGACAAAATTGCATTATATCAGTATGTCTGTTTACAGATAATGATGGTTAGAATTAATAAAAAATAATAAATAAAACACTCAAGTGTAATAAATTAAAAAAGAATGTAATTATAAAAGTAACAAAGTGGTAACTCTGATTTCTCTAAATCTGAGTTTAATTGGATAATTAAAGTCATTCATGGAAAATGCATTCAATACTTGTTTGGAACTAACATTATTACGTGATTTAAAAGGCTACTGTTTGTATTCGAAATTATCGTAGTAATTGAAACGACATAGCCCAATTTTAGTCAATCATTATAACTGTTCAAGCACATTTCGGCACAGGGCAGGGGCGCGCTGCAAACAGACCACAATGAGTATTGACACGCAAGAATTCACCGTATCGGCCGTCCTATTTTTGCTTTATTAGATCGATCTGTTCGTCTCGTTCTTGCACGTTTCACCTCCAAACGCTATTCGGCGAAGTCGGCTATTCCAGACAGGGCTGGACTCGTTGGACAGGTTTCTAAAAATAGCGGAAACGAGCGATTTTTTTGAGTATATTTCTTAGCTAAGGTCCAGAGGGTCTAACACAACGAATTTCTGTACCATTGTTGAACCACGAAGCTTGAACTATGTGTCGGAATTTAACGAAACTCCGTTCCGATGTTAAGTGCCATTTGATTGATTAACGACAAATGTGCAATCACTTAGGCGTTACGAGTAAGAGAGAAAGTTGTTAAGATTATGAAATGAAATAGTGGCCAACAGAAGAAAAACCTCGACTTAGCCGTAGGGGATTTTATAGCAAATCAACTGCGGAATTATGCGTCTAGGACGTAACGCAATCGAAATTTAAATACTGATCTCTCCTCGGCTTACTAATAGGGTTAATTAATTAAATAGCCGCGCCGCCACACTCTCGCGTTTTCTCCGATTGGCCAAGAATTTAAATAAGCCAGAGTCGGCCCTACAGCTCTAGATGCCCAATTTAAAGATCGCCTTAACTTTGAATTCGGATCGTGGGAACGTAGCTCGTATACTGAACAGTTCTTAAACCAAAAGAAAAGACTGATTGTAGTATATTAAACATGTAGGTAATAGTAAATATTATAGTCACAGCAAATTAAAACTGGCATGGCGCAATTGAAAATTCGCCGCGGCCTAAAATTCATTCCAACTTATTTTTTGCGCACGACGAAAACGATTTCGAAACAAAGTGTAGCGCAGGTTAAAGACCTTTACACATTAACTTACGCATAAATAAAATATTATAATAATGATAATGTTACATAATAATGTGCCGTCTGCCTTACGTTTTAATAATTTTACAACGTAATAAAAGACATTGCCGATTATATCTATATGGTTAGAAATGTATAGCTTTCCCTTTGAACGCAAGGGTCTGTTTTAATTAAGGAAGCGAGTCTAGAAGCGACGCCACGGGACGCAGCTGTGTACCGGGTGCTTTAATTTGCCTGACGTTTTACCACAATGAATCTAAATTCTGGAAAACATAGCACTTTACAGACTTAGGTACTAAGCTCTGTGTTTCTAAATCGCAGAAAATCTACAATGTAAAAATTAAAGTAGGACAAAGAAGTTCTAATCTGTTCGGCACAATATTTAATGGCAGGTATAGCAGTTGCTCATGAAAATTTGGTACTCATTTATTTTGCTCCGATCTACATAGAAATTTAGGAGCAAAGTCTGTCGAAATAACACTTTTTTTAACTGAAAATTGTGGGTAAAATTAGCAACATTTAGTTAATCGCTTTTGATAGCCTTTTTCAAAACTTTAATCCGACAAATTAATCTTTCTACGTATAATAAATATGTATATTTATTTTTAATTCCTAGAATAACTTGAAAGAAGTTAAAGTGCACAGTTGAAAGAAAACTTATTTCCTTTGAAAATATTACTTAGGGGTCTCAATAGAAAACTCTCGTGCTTCTGAAAGAGGCGACTTGAGACGTTTAACATTTTTATTTTAATCATGCCAGAGTTCGCCTTTTGTGTCATTTTGTATTTAATAAATATACTTATAATAAAGTGAACGGGATTAAAATCAAGTAAATGCTAAAAACTCATATTTTAAAGTGTGTATTTTAACCTTAATAATTTACCTAAATTTCAACGAACGATACAATAAGTAACAGGATTCATACGTAAGAGTTAGCTAATGTAATTACTGGTGTATACTCTAATACTTTTACGAGTCAAACAAAGAGCGTCCACTGTCTCTATTCTATTCAAGAGGAACTATCAAAGTTAATCAGCAAGCAAGTCCCTGAATTAGGACTTACTCTAGCTAAGTCTAGTCTAAGATATCAAGTCGGTCTTTGAATAAAGTTTAACTCAAGCGTCTAAGATATCGAGACGGTCTTTGAATGAGTAAGAGGATAGATTCATGCTAATAAAAGATAAAAATGTAGTTGCTTAGTAAATAAATAATACATGTTAAAATTGTAAAACGAATACATTGTTTATTTTATAAAATGCCATTCATTTTTTTTAGTCAACTAACATTTAGAAACAACGAGCTTTTAAATAAATGAAATTTCAGGAAGCACTCAAAGGCTAAAAGCTTTTATACATTTTAATACTCTGTCACGAAGCTGAAACTGCATTCCCGTTCGAACGCAGGATTTTCTCTACCGCTTGATGTCACATTTATGTGTTCTCAGTTGAAATATTTTACGTCTGGCAATTTTGTAAATGCAACTGTGTTTATAAGGTTTAAAAATTTGTTGGAATAAAGCTGTTATCAAAGGAAATTCAAATCAGAAATTAATATTATATTTTATTGCGTACTAACTTAACTCAAGAAGGCAGGAATATTTCAGCATTTTAATTGTAACAGAGCGTTTTATAATTATTCTGTTGTAAAAATTCATACAGCTTTAGCACTTTGTAATTGTCCTTACAACATATTCTTTGAAATACATACACTAAATAATAGATAATATGATTGCGATAGCCATTTAGTGAATCACGATATCCAATAATTGTTTAAGTTGCTGATATTTTCAGACAGGTAAAGTGAGCAGTTAATATTTGAAAAGCTTTCAAGCGAGCTTTCAGTAAATACTCCGAATTCAATTTAACGTTGATGGAAGTGGCCTTTTCATTGAAACTTCGAACATGTTGTACGTCGCTATTGCACTTATGTAGTTAGCTTGCCTAGCTATGATATTATAGATGACAGTAAATGAACTAGCCAAAGGGTGCTATGGTATAACGAGATAACTCATGTGATAAGTTTCATTACATACTCGTACAATAAATATATCAGTAAGAGGTGACTTAATGAAAAATGAGATGATTCATATAAAAGTGACTAGAATTATTAATTACTACGGATGAATGTTACAAATTACCAAACTTCAAATGTGGAAAATTATTAAATTACGAGCAGTCGCCCGCAAACTTCATTAGCGCAAATTTGGACCACCCGTTACGCCATTTTACAGTGCGGAATTTAAAAAAAAGTAGCCTATAATATGCCTGTCTATGTCAGCTACCCTCCAGTGAAAGCCCGGGCGAAATCGGCCCAGCCGTTTCGGAGATTACCCGGAACAAACGCGGCTTGCGTGCAGACAGACAGACAGACAAAAAAAATTAAATACGATTTTCGTTATCAGCAACGCAAATACAGATGATGATGATCTTCCCGAAATCTGGAAATTTTCTTTTGATACTACAAACAGTCACTCCAATTTTATTATATGTATAGATATATTTAAATCTATACAGATTATAGAGATACAGATCTATACAGATTAGAGAGATTTTAATCTATACAGTTATACAACTGGCGAAACATTTTCATATTCAATGGTATTATCACCGGACCAAACGCCATAGTTTATTAACGTAGAGTAATCAAGTAATCGAAATTTTATTGTATATTGCTTCAAAAAGTGGGTCAAGGACACAGCATTTGAAAGAGGTTAGACCAAACCACTTATTAACTATATTGCCTTGGGTTACTACCCAATAATCTTATACTTAAAAAACATATTAATTGTACATTTTTATGTGAGTGAATTTGACACGAGTCATATTTCTGGAAAAATATAACAAATTCAGTACTAATAAACATCACTGTGCGATAAAAGTAACCCGAGATACACGTGTTTCAATGTTGAATGCGCTATCCTATAAATTTATCTTTTGCGGTTACTTAAGTTTACGTAGGGACCTACTTGTAGAAAACTTATTGTAGTCTCTGTTTTCTCAAAGAAAACGATAGGGATGGTAATATTTATTAATGCAAGTGTGACAGCAGTCGCAACTTACAGTAACATTCTGCTTTACAACAATTTTGAATGCTCTTTCCTTCTAATGTATTCATGGTTTGTGCCATATTGCAAAGAGCTGTAATATCAATAGCTACGGGGTGAATGACCTGGCGACCTAACGGCTATATTGCCTATCTGTTATACCGTAGACGTTATTTATCATGTACTAGTCAACAATCACTATTTCATTGTATAGTTACTAATCATTTGTTTGTTTGAGGTAGGACTTAATTCCATGATAACCTTAAAAACCAACAACATCTGAAACTCGATATTATCGTAGTAGAGTATGGATATTAGTTCCCTGTACCATGTATAATGTCACTTTAAAAGCACAATTACATATCTAATTCTGGGAGTGATACTGACTTTTCTAATCAATCGTCTCACTGAGAAACCTAATTAGTCATAAGGGGACCCTCTCCGTGTAGAATGAAAAATTATACCATCGGACCACTAACTTAACAGTCAAGTACGGCAAATAAGTTAGATTTCTAGCTACTGTTGCGCACGACTTCGGAACAAACGCGAATTTTCAGACAGGCAGACAGACAAGAATTTTAAAAACAATGGTTTTTCTTTATTATTAACGCAATCACATCTTGTGTACGAAATATGACATTTTTTCGATATCATATAAGGACAAACCAATTTTATTAACTGCATTTATGCTAGTTATAACTCCAGACTTAATACTTAATGTTTTATGTAGCTTTAAAAATGAACAGGTAAGTGGAATATAAAAATGTAGTATGAAATAAAAATGTAATTCCGTGCAATTACAGTTTGTAGGCTACACTCTCCGGTAAAAGCCACTTAGGAGCCCATACTCTGACGCAATTGGATCAACGAGCGAAGGTATCGGTCCTGCCTTCACATTGCGGTACAATTTCTTAACATTCCTATACTTCTATTTAAACTGTATTAGATTTTTTTATTGTTAATAAGTACTTAACGGAGTATATATTTCTTTATATTGTTTTAATATCTTTTTCTTTTCTTAATACCGTTCAAAATGAAAAATATTTATGATTTTATCATACAAACATTGAAAGCGATGAATATCAAATCGATATCGATTAAATTTAGTTGTTAAAAAAGTAAAAACTTCATATGAGCTACGAGAAAAGATATATCATGAATAATACATTTGAGAGCAACCAATTGTAAGTTCTTGAGTACATAACATTTTTGATATGTTGAGATGATACCGTTTTACTTTTATCTAAATTTGCAATTGGTAGGAAATATACATTATTGAATAATTAAAATAATTTCAACTATACATTGTTAAATAATTAAAATAATTTCATTCCGAGCACGTACCGAAATGGAATATCGATTCAATGTACTACTACTGTTCACGCCGAATTAATCGCAGTCAGGCGGGGAGATAAGCGGCTGCCGATAAACTGGAATACAGCCCAAACATCGATTGTTCACTTTATAAACGATTCTTGCTTTTTGAATCGTTTAATATACAATGTTTAATATTTAATGCAATATATGACTTAAAATTTTAAATTAAGAACAAATGAGATATTTAAAAATTAACTGTAAATTATTGGTGGAAAATTCTCATCCTCAATCGATAATAGGATACTCTAATAACCATTCCACGATTCTAAGAAAAAAATCTTCATTCATTATAATGTGAAAGATGCGAGAAAAGTGTGCTATTTGTTGTATTATACTAAAATCAAGAAATAAATTAGTCAGTAAATTGCTTCAAAATCTATGTTGCTGTCCTGGGAAATACCTAGAATTGAATTATATATAGAAACCCTAGTTATATACATATATGATTTATTAAATTTCACGTAGAGAGTAAGCGTATAATGGAGAAATAACTTCATTTTATAGCCGCCTTGCCCTGACTAGATAATAAATTGATAAATTCGTCCAAATTCCGTTTAATACACCTGCTAATATTATTAATCAAATCCTAGTAACACCTATTATTTGTATTAGTAATAATGTTCAAACAAAAAAATATTACAATTTAGAAGTGATCACAAGATCATAGGGCAAAGTAATCTTTCAATTTTTAATTATTCAACTGTACTGTAAAGTAAAATTCTTTTATCTTTGTTTGTTATTCGAAACAAAGGAGAAAAATCTAACGCCGAGAAGTTGTAACGTCGCGTCGCAAAATGCAAAAAGAAAATTATTACGTCTAACTAATCCTCTCTGCGTCATATCTCTCAGTACAAAAAAATAATGAGATGAATTTTAATTTAAATGAAGAAATACACTTAGAAAGGTCGGTGTGAATTTTTGATAACATTGTACTGTATTCAGACTCAGCTAACCGGAGTCCTAAGTAAATTAATTATTTTACCTTTCGTACGTAGACAAAGACCTTTAAAAACACGGTTTAGGCAAATACTGCAGATACATTAATTTATAAAGTTAATTGTTTTGTAAAATCAACATGACTAGAGGTCGACAATTGACTGAAATTCGACCACAATTATCAACCAAAGATATTTTTAATGAAACAAAATATTGTTTCATTAAAAATTAGAAAGGGGTACAAAGTTTTCGTTTGTGTATAACGTTACTTAACCTGAATCACATAATCTATAGCTACCAGAAAATACGGATTTCTCTGTACGCAATCCTAACACAACTTTCTCGCGTCATTTAACTACACATACATGGTTATTAGTTACTAATACACTTTATGTCATCTTCCTTTAGAATGCCATTTATTTATGTAAGTTTTCTGGTACGTCCCCATTTTTCTCACATTATTATGAAACTATAATTATCACCATCAGTCAGTCAGCTATAGGGACACCTTTACTTTTGTATAATTTGCCTGAAAATGCAAGCTGTAGTGTATGCTTCACCAGGCTCTTAATTACAGTACTTCTATCAATATTTAATGCATTAAAAACTTGCTCGATCAATACCTTTTCACCTTACACAAGGCTATCGCAACGTGTACTCAGTAATAATAAATACTTTACCGTCAAGGCGGCGCAGCGCCTGGGCTAGGTAAAGGTGAACGTAGATAGGTATTAATTATTCATCTATGATATTCCAGCAGACACTTTTCAACATTTACTTTGAAATATTGTTGACTAGCAGACATGTTTACATGAAGTTAAGAAACAAGTAAAAATAAAGTCCAGTTAAATTTTTCTCTGACAAGTAAAAAGACTTTCTACATAGAATATTTAAAGGAGTAGGACATATTCAACTATTAACTCGAATACTTATTACATTTTAATTTAAATAAAATTTGCCTTCATTGTGTCAAATATTTCATTTCTTAATCTACCTAAATAACTTGTATAAAGTTGAATCTGTCTTATTCAAGTATTAGTTTAGCGGTTGTGCAAATTAGTCTAAAGCTTTGAAACATTTCCTAAAGGATCGGTTTTGCTTTGATACGTTTCAAAGGAATTTCGAGGAAGGGATTTGCAGTCGCTAATTCTAAATACCAGGCAAATAACTCGGATTGCAAGAAGTTTCCTTGACGGTGACCAATAGTTACAAATATTTCAGGTGGATTAATCTAAAAGGAGGATACACCGTACCGGTACTGAATAGTTTGGACTCTGTTTTAAGATTGAATTTCTCTTCTCTCATTTACCCAATAGATAGCTTAATCAAATAAATGTTTTACAAATATAATTGTATTACAAATATTTTTTTATTTTTACAGAAATGGATAGGAAATTAATGTCCTCGATACTGTACACTGACGAGATTGTAGATGTACTAAAAAGATACGGTACTATGAGTTCTAAATACTTCAATACAATACAACAATAGTCAGTACAATACATCAATATTACAAAAGTCAAAACTCCATTTAAAAAAGAAATCATGTAACACAAATCTCAAATGTTTGCTTCCAGCTCGTGCCTCCGTAGCATTTTCTCGTTAAAATCTTTTTCATTGAACAAGGTTTTATAAACTCCATTGAGTCAATTATTTTTAAAAATGTTGATTTTGTTTACGTAACCCTTTTCTTAATAAGACGGCCTTTAGCTAAATTTAAATTTGATCTCACACTATTTTTAGTAGTTATAGGTAATGTCGAAGAAATAGCGACCGATTTTCAATCGATACTTGAGTACAAATCCCGAAGTTTTTTCTCTTGGGGTGCTTTTCACTAAGTGCTATCTTGTTAAAATGGCTTTGAATATTTATTTTTTGCATGCTTTTAATCTTAGATTTTATAATCGAAAAAAAAGCATTTTAAAATGTATTATCATTTTTTTAATATTTTAAGTCAATTAAGTATATTTACAAGACAGATAAATGAAAATATGTTCAGATATTATTACATCATTTCTCAATCTATGTATAATAGTTAATGTTCATAAGATTCCATTAAGGCACGTGAACAAAAAACTATTTTTTTTTAACGAGGAGAGGTATGAAAATAATGTTTGCACGAATGGGCATAATAATAATTATAATAATGGGCAGTCGAATTATAAGCATAATTTATGAAACAACACATCAAACGAGGTGTAGCGTTGACAATAATGATATTTCAATGCATCAAAGTGAACCTTCATCAGTCCAATTGACCGAGTCATATGCATCAATAAACAAATGAAATAACAAATGAATGACTATTCGACTGATAATTGACGATTCTAATTTTTGCAGTTACTTTGATATTTAATGTAAAGATGTTTTCTTTATTTTCAAACTACAAAGCAAATTCTAGGGTTTTCCAAATTGCACTACGATATATGTTTTTATACTAATTTATGTATTTATACAAAACCGGAAAAAGCTGTTCAAGTTGTAGCAACACTTAAAAATGGAAAATTATTTATTTAACTTTAAACCACAATCATAAGATAACCGTCTAATAACATATAATAACCGAAAACACTATGCCACCTCCTCGTTTTATATGAAAAGAATTCATAAAGTACTAACTACATGCACGTATTTAAGGAAAATGACAGATGGTTTTGTGGCTTTGTATATCACGCACATGCCTTTGTAAGTTCTGTGGTTTAGAATTCGTTAGCTATCAATAAAATCTACCACAAAAACAATTTTGATATAAAATAAATTAATCGTAAAAATGAAAATTCCTAGACTTTTTGACCAATTATTGAGACCTTAATAGTAGCAGAAATAATCCAGATGGTTCAATTTCTTTGTCTCCATGACATACATATGTATTTGTTAGTCTTTGTTACATAGTTATAATGTAAATAGTCACTTGTTGGACAATTTCCAAATTGGCAATACTGCAGCAAGCTTGCTTAAATCTATCCGATTGTTAACCCTGATACTCACCAAGTATTTTTTTATTATAATTGTTAAAAAAAAATTGAATAAAAAAGTATATAGCACATGTGTTATTCCAGACTATGCTTTACATTTATACCAAATTTCATCGACTTCCGTTCCTTAGCAACTTAGTAAAGGTCCGGTCACATGGCGTATGACGAAACACTTTGAGAAATCACCGGTTTATAATAACAGATAGATTGTAGTGTCTAGGCGGTTTATACAATAACAAGAAGTTCTAGGAAGAACTCATTGTTTTTACAAAGTACCTTCGTTAGCTTTCCGCTTAGTAATTGCCAAGTCTTGGTACGATAGGAACAAAACGTTCCTTTCGTACCAAGACTTGGCAATTATGACGTTTGGACCGCCTAGACATCTAAATCTAAATGTTATTAAAACATCCTGTCGGCTACTAATAAATAATAACAGTATATACTATGTCAAAGTTTTAATATAAGTTATTTGCTCTGAATTACAATCTAAAAGTAGAGAACGTAGACACAAAACATTTTTCGCTGTTGTACCGCATTGTAAAATTTAAACGTAGCCCTAGGGGAGGCAAACAACTTTGTCAAGACCGTCCGTTTCACCCTCCCCGTTATTTCATCTTCACAATTTCCACTTTTCCATTTTCTTCCCATCTTCTCAAGGAATAGAAAAATTTTCTACGCATAGAAAGTTATGAATAAATTATTTCCAGACATTGTTATATCTGCTCTTCGCTCGTACATTGTTTTAGTGTTTAAAATAGCTGCATAGTCTCCGAAATAAGTGTACAAGTACCATTGAAGTTTCGCGACTTTTTATATTTTTTAAATTGGAGTTATATAAACTTATTTTATACCATTAGTATTCGTACATGTACATATGTGTGTATTCGAAACGAGACGTAAGGTTGAAAGAGGACTGTAGTAATTTCCTGCCGCACTGAGATTAATTAGACACAAAGGGAGTCCTATAGGATAGAGTTATTATGAGATATCGCAAGGGATCTAATAGGTATCTACCTATTAAAAGTTCCCCTTGCGGTAGTTGTCAGGCATCGCGTCTATTTGAAATGGAATTAATTTTGATATCCGACTGTCAAAAGGGTTACGATATTATGTATGTGGCATTATTTAATACGAAATTAATCAAGCCAGCGCTACCATTTATGAATGAGCCTAGATGAATGAATTTTATTTCTAATCCGTATTTTTCCTCGGAGACCGGACACGAGCTATAATCAGACGGGTTTATTGATTATCTTCTATCTTCTATATACAGTTAATAAAATTGTAGTGTCTGTATGTAATATCGAGTTTTTGCGATGCTGATAAAGAAAAGCGGATTTAAAAACTTTTTGTCTGTCTGTCTCTCCCCCAGTCGCTTTTGTTTCGGGTAATCTGCGAAACAGCTCGGCCGATTTTGACGGAACATTCATTGGAGGGTAGCTGACATGGATGGGCATGTTATAGGCATTTTTATTTTTAATTCCGCACTCTAAAAAACGCGGCAGAACGTTACTTCCGGAACGCCTGTACCGATTTTGAAGGGAAGATATCTGAGCTGATATACGCTGTAATATTTTGTACAAACTTTATTTTCTAAATCCCTGTTAATGAAGTCGCGGGCGATCGCTAGTCTATTATATATCTTGGTCACGGCATTACGGGTGAATGGCTGTACCGATTTCGTTTCTTCTTATATTGTTGTTTTTATTATTGTGAGGAGGACGTTCTTATAAAAGAAAAATACAAGGAAAACAATAAAAATAGATCTTGATTAAATTTGGCTTAGATATAAATAGTCTGTAAGTTTACTTTTTAAGTTTATTTTAAATTCCGCGCGATTTCAGTCGCGGGCAAAAGCTTGTTCTTGATTTAAAAAAAAATGTTATTTAATCATTAAAACGCTCTATATCTCTGTCTTTGTTGGAGCTGTGGCCGCGTCAATTCGCATGACATGGCGCAAGCTCTACACCTGCTGTCGGTTTATTTTTATGTCGACGGCTAGCGCGAATTCAAATACGTTTGTCTAATTGCGTTGCTTCATCATAGTGATTCAAGAATTTTGGCATTAGTTAACTAGTTGTAGACAGTCAAATTTTGTAAATATAAATGTAAACGTGAGATAACTATGAAATGTAAACGATGAAATGATATCTTAGTCAAAACAAACCTTTTAGTTTTTTAAGCAATAAAATCTAAATCTTTTTGTGAAAATAGAGTAAAAAAATGTAAGTGAAATAATCGTCTACGATACTCTACACTAAAATCTCATAGAATTTCACGAAACTTGTTTACTACACCATTCTTGTGAAAAGCTTAACAATGAAGATTTGCTCCATTTTCCTCTTTCACTTTAAATCCGTTTTAGCAGAGTGAGCGACTGTTGACAAAGGGTTTTATTTCTATTGTAGCAATTCGTTTGATCGACAAAGTATAAATACAGACGCTCTTTAAATGTGAGCAAAATAAAATCTTTTCCAACGTAAATATACAATGCTTTGACAATTCAATGGATTTGGAATTACGTCTGGAAATGGTTTTCACAGGAAAATCTTTCTTTAGTTAACGCACGCTTACGTCTAGAAAATAGGAGATAAAAATTATCTTTATGATATTTATGGTGTGTATTTCGGTTATTATTAAAATAATTAGAACAAAATTTGTTACTAATTAATGAATAATAATATAAATAGAAGATAAGCTTTCAATTAAAGCCTCTTAATTAATTCAGGCTTACGCTATTTTAACTACTTCGTGTAATTTGATTAAACATCAATCAGTCAACAACTTGTACTATTAACGCACTAATTCCTAATTATTAACTTAATTAACTTATTCTATTTATAGTATAATACGTACCTTTTTATGTTTGTTGAGCTAGCGCTAGACTATTCCACCTACTAAAGAAATTTTGGATTTTTAACTCTGATGGTTAAAAATTAAGATTATTACGTTGTAATAAGGAAAATACTTAGGAAATTCTTATAAGCCTTGTTTAAGACACTTTCTTTAACCTCATCGGATTTTTTTTACTTTAATTACCTTATGGAGATTTTACCAATATAATCATACTTTCATGCTAATCATACTATCATACTTCATACTAATATTATAAATCCGAAAGTTTAGATGGATGGATGGATGGATGTTTGTTAGAGTTTGTAGCCTAAACGGCTGAACGGATTTCTATGTAATTTGGTATAGATGTAGAGGATATTCAGGAAGAACACATAGGGTACTTGCTTTTGTTTTTTTTTACTTCCACGCGGACGCAGTCGCGGGCGAAAGCTAGTAAACCTATAACCCGAACGGGCAATTTCTAATAAGTTTTTACGTAATTACTTTTACGAGGTACATTCATGTCATCATTTCCTCATTACATACTACATCTGCGTCATTGTTCATTAATTAGAAATACAAGTAATACTTTTAATAAAAGTTTAAAGAAAATAGTAAAATTTTTATCAACCAAATTGGTAAATGAAAAACATATTTTGATTGATAATAATATTCCACAGCATTTGCAAAGTGGATGTACTAGAATGTTAAAACAATGTTTAAATTTTCGTTGACAAAGCTAGCCACAGCATTCATAGATAATTAAATTATGCTTGGTTGCTGAAGTTTCCATTTATTTTATCATTACCTAGCGATTCAATAATGTGTTGTTGACCAAAGTTCCCACGGAGTAAAACTCAAGTTACGTAGTTCGGAAACTCAGTTCATAAAGTTATCGAACCAAAAACACTAACGAATGGTTAAATGTAGCTGGAAAACTGGCCATAAGTCAATTAACTAACACTTTTTAAAATTTCACTGTAGTGAAATCTCCGTATACTATGTGTACAATAGTTTTTTTCTGAAAACCGGACGGTGGGGAGCAAGACTCTATGAAAATGGGTTGGTTTGAGGCTTTCAAGAGTGCATTGATTTTTGTACAGCACTCATATTTTTAAAGAGAATTTTTCAAGAAAATTTAACGTTAAATAATAAAGATGTTCCTGTCTACTTAAAAAGAATACTTTTATGGCTTCCAAATAATTTATTACTACCGAGTGCCCGCATCTTTCACTATGAATTCTTTTTTTTTAATTAATCTCTACTTTCATAAATTGAGTACAATATTTATATTATGTAAGTATAGGTGCATAATATAAATATTTATGTGTTTGTACATAAAATAACTTAGGTTTGACCGTCTTGTAATGGATATGCGGCAGTGCACCCGCCAAAACTACGACCGAAACTCATTTCTTATATTGGTTTATTTAATTAATGGTTAGTTCTGTTCCCGGTTTTATTTATATTAAATCAAACTAATAATTATCCAATTTGGTAGTATTGTATAATCAGGACTAACTCCTATTGCTAACTACTCTATTTGAACACCTCCGTAGTCTATAATAATCTAATATAATATAATCTATATTTTAAACAATTTAACTTTTTTAACCGGTAAAGACTGTAACAAAGAGCTCGTGCGCTTAGCTTAGCTTGAACTTCATTTTAAGTTAGAACCGTTGAATTTCGTGCTCCCAAGGTCGTCAAGGACATGATTTCGACTCGCTATTGGGTGGTTTGCGGATAGGGGCGGAGCAAGGGTTGCCGTTGCTCTATTTCGAAACACCCATTTTTTTTAAGGTTCAACTTAAAAGTGAAATAAATAAAAACAAAAAATCAAGCATTTTAAAATCAAATAGTAAGCATAAAAAAGAAAGGTAATAAAAGAAATGGTAATATAAGAAGAAAGACCAATTTTAAATGTAATCGATTTATTCATACACATCGCATTGCATAACAAATTACTCGCGACATTATAAGCGCAAGGCGAGACAATCGCTTTCGGCTGAAAAGAAAACCTAATATATGAAACGAATGCCGAAAGCGAAAGCCAAATATTGCAACTGCAAGTAAAGATATATTAAATTAGTGTGTGCGTTGTTATAATTATGTGGCCGAGTTCGCTTCGTGAGTCCAATGAACGACAGTTTGAATTTTAGGCTGAGCGGTTTGGCGGAGTGTGGCGGTATAGAGGGGGAGAGGGGGCGTCCGCTCCCGTGTATTGCCCAATTCCGCCGCAAGCGCCGCTGCGGTGAGCGTTTCGTCATGTAGGCGCGATGACTCAAGCCCAACGATTACGACACGAATATTTCAGGCATAGCCCGGGTACGGAGACGACAGCGAAGACTGCAACTGGCCCTTCCAAAAACGATGAAAAAATCTAAATAAACTCAATAATTTTTAAGTTCGTGTAAGAGCAGAAATTTCAGCGATTTCGCAGCCGAATACGAAACAGCATGCGAAATCTCCGACGTCACTGCATACACGTTTGTATCGCCGCGCTGCACCGCGCCGCGCCAGTTGGAAGTGCAGGTGCAGATGATGATTGTATGCCGACCGTATAGGAGAGAGAAAAAGACTGACTGATAGGAAAAGTCAAGTCAATCTCTCCCACCTACACGGCAGACATTAATAAATCTTCATTCTTCTCTTGGCTTTTATTAATTTCTTCATCGCCAACTGCAATTTAAATTAAAAGAAAACGCGCGCGTGTTTTAAAAAAAAATCGAATGGCAAAAAGGCTTGCCACAAAAGAAATCAAATGGAAAATACGAGTAAACCGTTAACAGATAAGAAAATCAGGAAATAAAACGTTATCTTTTTTTACTGATTCAAAAATACTAAAATAGCGGTATTACCACATTGCGGAAGTTAAGAAAGTCGGTCGCGAACATCTCACAAAATTAAATTAAAGTTTTAAAATTTAATATCACTTTTCTACGGAATTATTTTCACGTGAAAAACCGAAAAATTATTTATATGAATTTGAGCTCGCGAAATAACTAAGTTGAAATTGAACAAAAGTTGAACTAAGTTTAACTAGTATAGGGTGATAGCGGAGGAAACGACCGAAGCAGACGACGACCGAAGAGCGAATGGTTGTGCTCGGCAGCCAACGATGCCGTAGTGGCGATGGAGCACGGAGGGGCATGAGGAGGTGGGGCAGGGCGGGGGACGGGGCGGGCTGCGCGCGGAGAAAGGACGCAAGTGGTGATGTAATCGCGACGATCGATGCAGTACGCTCCGAACGACGTAACTACCGCGCTACGAAACGACTATTCTAACGTATACGCGACGGTTTGCTGTAAAAATGTGGTTTCATGGTGAACTTTTAATACAAATACAATGAATCATCATGTATTGCTTCCTTCCAATGCGTTTAAGATTAATAGAGTGACTCGTCGGACAACACGTGCTTGATTGTCTCACGTGAAGTGAAACTAGTGCCATTAATCGCCGAATGTGGTGTATGATTTTATTGTCAGTCTCTCAGTCTTATAGCGTTAGCGCATGATTGAAGCCATCGAAAAGGTGCAAGCTAACTAGAACGGAACATTAACAAGATAATATTACTGGCATTCAGTATCGATTGAAAAATGGCGGACGGTGCGTTAGCTCGGTTACAATCGTATGCGTTCGCGTTTGTTCGGTTTCTATCTAGGTCACACGTGTTAACGATATCCCAACTACGACGGCCTTGGCTTACTTTATGCCAAATGACACCTCCCCTTACTAGCACCATGTACACCATCAAATTTTCTAAACCCTCTTACTTCTTTTTTTTTTATTACAAGAGAGTGAAAATTTAAAGAAAAATCATAAATCCCATGTAAGTGAGTTGCTATTCTTAAATTCTATACATCTTTCCTGCTTGCCATTTAATCAGTGTTAGTCATGATATTTTTATACCCTGGTCGCGAGAATTTGAACTCAAAGTAAAGGGATCAAAAAGTACATAGTTTTACTTCTTAGTTCGTGTTAAACGGGGGCGTAGCGCACGCTCCTCCCAGTTTTATTTTTTGTTACTATTTATTTACTATTTGCCCCTGGCCACGTGCGCGCTTCGTACAAAGATACCGTGCACGCTCGTATAACTGGGTTTTATAAAAAAAACCGTTAGGAAACAATGGTGACCGCTGAGCGAGTCATTCGAAACCGAGTCACGTTATCGAGTGAACGGCGTTAGCAAGTACCTAAGCGTGAAGCGGGGGGCCAGTGCGCCCGATGCGGCCCCATCGAATAAAAATGACTGCTGATGATGAAAACGGCGGTACGGCCGACCTCGTTCGAATCTAGGACAGCACCCAAAATAACTAGGCCACCGTTACTGCGCAGCCGCTAACGCAACTCGTAGGTGCCGGCTTATAATTTCCCGACCGGTGGTGCTAGACCCCGGCCGGATCGAGCCTCGCTGTGGTATTTGGGTCGGCGTCAGCTTCTTTAGCGGAGGCAGGTGCGGGTCAACTCATGCTAGCCGGCAGATTGCAGAAATCGACCGTATATACTGCGGACATTTCGTGAAGGTACTCGTAGAACAAACCTTTTGTATTTCGTGTACGATGCTTCAACAGTTTCACAATTTTATGCTTGCTATTGTCTACGAAATTAAAATGAAATAGGGAAAATCTCCAATCAAAGGATTAGTTTTTTATCGGTTATACGAGTATGTTATTAATACCGACTACTTAGTATTTATGTTTTGTCAATGTAAACAATAATTATTTTATGTTCAGTTTTGTAGAGATGAACAATGAATTCCAAACAAATTATATCAAGACCATAATCTTTGTGTTTCAAAATGCATTTCATTGCTTTTATACAATTTCTTGTGATTGAAAAGCAATGATGAAGCAGCTTATGAGAACAAAAGAATATTTTCTATGGTATATGTAATTAAATAATATTTTCCCAAGAAGAAATTTGTAAACTCCTTGCGAAACTGTTCCTTTACTATTATTGTTACTTTACTTTTGTAGACTAAAAATTTACTCAACATTCTTGTAAATAATGCGATCGAAAATGACAGAGGATATTGACCCTAAGCGCTGCTGTTAAAAGGAGTTATTTCAATAAATAATTGGGGGAACTAAATAAGGAAGATGCCTATGTATTATGGAATATTGTAGCTATCCTAACTGTATCAATAAAAATAATAGAAATAATGATTGGAAAACGAATCTCGAAAATTTCTACTATTTTAAAAGTAATCTGATGAACTTACTGGACTGTTAGCTTTGAAATTTAATTTGTTAAAGTAAACAACTTAAGGTTACGATCCGATTTAAGTTGGAAAATTGTTACCGTGGGATTCTATTGTATAAACACCAGTGTAACAACATATTTTTGTAAGAGGAAATGCAAGATTACGTATTGAGTTTTCGTAATTCCAACAAGCTTATCCAGTATAGGGCATTTAAGTTTTCTCTTTATATAACAGTCAGGCTGGGCCTGTTCAAATGTTGTCAACTCATTAATGTTATGTTAGAATACTATCGTGAATACATTTTCATCATAAACATCTTCATTATTTTAAAATAAATAATGTACGTTTTATTAATATTTTTGTGCATCTAAAATCGAAATTATAAATTTCTTTAAGTTAATTGGCAATTTTTTCTGCTTTTTAGTTAATTTTAAGTTATCTAATACTCCAAATGTAGACAAAATTGTCATTTTAATGAACATCGATTCATTTACAACATCTAACGTCTTTGTACTTCATATTATGTTGATGTTTTTGTACTTTATGTATTAACTTACTATCCCAACTATATTAATAGTTTTGACAATTTCCTATAAATATTTGTATACTTATCGGCAATCAATTTATATTGACAAAACATAGAAGAAGTTTAAATAAATAAAAAAAAAACAATATAGGTACAATAACATTTTCACCCTTATCACATAAATGTGATGAAAAACTGAGTAATAGCTGATAGCACATGCTAACAGTTTAACCCCACCTGGGTAAAGGATATGAGCTCTGATTCAGTTCAGGAGTACTTGAGTTTGTTCAATAATATTGAAAAAAGAAGTATTCAATGTTGCAAAACATTTTGTGTCTTTACTACAAATGATTCCGTAGAAACCCATAAAGAAAATGGAAATCGATAAAATTGAACATACCAATTTGAGTAAACATAGCCTTGAGCATTTCGGCTTGTACTTCCGATTTGTAGGAGTATACCTTAAAAGGTGTCATTTTTAAAAGAAGTGGAAGGAAACGTCAAAAGCTGACACAGAAGCGTTAGAAAGGATCGTGCTGAGTGAGGCGGCGCGCGACGACTACGACACGAGCTCGTACGATAGGAAACGTGTGGAAAATCTAAGCGTGTTTCATTCGTCACACGCGCACAGAGATAAGAGCGCGATAACCCGCAGTGGAAAACGCCAGCAAAAATTCGTGAAGGAAATCGCTTTGGCAAACGTAAGCGAAGGCACAGCGTGACTTACCTCGCTGGAAGCAGGAGCCGGCGTCGTCGTCTTCGGCTGGTGATGGTGTGGCATCTCGGAGCGTCGTGCTACATGTATTTATGAATGCTGTGGCCGCTAGTACGCTGGCGCACGGACCCACGTCGACGCAGAGCGATGCCGCATTGTGTTCTATACGAATATACGTATGCGCGGCAAACTCCATGCTCTCCCTCCCCCTCCCCACCACCCCGTGCACCCACCTCGCGACATCGTTAGAACCAAAACGGCCTACTCGCAAATGGAACACGCCGACTAGTTATATACCCTATGGTTGTGGCCGGCAGCCGGCTCAGCTCAGGAGTCGCCTCTTATCTGTATGCTAACACTGCATCGGTTTATGTGGCGATCTAATTTATAGCCCTCGGAATTCGACCTGCCGCTCCGTAGTCGTTGACGTCAGAAGCCTTTACATATAGGCTTACTGTAAAATAAATGCGATAGAACGGTTTCTAACCATTAAGTTAAATGATTGTCAGTTAAATAATTTTGCATTCCTGAGATCGCGTAAAAACTAAAGTATGAAATGCTCATTAAGTCCTACATTAGGAGTTTAGGATTTTATACATACATATTGAATATATAGCTATCAAAAATAATTATATTTTTTTAATTATTCTATGTAAGTACCTATAACTTCAAGACACAAACTTTCTTTTAAATTCCAAGCGCGCAGTGATTGATTATAAAAGAGCAACGAGTTCACGTTGGGAGTGGGACTGATTGCAACCAGTTGCGCTTTTACGAATTTAAAGCTTTTGTAGTGACGTTGGTGGCAGACGATGGAAACCGGTCTTGTTGCTACGTCATACCATTCTTTATGGCAGCGTCGATACGCCTAAAGAAATGTACGAAATATCTTTTAACATATCAAAAACGAAGAACATTTAAGAAAACCAAATAGTACCCAATTTTTAAAGGTAACTTTAATTATAATATTATTTACCTTAAATGCCCGTTAAAAACTGAGAAACACGAGAATAAAAGTTTTTAAGTAATTGATGGTGTTTCTTTTAATCTAATCCTTTCAGATTTCTGTACGTCCAACACTGGTCAAAGGTCAAAATATCCTATAGTTATATCCTTTTCATATAATAACATATATTACAAAACGGTTAAATACAGCTGTATCGTCTAAAAATTATTCTGACAATCCAAGACGTATCGTTGGCTTTCATCGCACAATGAAATAAAAGTTCTCATAGACAAATATGTAGTTACATACACATAATAAAAAATGTAGACAGAAAGATGACCTTCAGCAACCCTACAAAGCCAACGTTTATTGAACAGCGCTCGCGGCTCACGTGTCCTACGATAAAGCGGTATTGATATAAAAAGGGTGCACGAAAGAGGATTTTAAAACTTAAAATAATTCGCACCTGTGACCTGGAAATTTAAGCAGATGTTTTAATTTTACTCATTCGAGCCCACATTTTGATATTTTGTCTTCTATACTCGTACAATGAAATGTTTAATTACTAATTTTAATGTTTAAGTCGATATTCTAATACGTATCGTTATAACCATAATGGCATTCCTCACATTTTCCGTGGTTAGATAGAGATGGAAATATGTTTTATGCATGTATTTCGGAAGCGGAAACTCGCAGTAATCTTGATACGCAACCCTACACGTTGCCAACCGACATTGTACCGGTCTTGTACTGTGACACAACTTTCTATCAGGAGTTATTTGTTGCTTTGCAGTAAAGATTTTTTGCCCCCTATTATCTAAACAATATTTTATCATCTTACGTCAGTAGTTATTTATTTTGAGTTTTTCAAAATATTTCCTCACTTTCGTTGAGGAAAAATCTCTGTAATACAATAAAATACTGACTAGTTATAATCTGATACGAGTAATATATCTGACACATAAACGACAATTGGTAACAAATTCCGGATGAAGCTATACAGGCATTGGACCGGATGATCGCACTTTGTTAGAAGGATATCAATGCATATCAACCCATTTAGTTTCTAGTCCTTGAGAATATTTCTGTTACATTGTTAAACCAATACACATAATAAAAAGCAAAATTGGCAATTTTGAACTCTACCGAGGTGACCAAATTGTTACTCAACTTTTAAGAAGCATATTGTACTCTCAGACCTTTTATAATACGTTTCCAAATCAATAAAATGTGAGCACATAAGGCAAAGTAAAAAAAACATGTATATAAATAAGCATTGCTACTTTCCGCCTGCTTTCAGCTTTAGAATTAACTAAGTACTACCCACATTTATAGAGATATAAATCTTAAACTTCTAATAGCAGCTCGACCAAGGACTCTAGGGCTGTTATTCATAAAGAGAAAAATGCTTTGTTGCATTTTATGCTTTGTTATACTTGAACCACTTTAAAGTTAACCCATTTATTCCCCCTCGTTGCTTGTCGAGTTCCCCTCCAACTAACTCCTGACGCGCAAATAGACATGTCCTAGATAAAATTAATAGTTGCCAGTTGCAATATGTGTCCCGGCTTAACGACAAACTTTGACCTATGCGTTCTTTATTATATTTTACGAGAAACATTTAAATTATTAAGTAGGACTACAGTAATATTTTAACACGCAAGCACTTAAAGTCGACTGTGTATTTAAAATTGAATTCTAGGTTTCAAATACTTCAGTTAAAAAATAGTTAAAATCTATCGAATATAAACACAAGAATCATAAATTTAGTGTATCCAATAACATAGTATTTGGTAGTATTGTAAAATACATATTTATTGGTTCTCACGAAGACGTACAATAATATGGTAATTTGAAATATACGCGAGGAAATTGTGTCATAAGTAATTGGCCGGGCAGGTAGACATACAGCGAAACGCGCGCCCTACATTACTTTGATTACCTTTGATTGCTAACGGATGAATGGATTCTATTGACTTAATGAACTTATTATTCGATCTTGTCGACGATTCTTTTATGAATGTTTGAATAGAGGGAGAAATAAAGAAAATGCTGAGGTTGAGGGATTTTTAACGACAATAAATATAACTAGTTCTAAGTATTGACATAATACACCTAATTTATTTTTACTAGGGGTTAATATGTCTCCAAGAGGGTATCGCGTGTGCTAGATGGGCTTACGCAAATGAAACCTATTGTTGATAAATATTAATTTAAAAAATGTTATCATAGAAGAAATTGGCTATTATTGATTGCTTCTTAAAAGCCAAGAGTATGGTGAGCGGCGTTCATTACACGATCTACTGAAAATTCAGATATGTGAACGGGTCAAAGGGAGGACGGTATGTGCCAAATTGGCACTTGATTTTTTTTTAACCGACTTCAAAAAGGAGGAGGTTCTCAATTCGTCTATATATATATATATATATTTTTTTTATGTGTGTTACGGCATAACTCCGCCCCTGGTAGACCGATTTTGAAAATTCTTTTTTTATCCGAGAGGTAGTGCTTGCAGGTGGGTCCCATTTTTTTGTTTGATTTTTGGAGTCAAAGACTACGCCGTAGTTAAATAGTTTAGCTCAAAATTGCGTGACGAAATTTGGTGTCTTTTTTGCTTTCTATGCCTACGTAGCCTAAACTATAAGACTTACACAAAAATTATGTATGGAAGAATTGTAGTCCTTTAAATTTGCTAAACAAAAGTCCGCGATAGCATATATCTATCTATTAAGGTTGTCGAACAATAACCACTTTTTTCATTAAAATTTTTCTAATTAAGAGCTAAACGAAGAGCACATAAAGTGCTTGTGAATAATTCTAACATGAAAATGTTAGTTTGATTTAACGCTAATTTGAGCATAATTGCTTTATTTCAATAAACACCTTTGATCCACAAGTTTGCAACATCTATAAAAATATGGGTTACGGTTCATCATAACCTTTTTAAATAGTGTTAATAGATTGGTTAAGGGAAAAGAAAGGTTTGCTATTGCAATTATGTGCTATTGCACAAGTTGAATACATGAATTACCATTGAAAAATCTGTAAAATTCTAACAATCATGTAATAAATAATTACTCTGACTCTACCGCTACTTACTTGGACAGGTCTATATTAAAAAGATTTTAGAAAATCATTGTTTTGTTAAAAATCTAATTAAAAGAGCTATTCATTGACGCTGTAAAAGCACTAAAAAGACAGATACAAACTACTATCTTTTGTTTTACTTTATAAAGAATGCATCTAAAAGTTTATATTGCGATAGTGTCTAGTTACGTATGCAATACTATGCAAACTAAAACGGCAATACCGTCCGCTTCTGTGTGAGTTATCCAAGTGTAAAAGCGGACCATATCAAACAGCAATGCAGCCTCGAGCTGCAATATCCGTCTGCTTTGATCTCGCTTCGACATATTTAATATCGAAGCACATAACTTTATTAAACTCTGTATTATGACGTATGATATTAACCACTTTAGCAACTCATGCGGTTTGTCATAACCTAACTAAAAACAATTGGTCCCGAATATTTCTCAAAAACTCTTATTGGACTAGTTAGTCCTGTATTTGCTAAAAATCTTATTAGACTTTTAGTACACAAAAGACTTTCAGCAAAGCTTTTTACTTATCGATAGCTCTAATTTATAGACTATTATTTGCTTAAACCTCCAGTCATTTTCTTTTAATTCACGTATGGAAAAATGACTCTACTGAAATAACACGCCTCCTTTGTCAAATTGAAAGTCATAACTCTGTATTATCAGCTTAAATAAATAAACCAGCCGTACGTACCAACGACCTAAAAAAACGTATTCTAGGGCAAGAAAGACATTTTCATTTTGACGTCGCCGGTTGTTTTGTAGTGTTTGTTAATATCTTGGCCATAGCAACGGTTACAGAACAACAAATATGTAGGAATGTTCATATGGTCTTAGCAAAAGGCAGATAGTGTCTTAATTTAAATGAATAGTTCTATTAATCTGTATTAATTAATAATTAATTCTTAATAATTAAAATTACTATCGCTAACACATTGCCAAAACGTTCGTAGAAAACATATGTTTTCTCTTTTCGTCGTGAGCTCATATGTTATGTCCCCACCAAAGGTTCTCAGAGCAGCCGTAAAAACGTATGACATTGGAAAATCAAAAAACAGATTGGTACTTGGTGAAGGTAGAACCTCCACGTTTAGAATTGAGTCCGGTCCTATTAAGCGTTTAACAATTGCACCACCGACTGTCTTTTACGTTCTCTGTAAAATCTTCGATAACAATATGGTTGTTTGCGCGTTGGAAGTGGTCAAGTATTCAAGAATGTAATTCATCTAGCCGCGTTTTATTTACGTCTCAGGATCATATTACAAAATAATCTACGCCGGAAACTACACCAACAGTTACTCCTGTTACTTTGTTTTGATAATCATATCGCTAAGCCGCCTCGGGACACGTCAGCGTTTGTCCCTACAGGCCGTTGTTTATACTAAGTACCCAGTTTGTTTGTTGATTACATTACCCGTATTCATTCATACTCCACTGTAACCTTAACTTTTGATGTTGCTAACTACTTTAGAAATAACAAATTTATCTTACACTGTGGTACCCTACAGTAAATAATGATTAATTTCTTAATTAAAGATTTAATAATTTAGAAATTCAATTTGACTTACATTTACATATTCAATTTACTTTTTAATTGTCAATAAATTTTAATTAAATTTCAATTTGGGTGGTTAATTTTAATTTTAAAAAAAGTTTATTAAATAGAATTATTCATAACATGATGCATCTGTGCATTCCAAAATATCTGACGTCAAAGGTAAAATTATTTAATTATATTATAAAACTGGCTTTCGCCCGCGACTCCGTCCGCGTGGAATAAAAAAAAAGGGTGTAGCCTATGTGTTCTTCCAGACTATCCACTACATCTATACCAAATGTATTTTATTAAGATAAGTATTAATATTTATTTTTCCTGTGAAATTTTCACTTATGAAAAATCTGTAAAAGCATTCATTATTTTTACATTACGTTATAATTTGATTTATAGCCACAGGTGCGTAACTTTGCATGTATTATTGGCTCTTAATCACTGTATCGTATTCAATCTAGAAATATTCACAACACGCGTTAAATGCGCGAAAGCGAAAGTTCCTATGTCGTGGCTTAGCTTTTATTCATCTTAATTAATTTCACTTTCTCTGCGGAATTCTTTTGTGCAAATGCCAAGCTATATACATACAGCTTTTAGCTCCGTATACATAGAAACATATTAAACTGCAAAAAAATTAACTATTTGATTGGTTAATATTTATAAACAAACCTTAAAATTGCTTCTCATGTTTAAAGTAGACGTGAATTAAAATATAAAGTTTGCAAACTTTTTTAATTAACTAGGTATGACAAACTTTTAGGACGTTTGACTTTGAGGCAGACATACAAATGAATTGTATGATAGAAATGTTGTTAATAACAATACCTATTGTGACTGGGTAGAGAAGCCTTTGAAATGTCGAAGAACTTTAATTAATTTTTCGACAAGTTTTAATAAAAGTTTTTTAAAATATAACTCATTAATTGTTTGTCTTTCAAATAAAGCGCTCGCAGACGAACTTTTCCCAGATTGGTCGGAATTCTAAAAGACTTTCAAAATAAATAAACGTTTTCCAGGACCAAGCCAAATGGAAATAATTTACCACTAATTAAAGGAAAGAGCCACCAGGACGCTGAAAACTAAGATTGCATTAATAAAGTTTTTAACAAAATAATAATTTGCTGTATAACTTAATTACATCCCACTCTAACTTAATAAGGGACGGAGCGTTGTCGAGAAGCGAAACCCTGACGTTGAATAATTCAGGGAACCAACCATCGTGCGAATATCTATTCAATGTGACAAATACCGCAATTAAGACTCCATCGCCACAACATTCGGTAATGAACTCTTATAGAAATTAAGGAGAAATATTTGATTCTTTTAAGTACATTTAATATAGCGATATCATTATAAAATAATCAGAAGAGAATCAATATTTATACGATTCTATTACCCTACAATGGTATACCATAGTACTATAGTACAGCAAAAATTGAATTATTCCAGTGATATAAAATGCGAAGCAGTTTGAGCCTTATATAGGTAAATAGCAACCGAAAGCTGTGCGGGAACGGTACAAGCACGCCTACATAAAGCAGGAAATAAATAGGTCGCGGGGGCACGGAATCCCCCAGGGTGGTGCAGGGTGTCAGGGATGTGGGGTGCGGGGGGTCGGCCAGGGTTGTGGTGGCGGAAAACTAGGTGGCCTACATGTGCGGAGCCCGCTGTGCAGCCGTCGCATTTTCATCGCGGCCACAGCCCCGTAAATTAAATATTTGAGGATCTTCTCCAAACAGCGGAATCAGCGGCTTTGTTTCTATCTCGATTAACTCTGAGCTTGGTTCGTGTCTATATTTATATTCGCAATGCTAGATATGTTTTTTGCTAAGAGTATTTAACAGTAGTTTTAAAAGTAGGTAAATAATCATTTAGATTTAAAAGCCGAGGTTAATACGTGTAACAGCCACCGAATTAACTGTTAAAATTTAATTTGAAAATGAGAATGCAATAATTCTAGCATTTGGAAGGTTTGGTCAAAGTAAACTAGAATTTACAAAGGATTTATCCGCTGACGTCGTTATAGTCTAGAGTTTTGTGAAGAATGCAGTACAAAGAGATGAAATAAATTTTCCGTTTAAAATGTACGAATATAAGAAGTAAAGAATGACATAATTTTCTCTGCAATATTGAATTTTAATATCGCTATATCTGGAACGAAATACAGAAAATCCAGTCACGTTATAAAATACTAAAGGAGCTCACGTGGCGATCGACCTCATGAATATAATCAAATCACGCTCCGACACCTTTAACTACGAGGGGGGTGCATTCAAAAGTACCATTTCAAAGGGCTTGAAACGGCTTTTTTAATCTAGGTCATTCATATATCGCTGTACAATTATAACAATTAGTTCTTGTGGGCAATCAGAATGCCATGGAACTGGATGTGCACATAGTAACGTTACCTTTTATCGCCGTTCGCATAACAAAGAGAATCTACGAATATCAGGATTTTGACCAACAGATGCCAATTCGTCTATCTAGAATAAATGAATCACAATCTTTGGAGATATAATAAAAAGTTCATTCAACTCGAACATAAATTCGAAGGCGACAAATATTTGCCGATTCCGAATCTGCTATTAATTATTTAAATAAATTAAATAGTAGTTTAAGAAATCATACATTCTATCTAATGCAGTGTAACTAAGGTGATCTGAGACTTATAAGAGTACTTTAGTACATAATAAAATGTTCATTTTTACCCTTATCTTGATATACAAACGGTACCTGTTTTCATACATTTTGTCCATAGGCACTACTATTACAGACATGAACTAAATCTGTCGAATACTAGTGTAACATAATTTTATACGTGATCATAACAATTAAAAAAAATATTTGGTTATTTTTTCATCGGTGCTTCAAAATACGTCAATGATCTCTAGATGTTGCAAATAGGAGTGGAATTTGAATTTCTATCTGTGTCTTATATTATCATAAAATTGTACCGTTATTTGTCCTCACTCGTATATTTTATTCAAATTATTTTTCATTCACCGTTTTTTATCCTCGATAATGTTTCATAATTCTAGATATCAATAGAATAGTTAAAGTGGGACGCGAATGTCGTAAACAAAGTCGTATCTTTTGTTATCCTATGTATTTAGCATAACTAGACATGTATCTTTTAAAAACATCATTCACATTATAATATGAAATACCCGTTTTGCATCTTTATACAAAGAAAAACTGATTGACTGATATACTAACGCGCTTCTACACAAGTATATGTACAAAGGTTAGCGGAAATGATTTTTCTAATTTTAATACTCGAAACTTCTAATAATTACTTTGCTCGGATATCTATACTAATATTATAAAGAGGAAAGATTTGTATTTTTGTATGAATTCGATTCACGTAAAAACTACTGGGCCGATTTTAAACATTCTTTCACCATTAGAAAGGTAATTTATCTGTAAGTAACATAGGCTATTTATTATTATTTTTCTAATTTCACGTGGG
Organism: Papilio protenor; assembly: GCA_029286645.1. NCBI lineage: Eukaryota > Metazoa > Arthropoda > Insecta > Lepidoptera > Papilionidae > Papilio > Papilio protenor. Next base: position 1,521,920 of record JAGSMZ010000033.1, on the reverse strand, counting down.
CGAAGTCGCGAGTAACAGCTAGTGGTCAATAAGTTACTAAGTCTATAGTTCTAATGGAATATTCTATTTAAATTAATATATTTAATGCATTATTCAAGCTATAAATACAACAGTTCTATGTACATACATTTATCTCTTCAAACAAAGTCACGGAAAAATACAGAAAATTCGCTGAAAAGGATATAGGAGATTATCTTAACCCATTTCGAATTCTGCAGAGTTTCACTGAGAACAAAAAGATTTCAGTCGCTACAGATGACTGATGCGGATGGCGAGCTTCGTTGATTAAATTATCGCTGGGTCAAAGAAAAAAAATTAAACAATATTTTTAATTAATCAAATACAAGTATAGTCAAAGACAGACCTTAGAAACGGTTTTAATAAAACTGTCTAGGTTTTATTAATGTTATCATCAAAGTAAGGCATACTTTCATACTAATGTTATAAATGCAAAAGTTTAGATGGATAGATGGATGGATGCATGGATGTTTGTTAGATTTTGTAGGCTAAACGGCTGAATGGATGAAGATGAAATTTGGCATAGATGTAGAGGATAGTCTAGAAGAAAACATAGGTCCACTTTTGTTTTTTTTTCAATACCACGCGGACGTAGTCGCGGGCGAAAGCTAGTATTTAATATATATATATTGCAACTGCTTGGTACCCTACTGCTGGGTATCATTAATTTTTATTGTCAGATTGATTACTCATTAAAGAAGAATTGGTCGATCCCAAGATACGAGTAGTTGAGCTGATAAGTGAACAAGTAACTGAATCTTAGAGATAATTGGGTTGGATCTGTTTTTAATATTAATTTCATCGTCTTTATTTTAGAACACTTCGTTCTTGTTGGACTGCAATTACTTTCTAAAACAGTCTAGAGGTACAGACCCCACTTGATCATCGATACTTACAAACATCGGATGTTAGTAGCGATATTTAGACTGATAGCATATAAATGGTTGAAAATGTTAGGTCGTCAACGCAAGCTGTCATGTACAATTGTGGGTAGACGTCAAGTTGCACATTATGTGAATGAACATCACAGGATACAGTTAGAATTGTAAGTGTCACGCGCAATTGAAATCCGACCTCTGACCATTTACATAACGCAACAAGGCATGTCCGTGGGTAACCAAAATATACCACAGCCGAAGTTAACACGTTTTAAATTTTAGGCATACATTTCTAAGCGTAAACAAATGGTTGCGTGAATGTAATTAAGTGTACATTTTAGTTAGGTTAATGTATATAGCAACAATACAACCATAACAAGGATAGGAGGTTCACCTACTTTCACTCCTAATAAACTCAATGAGACAAAGCACTAATTAGTCTGTCAATTTATATTCCATTCCTTATAATATACTGCGTCGCCGTCGTAAAGTAGAGTAACTCTTCTAGTTTATGGTGTCTTCTATGATCTAAAGTGTGATAGACATTGAGGCTTAGAAGCCATAGAGATAGACTTTATCGTTAGCAATGTGTGGACAGTGGTACGCACTTTCAACACACAAACGCATCTCTTATAGTGTTTAGCGAAAGTTGCCGAGCCCAGTGAGTAGGTGCGAGGTCGCATAGTCGGGCGCGACCCAAGCGGCCCTGAGTGTGTCCGCTACATCCGGTAAGAATGGACGTACTTCATGCTACGCCTCCAGCTTAGAGAAGGTATTATGAATACAGATTAGAATGTGGAAATCCTCTTGATTCGGTCGATGGATTCTCTTACTCGGGAACTAAAATAGAATAAATCTGATAGATTAGAGATGTCTGAAATGGAAAGCTCAGATCATTTCATCTTGTTTTCCCACTACAATCGATCGTCGATCAAGACGCTACACAACTATATAATACTGTGAAGCTAATAGATATTAAATGTAGTTTAATTTTATCCAGTTTATCAGTTGTCATCATCATCATCATCCCTGAGATCTCTGTCCTTATCCCGCTCACGTAGAGGCGGAGCACCATGTTTCCGTCCTTCCGATCTATCTACCTTCCGTAATTTCAGTCGTCACTTTCTTCTTACCTAATCAAATTTGCAGTAGCACTGTTGAATAATCCGAGAGTCTCGGTATATCCCATTATGGTGTGAAAGTGAAGGAAGATGTTAGTCACTAGTTACTAGTAGATAATCACAACTTTTTCGTGCTAAACCCAACGTACGGAAGTTAGGTATTATGGTGTGTGGGATTATTCGATTGAAATAATCAAATCAATTCTATATTCTATAGTAGCTGGAGCCATTTTCCAGTGCGAAAATGCTGTGAAACTTGTTCGCCATCCCGGTCGGCGGTGTGGAGCGGGCGGCGGGCGGCAGGCGGCGGGCGGCGGGCGGCGAGCGGCGAGCGGCGACAGCGACGCGATCTGGGTCGAGCGGCGTCCTACGTGCCGCACCAACACATGCGCGGGGACCTCGGCCCGCGCGATGCACGCACACTCGCACACACCGACACCGGCCCCGGACGAGATCTAGGCCGAAAAACTCGCGCATGCGCCGATCCCACTATACCTACTCTTGCGGACTGATGCGGTTAACACAAAGACTTCCAAATCTACAAATGTATTATGCACTCTAATCTCAAAAACTATTTGCACTCGTGGATAGAAAATTTAATTGTATCCGTTTACACATAACTACCCACCTGCATTTTTACTTCGCCTGAACAACGCGACTATAAGGATTTTCTACGAGAAGTGAAATTTATTAATTAATTTGATAATCACTCTTACAGCATTTAGGCAACGTTAGTTAGAAAAGCAATCATTTTTAACCATGATTATGAGCGTGTGAAATAATGAGGTACGATTCCGTAACGAAGCTTTAGTTGCATAATTTTCCGATGTGTGCGTGAGAAGCTTTTCGTTAAGCGCAAAATAGGTCACCAGAAAAACTTGATCTGCAGTGACGTTCGAACAAATAATACTGGTATGAGGTTGAAGAAAAGTTAACTAGGTTCGTAGGTCGTGGTATATTATATTATATATATTATAACAGTTGAGTAACGTTATCCAAACTTTGGTGGTATGAGCAACGCTGCCTCTGCCTAATTGAATCGGCCATGTGGTTGGGGGCCCGATTAAGGTGAGACGTTTGACGATGGAAAGTTGTTTCCATTGATCAAGACGAACAGTTATGCATTTGCTTTTATAATACTTGTGCTAGAAACGTGGAATGCATACTATAATAAACAAATGACGTTTTATTCGAGAAACAATAAGTGGTTCCTGAGCTTAAATATTCTGTAAATGCCTTCGTAGGTCTACACCACAAACTAATAATTACCTGCTTCATATTTTCTTTTCTTTGTCATCGGAAATTGCACTGATTTGAGTTACACTAATATTCATAACATTAAATTGGATCCTCGGATTTTGTTTTAGGCCTAATCTAGACTAGGCTTTTACCGCTTATGTAATGAAAGAGATAGAACAGTCTATTTCATCATTAAAATACTTTGAATTTGTCATTTATACTAAAAATAGAAATCTCACATTTCTCTTTGTTTCATTGTTCCGTGCGGGTATCTTATATTGGGTCATGACCTGACACAAATTTCCGAGGTAGCCAGCGGGGCTCCTGCGCCAAACTATTTGAGGTCATTTTATGTAACAGGGACATCTGTGTAAAGCAAACAAGGGCGTAAAAATTCTGCACCCAGAAAATAAAACGATTATTTTGTAAACCATTTTGTTTTTTCTGTCTCTCATCTGCTGGAGTGTATACTTACTAAATTTAACTAAACTTAAGAAATACTATAATACTAAATCATGATAGTGTTAAGACATGAATGTATTGTTGATATTTATAGATATTTGAATGTATAGGATTTGTAATATAACAATAATCAAGGGATTCGAACCCATTGCCTCATATTTCTAAATCCATAAACTAATTATCTTGAAATAATTTTTTCTATTGTCTTTTTGTGAGTATTCGCTTTTTGACTGTGATGGAAAACGACATACAATATCTCGTTGTTTTCAAACAAAATGAAAGTCAAAAATTATTTTAATTATTTATTGTCTCAAATCATTTAAATACGCGACAATGGCAGCGGTAGCTTTAGTTGTGTCTCCGGCGGTGTTCGCGAGCTCCCGCATGCAGTCCTCAAGGGTCACTAGGGGCGTGTTCACTGACAGCTTCACCATTATCACTTTGATAGCATCGTGCACGTTCCAATCGCTCACTTCTAAAGCTTCGAGGCATTCCTCTGGTGTTGTCTGTGATCAAATTCAACTAGTAAATCATCTTACTAATATTAGAAATGCGAAAGTTGAAATAGATGGATGTTTGTTAGAGTTTGTAGCCTAAAAGGCTGAACGGATCTCGATGAAATTTGGCATAGACGTAGAGGATAATCTGGAAGAACACATAGGCTACTTATGTTTTTTTTAATTACATGGATGGAATCGAGGGCGAAAGCTACTGTATTCATAATTGTTAGTAGAGACTATGATATCTGCAACTCCATGTATATTTTGCGTAATTCATTTATATCCAATCAAGATTTAATCTTACTCTAAAAGTTAATTCACCTAATAAACCTAATGTTTGAGAATCATTTGGGTTTAATAAATGTTTCGGACCATTGGTAAATAGAAATCTGTTATCTGTCTATGCTTTTAGGTCAAGGGCTTGCGTTTTATCTTATCAACTAAATAGGGCAAGTTCCAATAGGTCTACCAGAATACAATATTGCATTAGCGCTAATTATCTTATGACATTAACTATGTTTTATAATAGGTGATTCTCTTAGTTACAGTAATTTTATCATTCTGCGACTTTTAACCCTTAATTCGACTGAGTTTTTTGTAGCAAAAGAATATATGTTACCAACACACTAAAATCTAAATTTCACGTATTCTCTAAACTAGTTTAGTAGATTGTTTTGAATTAGCTGTTGGTCACAGACACTTAGATTAAGGGTTAAAAGTGACAATTATATTATTTCTTGATAATTTAAGTCCCTTAAACATAGACTGATTAACAATATTAAATTGACGAATTTCGCCATAATTGGCTATGACGTAAATATGTATAACTTTGGCCTTACCTGATGGTTCAGCACCTTGTTCATGATACGAACTTCGTCTGACTCGACGCCGCGCTGTCTGCCGCACGGCTTCTGGTCCGCAAACTCAAGCAAATCTTCTACAGACCACGTAATTATAGTGTAAATAGAAATCTGTTATCTGTCTATGCTTTTAGGTCAAGGGCTTGCGTTTTATCTTATCAACTAAATAGGGCAAGTTCCAATAGGTCTACCAGAATACAATATTGCATTAGCGCTAATTATCTTGAAATAATTTTTTCTATTGTCTTTTTGTGAGTATTCGCTTTTTGACTGTGATGGAAAACGACATACAATATCTCGTTGTTTTCAAACAAAATGAAAGTCAAAAATTATTTTAATTATTTATTGTCTTAAATCATTTAAATACGCGACAATGGCAGCGGTAGCTTTAGTTGTGTCTCCGGCGGTGTTCGCGAGTTCCCGCATGCAGTCTTCAAGGGTCACTAGGGGCGTGTTCACTGACAGCTTCACCATTATCACTTTGATAGCATCGTGCACGTTCCAATCGCTCACTTCTAAAGCTTCGAGGCATTCCTCTGGTGTTGTCTGTGATCAAATTCAACTAGTAAATCATCTTACTAATATTAGAAATGCGAAAGTTTAAATGGATGGATGTTTGTTAGAGTTTGTAGCGTAAAAGGCTGAACGGATCTCGATGAAATTTGGCATAGACGTAGAGGATAATCTGGAAGAACACATAGGCTACTTATGTTTCTTTTAATTACATGGATGGAATCGAGGGCGAAAGCTACTATATTCATAATTGTTAGTAGAGACTATGATATCTGCAACTCCATGTATATTTTGCGTAATTCATTTATATCCAATCAAGATTTAATCTTACTCTAAAAGTTAATTCACCTAATAAACCTAATGTTTGAGAATCATTTGGGTTTAATAAATGTTTCGGACCATTGGTAAATAGAAATCTGTTATCTGTCTATGCTTTTAGGTCAAGGGCTTGCGTTTTATCTTATCAACTAAATAGGGCAAGTTCCAATAGGTCTACCAGAATACAATATTGCATTAGCGCTAATTATCTTATGACATTAACTATGTTTTATAATAGGTGATTCTCTTAGTTACAGTAATTTTATCATTCTGCGACTTTTAACCCTTAATTCGACTGAGTTTTTTGTATTAAAAGAATATATGTTACCATCACACTAAAATCTAAATTTCACGTATTCTCTAAACTAGTTTAGTAGATTGTTTTGAATTAGCTGTTGGTCACAGACACTTAGATTAAGGGTTAAAAGTGACAATTATATTATTTCTTGATAATTTAAGTCCCTTAAACATAGACTGAATAACAATATTAATTTGACGAATTTCGCCATAATTGGCTATGACGTAAATATGTATAACTTTGGCCTTACCTGATGGTTCAGCACCTTGTTCATGATACGAACTTCGTCTGACTCGACGCCGCGCTGTCTGCCGCACGGCTTCTGGTCCGCAAACTCAAGCAAATCTTCTACAGACACGTAATCTATAAGGAAATTTAAGAAATATATAGAGTAGGCTTTTTCTCTGACAGGTACTATATATCAGTTATCAAGTTTAGTACGCCACCTCGTGTACAAGGAAATTATAAGATGATTTGTACAGACTTTTTATACAGGATGATTGGTGAAACAATAACGATACTTGAGAATGGGTTATTTAGTGATAATTTTAGAAAATGAACTTCTAAATAAACGTAATCGAAGGGTGTGTAATTGAAAATTAGGGATATGATGTATCAAATTTTATTACATAACCTAAATGAAAATCGAGCACGTAGTGCCAACTTTCGGTATCGATATTATCTCACCAAACACCCTGTACACGTAATTATAGTGTAAATAGAAATCATTTTCTTATATTCCCGATATGTTTTTAAACCACTACATATATTATGATTAACATTTTGGAATATTCTAGGGCTGTCAAATCTGTTTATACCTTTTTTGATACGATATCGATGATCTTTAGAACCATTCCATAATTTATATTCTATTAGTAGTAGTAGTAGTAGTAGTAGTAGTAGTAGTAGTAGTAGTAGTAGTAGTAGTAGTAGTAGTAGTAGTAGTAGTAGTAGTAGTAGTAGTAGTAGTAGTAGTAGTAGTAGTAGTAGTAGTAGTAGTAGTAGTAGTAGTAGTAGTAGTAGTAGTAGTAGTAGTAGTAGTAGTAGTAGTAGTAGTAGTAGTAGTAGTAGTAGTAGTAGTAGTAGTAGTAGTAGTAGTAGTAGTAGTAGTAGTAGTAGTAGTAGTAGTAGTAGTAGTAGTAGTAGTAGTAGTAGTAGTAGTAGTAGTAGTAGTAGTAGTAGTAGTAGTAGTAGTAGTAGTAGTAGTAGTAGTAGTAGTAGTAGTAGTAGTAGTAGTAGTAGTAGTAGTAGTAGTAGTAGTAGTAGTAGTAGTAGTAGTAGTAGTAGTAGTAGTAGTAGTAGTAGTAGTAGTAGTAGTAGTAGTAGTAGTAGTAGTAGTAGTAGTAGTAGTAGTAGTAGTAGTAGTAGTAGTAGTAGTAGTAGTAGTAGTAGTAGTAGTAGTAGTAGTAGTAGTAGTAGTAGTAGTAGTAGTAGTAGTAGTAGTAGTAGTAGTAGTAGTAGTAGTAGTAGTAGTAGTAGTAGTAGTAGTAGTAGTAGTAGTAGTAGTAGTAGTAGTAGTAGTAGTAGTAGTAGTAGTAGTAGTAGTAGTAGTAGTAGTAGTAGTAGTAGTAGTAGTAGTAGTAGTAGTAGTAGTAGTAGTAGTAGTAGTAGTAGTAGTAGTAGTAGTAGTAGTAGTAGTAGTAGTAGTAGTAGTAGTAGTAGTAGTAGTAGTAGTAGTAGTAGTAGTAGTAGTAGTAGTAGTAGTAGTAGTAGTAGTAGTAGTAGTAGTAGTAGTAGTAGTAGTAGTAGTAGTAGTAGTAGTAGTAGTAGTAGTAGTAGTAGTAGTAGTAGTAAATACTAGATTTTATGGTTCCAAATAAAGTTTGAAATTAAAATGATTTCATACTAGCTGTTGCTCGCGACTTCGTCAGTATGAAATTAAAAAATATAGCCTATGTTATTCACAGATAAATTACCATTCTAATGGTGAAAGAATTATTAAAATCGATCTAGTAGTTTTTACGAGAATCAAATACATATAAATAAAAAATCTTTCCTATTTATAATATTAGTATAGAAAATACCTTTGCCGAGAGATTTCCTTTCTATCGTAGAACACGTGCATACATCTTCATTATCAGTTACTGTTAAAGGCGGATTAAACGGATTCGGGTAACGTTGCCCTGACGTATTAGTAAATGGATTTGTGTCAAAATTAATTCTCGAAGGACCATCAAAAACATCCACTCCTTGGTTATAGATCTTTTGATTATTATCCTGTCCATTTTTCTGTTTCATTGTGCAAGTTATAGCGTTCTGGTATATTATAACTTGATTATTCTGTTCATTGTTAGTTTTCGGTAAAACCTCTGGGTTTGGGTTGGCATTTGGTAGTTTTAATGGATATTTCCTTATATGACGAGGTTTATCTATCAATTTAGGTTTAGTACTCCTCGGTGGTAGAGGCAGCTCGTTTATGGTCTAAAAATAAACAAATAATATTATAAAAAACTAGCTGTTGCTCGCGACTTTGTCAGAGTGAAATTAAAAAATATAGCCTATGTTATTCACAGATAAATTACCACTCTAATGGTGAAAGAATTATTAAAATCGATCTAGTAGTTTTTACGTGAATCAAATACATATAAAATAAAAAATCTTTCCTCTTTATAATATTAGTATGGATATATTTCTTATAAATATATAATTGTATGGAATATAAACAATCTTGTAACTTACATTATTAGTATGCAATTGCTCCATAGCATCTCTTGATGACGAAGGTCTGAAACATTAATTAAGCAATTATTATCGATTTTAACTGCTAATAAGAACTAAAAATAATATCGCTATCTCTTTCATTATCTCTACAAAAACTAAGATAGCAAAATGATTATATTAATACAGGACTTTTTTTCAGTTTTTATACTTTGTAATTTTATAATAGTACTAACTTATACCTGCGACTAAAGTCGGTAAACCGCGTGAAATTAAAAAATATAGCCTATGTTATTCACAGATAAATTACCATTCTAATGGTGAAAGAATTATTAAAATCGGTCCACTAGCGGCGGAGTTATGCCGTAACACACATAAAAAAAATAATAAAAAAAAACGTACAGACGAATTGAATACCTCCCTCTTTTGGGAAGTCGGTCAAAAATAAACAAAACAGTGTCATATGACTCCAAAAATCAAACAAAAAAATGGGACCCTCCTGCAAGCACTACCTCTCGGATAAAAAAAGAATTATTAAAATCGGTCCACTAGCGGCGGAGTTATGCCGTAACACACATAAAAAAAGAATTTTCAAAATCGGTCTACCAGGGGCGGAGTTATGCCGTAACACACATAAAAAAAATAATAAAAAAAAACGTACAGACGAATTGAATACCTCCCTCTTTTGGGAAGTCGGTCAAAAATAAACAAAACAGTGTCATGTGACTCCAAAAATCAAACAAAAAAATGGGACCCACCTGCAAGCATTACTTTTCAGATAAAAAAAGAATTATTAAAATCGGTCCACTAGCGGCGGAGTTATGCCGTAACACACATAAAAAAAATAATAAAAAAAAACGTACAGACGAATTGAGAACCTCCTCCTTTTTGAAGTCGATTAAAATAAAATATAACAGTACCTGAATATCCGGTACGCTTTTTGCTTCTTCACTAAAATTTCGTCTTTCATGTTTACCTACAAAAATACAAGCATTTAATATTTTTTTATATACCACCGTCTCACCATATTTAACATCGCAACTTCGTCCACGTGAATTAAAAAAAAAACGTACAGACGAATTGAATACCTCCCTCTTTTGGGAAGTCGGTCAAAAATAAACAAAACAGTGTCATGTGACTCCAAAAATCAAACAAAAAAATGGGACCCACCTGCAAGCATTACTTTTCAGATAAAAAAAGAATTTTCAAAATCGGTCTACCAGGGGCGGAGTTATGCCGTAACACACATAAAAAAAATAATAAAAAAAAACGTATGTCTTTATTCAATAAGTGACCAAAATGCTTATTACAGGTGACATTTAAGAAATATATAGATTAGACATAGTTATCATTTTTTCACTGGTAACTAGTTTGAAAGGTACTATGTTAGTTGTCAAGTTTAGTACGCCACCTCACTTGCGGCCTTGTATTGATATATAAATTATAATAAGCTCCATCTTTTGTTATAAAATGGGACCCACCTGCAAGCATTACCTTTCAGATAAAAAAAGAATTATCAAAATCGGTCCACTAGCGGCGGAGTTATGCCGTAACACACATAAAAAAAATAATAAGAAAAAACGTACAGACGAATTGAGAACCTCCTCCTTTTTGAAGTCGGTTAAAAATAAAATATAACAGTACCTGAATATCCGGTACGCTTTTTGCTTCTTCACTAAAATTTCGTCTTTCATGTTTACCTACAAAAATACAAGCATTTAATATTTTTTTATATACCACCGTCTCACCATATTTAACATCGCAACTTCGTCCACATGGAATTACAAAATAGTAAAAATTTTACCTATGTTATTCACTTATAACATAACTTTTTAATAGTGAAAGAATTTTTGAAATCGGCCCAGTAGTTTTCGAGTTATTTCAATACAAAAATCCAATTTTTTTTCTCTTTATAATATTGGGTATGGATAAAAAATACAAACGAAGTATAAATATAAGTTACTAAGTTACCAGCGGCATCAGCGTCATGAGTCGCGCTCTGATGTAAAGACACCAATGGGAACTTGAAGTGGAACTTGGAACGATCATTGGGGGAACTTGGCACTCTCTGGTCACCGTCTAGATCATTCATAGATCTGTGAATAAAACATATAAATATACTAGCTTTCGCCCGCGACTCCGTCCACGTGAATTAAAAAAACAAAAGTGAGTAGTCTATGTGTTTTTATAGACTATCCTCTACGTCTATGCCAAATTTCATCATGATCCGTTAAGCAGTTTAGTCTACAAACTCTAACAAACATCCATCCATCAGTTTTAAAACAAATGTTTTGTTTGTATTTTAATTCAAGTTAATCTCACTTACTAATATTATAAATACGAAAATTTAGATGGCTGGACGTTTGTTAGAGTTTGTAGACTAAACTACGCAACGGATTTCGATGTTTGGCATAAATGTAGAGGATACTGGTAGCTAGCTACTTACTTTTGTTTTTTTTCAATTTCATACAAAGTGTGGAAGCTAATTATCAAATAATCACACTTTAGCAACTCGTTTGTCGATTATATTAACACATTAAAATTCTAGTCATGAAATGCATTATAGTTTTCATATATTTTGGCAGCTCTAATATTTTTGCGTTTCGCTACCTAAATTTAGAGGAAGGCCTATATCCAGAAGTGGGCAGATAAAGGCTGCTAAAGATGATGATGATGATGATGATGATGATGATGATGATGATGATGGGGAAGTACTGAGAATTGCGCAGATGACTTAAGAGCAAGATATTTGCAAAGTGTAATAAATATTTTCTTTCCTTCTTAATGAAAATCTATACTAACTTGGTTGTTATCTCATTGGCAAGTGCTACCGCCGTATCGAGAGTTCTCTCGTCGTGAGCTGACATCAGTTTCATAGTACCTGTGTTGCCGCCCTTTTTCTTATCCGCCTTACTAAGAGTATGGGGTCTGAAAGTTACAAAATATTATTTACTGTAAAAAACGCAATCTGAAAAATAGCAATGCTACAAATTACTTTCTTACATAGAAAAACTATCATATCTCTGCAATTACTTGAGTAAAACAAAAATATATATGTCATTTTATATTCATTATTATATTAATAAAATTAAACGTACCTTACGTTGTCGTTATCGACATATTTGCTCATTCCCTGTAAAATATAAGATTGATTATCAGGAATTAAATACAATTTAACATATTAAACAAGTTTTTTTTTATCAAACGAACAAAAAATGAACACTATTAGCAACAAATACATTAAAAACATAAAAATACGGTGTTGAGATACACACACTTCTACACTAAAACTCATACATGTTAGATTTTTTTTTCTTATACAATGTCATACGACACTTTTATAATTTTAAAGCCACTTCTCTATACAATATACAATGAATTAATTACTATAGATGATGTCAAAAATTATTATCATAAAAAACTTACAAATCTTTTTCACACTATGTTTACATTCTAGTTGTAGCAAGTGCTCTGGTGATTGTTTAGTAAAAACACTAAATAAGGAAAAAATGATATCACTATACTATACATATGAATTTGATTACCTAATGATTTGACTATAAATGGTAGATGAAACTAAGCTATATGAAACTTCCTAATTTTTCTTATTCAACATCAATAGATAATATCAAATAAACTAATTTATATTTAAAAAAAAACTTTTCGAATTATGGCTAGCCTTTTGTATATATTTTTTATTAATGAAGTTTGTTTTCACGCCGCAAAAACATCCCTCATATTTTATTAATGTTGAAATCTAAATATATGAAAATATAATAAGACCTACGTCTTACCCGAAATTCCGGTAACGAATGTAACCTGAATAATTAATTAAACTAAATCATATGTTTGAAAGATAATATCGATAAAATGAAATAATCGATAAATTAAATATTAAACTTCGTTAGGGCAAGTTTGAACCACCCATTACGCCATTTTGACAGCTCGGAATTTAAAAAAGTAGCCTATAATATGGCCGTCCATGTCAGCTACCCTTCAGTGAAAGTCCGGTCAAACGCCGCTTGCGGACAGACAGACAGACAAAAAATTTTTAAATGCAATTTTCGTTATCAGCAACGTAAATACATCATCTTCCCGAAATCTGGAATTTTTCCTTTGATATTACAAACAGACACTCCAATTTTATTATATGTATAGATAGAAGATTATCATCACAGTTTTAATATACTTGATATCATTTTGTCCAAGATATAGGACTCTATTTTATATAAGGCTGCTCTTGCACTAAAATTTCGGTTACTCCTTGTTCAAATAATTGTTTAAAAACATACCTCATCTCGTTTCCTGGTGTCGAGGTTCCTGAACATATATTCCATCTCATCAAGTAGACTCTGTCCAAAGTCATTGCAGCTTTTCTGTTACAAATTACATTATTTCATTTCGATTAAATGGTTTGCTTTAATAAAAATATAGCTAGTAATGAATAATTACTAAAATATAATAACATAAGTCTTATTAATAGTAGTGATAAATACCGGAATTCCAGGACTATCGGGTATCGCTAAATTATCGCCTTTCATCCATTCTGCCGCTGCACCTTCCTATAAGAAATAACAACTATGATTATATGTTCACATATAAGAATTAAAGAGAATGACATCAGTATTTACTTAATTTAACATCTTTAGGAAGAAAAAACAAATAATTTATTACTATAGTACATTACCATTGTTATAAGTAACTAACAGTTCCCATGTGACCTCATACATGATTTCGCATTTCACATACAGTTTTTCCAAATTTTTCACCTCCTAAATTAAATAGCGTGGAAATATATAGCCTATAGCCTGCCGTTAGTGTTGAGGTTTTTTTTTAAATAAGAATTATTTTCAAATATGTTATGATTGCTGACATACTAGATAACAAAGAAGTGTGTGTTTGCGCTTTATTATATTACTAGCTGTCACCCGCGACTCCGTCCGCGTGGAATTAAAAAAACCAAAAGTGAATAGCCTATGTGTTCTTCCTGACTACTCTCTACATCTATACCAAATTTCATCGAACTCCGTTCAACCGTTTAGGCTACAAACTCTAACAAACCTCCATCCATCTATCCATCTAAACTTTCGCATTTATAATATTAGTATGAAGTATGATATTAGTATAGATCTTACCGTGTCAGTGTCAGATATCTCATGGTATTCGTGAACCTCGCTGCCGGAGCACGTGCAGACCGGCTGGACATCCTCATGCTTCCGAGAACGGCCCAGTGATGCGCTTCTCACCTGGAAATGTTTCATTGAATCTTTTACTATATTAACTATTTCTATATGCTTAGGTGCCTACAATCTTACTAATATTATAAATGTGAAATATTATATAATATAATGTAATTATAATTAAAATTATGTTATAAATGCGTAAGTATAAATGGATGGATGTTTGTTAAAGTTTGTAGCCTAATCTGCTGAACGGATCTCGATGATATTTGGCATAGATGTGGAGGATAGTGTGGAAGAACACATAGGGCACTTAGTTTGGTTTTTTATAATCCCACGCGGACGGAGTCGCGGGTGAAATCTAGTAAATTATAAAATATCAGAAAAAAATAAATGCGAAAGTACAGATGGATGGATGTGTGTTAGAGTTTTTAGCTTGAACAGCTGAAGGGATATTTATGAAAATTGACATAGATGTAGAGGATAGTCTGGAAAAACACGTAGGCAATAAAGAATTAATAACCAAGAATAACATTATTTTACCTTATTTAAAATACTCTTGCTTGTAGATGGTTCAGAGAGTGTCTTGAGCTTGCTCTTTTTGGGACTTTTGTGCTTCTTATCAGTGTCTGAGAAATGAAGTGAACAAATAAATAAATGCATTGCGTTATTAATTAAAACAGGTAAATATGGTTATCTATTTTTTTTTAAAGAAGAACTTACACGACAAATCAACTTCGTCACGATCGTTCCTACCTTCGGTGTATGTGGCTTTTAAAATAGGATAAGGAGGCATACACATTGCTCCGGATAAGTGAGACGGTGAGTTGGGATTTAAAAGTGGCACTTGTTCCAAATCCTCTGATGGTTTGTACTGCGTTACAATTTGACCGGATGTCTGAAAGGAAAATTAAAAAATAAAAACCAATATACAATTGTAACATCATAAGCACGACTCTAAAATATCAGCTAAACAATTGTATTCAAATATATAGCCATCTATTTCATTATCTTTGATAAAACTGAAACAATGATTTTATTGTACAGTTTTTGTAACAATTAAAAAACATTTATTGCGTTTTTTTATTCACAATATTAATAACTTATTAAACCCGAGATACCCTGAGCAAAGTTTTTTTAAAAAGAATACTTACTTAAAAATACTTATAACTTAATAATTGGGAATTTTTAAAAGACTTGCGTTTGTTCAAATATTCCCAGTAGTTGTGGGAAATCATTATAAATAAATAATTGTTTAATTAAGTGACAACAATTTAGACGTCCCTGAGATTATCCATAAAGAATAATTAAGCCTTAAAACAAATGGCCAATGGCCAGTATAAATAACATGGTGTATTAACTTACAAGAATAATCAAATAAAGCGTTGAAAAACGAATGGTCAGTGTTAAATAATGGTTTAACTTACACAAGCTGGATCGAGGAACGATATATCGCCGAAGGAAGCACCATCCACCCCGACGTGTCCTGTATGCTTCACATCACCTTGAGGACTAGATATCATACTACATCGTAACGTCCTCTTGCCAGTGTATGTATGACGTTTGCCGTCAGAACGTGATAACGCGGACTTTCGCGTTCCCTTTCGTACCGAAGGTAATATTGACCCAGGTATAGCTTGCTAAGTGTACGAAAAACTATGGTTACGTGTCGTCTAGTGAATGTATTTAAAATGTTAGTATAGAACACACGATTTACAAATTACTAACCCGTTTACAACTTTTAGATCTAACATACCTCTTGCAAAATGTTATTGTTGTTCAAACTTAGTTCTTACTTTTAGTGAAAAAAGTGAAAAAATCCCTAGTATTAGTAGTAGTTAGTTTTTTATGCCAAAAAATATGTTCTACTACCCTAAGTTTAAAAATTTTCCCAAACCAGCATTAGTTAATAATCAATATTTAGCAATTTCTCAATATTAATTCCTATTTCATTATTAACAAACACTTTAAGATTTGATACTAGATTATAGATTATAAAAGACTAACAATTTGCAAGTTTATGTTGTAATATCAACACATACAAAAATGAAACCAATACCGAATCAATATTTACCATTAAATATAACCTAGTTAGTCAAAAGTGATATAATTAACAAACTTTAAAAAGCACTAATGTTCAATATTGCTAGCATACCTCTGGTTGAATATAAGGTTCTGTATTGTTGTGATCAAACAATCCACAGGTACCTCCAGGCAATACACCATACCACATTGAAGATTTTGTGAAATTCCTGAAATATAAAGTTTAAATAAAACAAATTATACTAAGAGGCAAACTACATACTATTAACAATATTCTTACTCTTTTCCAAGCACTGTTATTACTTGACCAGCTTTATATTCAAGAAAGTTACATCGTCTGCCATCTTGTGGTTGGTGGTAATCGGTGATTGCTAGAACCTGAAGTAAATATAAAATTGTTGATTCTAAAACCAATGCCAACCAATGAAAGTCTGATGAACAGTTTATCTCTACTTAGAGATATATCAACCTAAAATTCCTCTGGTATCATGGGCATCTATGGTCATTTTATCCGTGGCGTTTTACTTTTTTTTTATAAAAAAAAATCTACAATCTAGCGCAAGCCGACATTGTCGATCTCATAATTCGGCAGCGACTGTCCGCTTTATCCACTTTAGTCGATATTATAAAGAGAAACGATTTGTATTTTTGTATGTATTGAAAAAACGAATGTGCCGATTTAATTTTTTTATAAAGTGGCGAGCAACAGCTAGTTTATAATAAAAATATGTTACACAAACCTGGATTGGTTGTATTTCACGTAACTTTGTCTTTAGTTCTTTAAACTTGGGTCTAGACTTTGGGTCATGAGCCCAACATTCTAACATTGTGGAATAATAGGCATCGGGGCAACATTCGGGCCTTTCTAATCTCTGAAATAAAAATATGAACAAATATGTCAAATAGTATATATATAAAAACTAAACTAGTATATATATAAAAACTAAGACAAAAAATTGGTAACATCCGATATTTAGTTAAATATAATATATTATACAATATTCAGAAATATGTTTACAATAAACTACTTCATTTAGTTAAATGTATTAGTTTTGTATTTAAAAAACCCAATTAAGTGAACTGTATTTTAGTTTATTTTAGTATAAATCAAAATGAAGACTAAGGCAAAAATTTCACAAATTTCATCTTTGTTTCTTCCCATAGAATAGAAGGGACGATGCCAATATTTTATACATAATATAAAACACAATTATATAATAAATACATAACATATGATTTGGAAGTAAAAGCAATGCATAGGAACTTACCTGATAATTTGGTTCATCTATTGCTTCTAGAATCTGATGTCCTGAGAAAGCCGCCCACGGCTGAAAACCGTAAGTAAACATCTCCCAAAGGCAAACACCGAATGCCCAAACATCGCTAGCCGATGTAAAACGTAAATATAAAATGCATTCTGGGGCACACCTAGAATGTCATATGTATTATGAAATATTTACATATCCTTATTCAATCTTGGTCAAAATATATCTTCTTTATAACCACAAAACTGTTTCGCGAATAATATCGATAATTTTGAAACAAATTCAATTTAAACATCACTGGTTTAAATAATACAGGGATCACATAATAATTAAATTAAGAATTTACTTAAATCATAGATTTCGTTTATTAATTTGAGAAAAATGACATGTACTAACCAGGCAACAGGTAATTTGAGATTCACATTGTAATTAGTTTGGTAATAGTCCTTGCCTACGCCCAATGCACGCGATAAGCCGAAATCAGAGATTTTTACTTTGGATTTGCTAAATACTAAGATATTTCTTGCTGCTAAATCCCTGAAATAAAACTTAGACACTTAGGGCCTGTCCCACCACTGGCTGATAGGAATCAGATAATTTAAAAATGATATCACTGTCAGATAAGAGAACAAAATGTGATATTTCTATCGCATATTTTACACATTGGATTGTTATCAGACAATTTACAATTTGGTGGGACAGGCCCTTAATTTTTTTAAAAACACGTTACTTATACTTTCCACTTATCTTTGAACAAAACAGCCTTAGGACCAAAAAAAATTAAAACACAGATCTTGATTTAGTTAGTAGAAAAAAAAAGTTGAAACAGTCTTATTTACCATAAATGAAATCAGTGGCTATCTGGCGCGTTCATAGCCATTACTTGAATACTATGGAGTCTTTGGTAGCAGTTTTCTCATATTAGTTATATTACACAGTAAGAGAGACTACTTAACAACTCTGAGTATGGTGGTAAGATAAGAATAACACCAACCTATGAATCAGTCTTTTGTTTTCTAGATAAGTCATGCCATCACAGATTTGTTGCGCTAAGGTGCAAAGATTCGATACGTGCAAGCTTGTACGAAAAGACACCTCGCGGAGGCACTCTAGAAGCGAACGAAGTGGGGCCAACTCTGTTACCTGGAAGGGAATAAAATCTCAACTTAGACGGAAACAAGTAATTTGTTAGGTAACTTAAGGTAACACACTCTTCAACATTGGTAACTACCAGATGAATTAAATTAAAATCGAACAAAATAATGCGATCAGGTTCCAAATATGCCGTATTTTCGGAGCTTTAAATGGGAATATTATAACTCTTGCTAAACAATATTGTATTATTCAAATTTCATCAATTGGCAAAGATAAAATTAAATTATAACTTACCAACATCAAGGAATCCAGATGTAACACAACACCATACAACCGGACTATGTTAGGATGCTCAATACTGTGCATAACAGCAGCTTCTTTGAGGAATTCTGATGAATTTGAGGTCATGCGTTCATGGCCCAAGCATTTTATAGCTACATGCAGCTAAAACATTTGGATAAATGGAAATAGATTTAATCAGAGCGGTCAGCTGTGCCCCTGTCTCAGCATGGTCAAACATGGCCAAAACATCAATATTAAGACTAATACATTATATTACTAATTATTCTCAGATAGCACTTTACAAGAAAGGATATATTTAAAATCATAATATAATATAATTAACAAATTATCAAATCTTTTTAATTAAAAATTATAATTATTCGCTTATCCTTTCTTATCTTCATTTCATTTTGGTGGACATATTTTGTCTAAATTAACTAAACACATTGTCTAGTTAATCTTGGCACAATAACTTACAAGACTTTCTCTAGATTTTGTTAAAGCTGTGTATACAATACTGTAAAATCCTGAACTACCGATAACCTGGAGAAACCGAAGATTTACCAACTAGTTGTGGTAAAAGTCTACATTTACTACAATTATGAAGTATAATAGTTGGTAAATTTTAGTTATTATTGGTAAATCTTAGAATTTAGCAGAGTTCACTACAAAAACATTTATAACAAGTTTGTTGTTTAAATTACATTTAATAGAAATATGACACTTACTCTTTGATTGTTGGTGGTCCAAGTACCCTGTTGCACCACTCCAAACTGGCCCATACCTAGCTCTTTAGTGATATTTATATCTTCTATGGATATTATGTGTTTGGTTGGTACTTTAACATTATCTGGGAATGGTTGAAAGTCACTAAGATTAGAACTATGGCCATGACCAAGGCTCATCTGTAACATAAAAGGAAATCTTCCGTTCATAATTGCTGTTTAACAAATTGCTGTCTCATCTAATAAAAACACATCAAGACTTACTGGCTCACTTATTCCGAGGGCAGCTAAAATTTGTTTAATTTTTTTTAAATATGGATTTGGAAAATATAGAGAATACAGTTCCCTATATCGCCTCAGCTCCGGTTTCGAAAGTCCAAGTTGATTCAAGTCACCGTTTAAGACAAACTTTAACTGTGAAACCTTAGTCACCTTAAGAATATCTCTAAAAAGAAAATTAGAAGTTTAACAATAATTACGGACAAGATGAGTGATGAAGCATTTGTTGTTTTCTACAACAAATGAATGCAGTTGTAATGTATGTGGCTCAATAACTAAATTAGCAGCCAAAAACAACATGATGGACTATAACTATGGGAGCTGACTAGCCTTGACCATTGGGAAAATTTAGTATAGAAAAAGAAACTAATATTATACATTTATTTTAAATGTAAGTTATTGTTATTTTATTATTATAGTTATCAAAATACAAATTAAAAACCAAAACATTTTTAACAAAACAATATTGTTTTTATTTATTTGATTTACTTTTTATGTAAACATTTACAATCATATAACAACACTTTTTTCCAAAACAAAGGCCTCCTTAAAATTCACCTTACTTTGTGCTCTGAATACCCCCTTTATATTTAGATTAGCAAGGTTTTCATTTCGAACAAGGAATAGAGGTGGATCTCTCTTTGAATTGTATAATATGCATAAGTTAAAGGATTTTTACACTAATTATTATTCGATAGCATAAATTTAAACAGTATAAGACTTGTACAACAAATACGAAAAATATGCCATGACACTCATAATTAAAATCAGAAATGCATGCAGAAAAATAGGTTTTTAGAGTTTGTCTACCTGAACGTCTCATAGTAGTGTTGAAGTTGTGCCTGTCGGAGAAATATTTTCAAATTCTCTTGATCTTCCACTGTATTTTCTAAAATGGAAACATACTGTTCAAGTATATTTACGAAATCTTGCTTAATGTTTGTTTCGAATAACTCACCCATAATCAGAACTTTCAGATTAACCAACGTACGCAACACAAATTATTTCAATATTTTGATTAAATAACAAATAATACACACAAATTAAGCTAATATGTTTGTGGTTTAGACAATTTATAAAGGCGAATCTGGATTAACGTCAACCACCAAACTACCAACAAAACAATAAAAAAAGACACTGAAGCATGGGCATGGTACCAACACTGTAGCAAGGTACCAACTAAGGTTGAACGGAACCCCTCCTCCGCATCCGCAAGTGCGGAACTTTTAAGAATACAGATTTAAAAGCCAACAGTAGTTTTAGTTTTATACCTTTAATAAATCACAATTAATATTTTTTTATTGACCTCCGCCTCCGCTTTCGTTAACCTTTGCTTCTGCAGAGGTGAAGCCCTTCGCCTCCGCATCCGCATTCGCTTCCGTTAAAATTTCCTCCGTCAACCCTAGTACAACACTGTAGCATGGTACCAACACAACACTGTACTCAATCCATAGACAATTCATAATAACTTAACCAAACTATTTATACACTGTGCTGTGTTGGTGACGCCGACAACAGATGTACATATCTGTAATCTGTGCGTATGTTACATAAACTTGACATAAACATAAAAGTAAGGGATGCTTTCATGATTTCATGGCATGCCGCATGTATTTTATGAACCGTGGTGGCTTATAAGGGAATTGCCGAATCCAGCAACAAATGCAAAAGGCTTAACCAACAAGAACGAAACTTGATAACAGGATAATCTTACTTCGCGTTAGTTTGATTCATTATTATGTAATGCAGTGTATCATTGAGATTAAAATAGTTTTAAGCCAGATCTAGTTGTAATTGTAACTTGAATAAAAATGTTTATTGGTGTCTTATAATATTTTAATGATTACATGTGTGTTACATCTAAAAAAAGGAGATTCAAAATTGTAACATCAAAAATTGTGAAATGTAATGATTTATTGAAATTATATATCTACTTATTTTAATACAAATTCATTATTATGATGTCAAATAGACAGTAAAAGCTTAGAAACACCTTCAATTTCTATTAATGAATAAATAGTTATGTTGTTATTAAATTGATTTAGCAATGAAATATAAGTCTCCATCAAGTCTTTTCTTAAATATTTTCCACTACAAATATCAATAACTTAACTTTTTAAAATGCAATATATTATTTTATATTATATTTAAACACATTAAACTTAGTGTACACAGGCTCATACACAAGTATCAAAAATTTTTAGTTATATTTTAAACTTTCTTCACAACATGGCTTCAAATCTTTATCATGTTTATGCATGTACTTTAATATTACTGAAGTCTATGAAACAATTTTAATGCAACAATTATTATATATCAAAACTTTTTGTGGCATACATATTAGTTTAATAAAGATCAAAGATATTTGCTTAAGAACATTTTAAACAAGAAGCACAGTAAACTTATGCGCAAGTATTGGTGAATATTTAAGAAGTTTATTTCAGGGAATCTATATCCTATATTCTGAATAATAAACTTCAAATTCATTGTCATTCGAACTTTCGTCATCCTGCATCACTTGTTCATATCTTTCGGCATACTTCTCCAATTTCTTGGCAACTACTTGGTTTGCTTCTTTCAATATTTTTATTAAGCCATTGGCATGTTTCCAATCATATTGTGACATATAGGTTATTGCCTTCCCGTGTTTTCCGGCTCTACCTGTCCTGCCAATTCTTTGTACATAATCTTCCAGTGAATGTGGAAAGTTATAATTTATGACATGTGTCAAGTCTTTTATGTCAATCCCTCTGGCGGCTATATCTGTAGCCAGTAATATATTAGTAGAACCTTGTCTTATTGTGTTCAAGGCAGCATCTCGTGCTTCTTGGTCTAAATTACTATGCAAAGTGGAGTAATTTATCCCTCTTGTTGCTAATTTTGAGGCGACCTGTGAGATAGCAAGTTTGTGACAAAAGACAATAACTTTGTCAGTTGGACTCATGTTTCTTATGAAAGTTAACAGGGCTTCATCTATTTCATTACTTTCCAAGAATAAGATTTCTTGGGTGACGGTATGGACGGTTGCCAGCTCCGAGGAACCTACAATGATTTCTGTTGTGTTCTTAATAAACTGATTTACGCAGGTCCTTACCTCTGGTGGCCATGTAGCAGAAAAGAATACCCGTTGATGATCCGGTCGGGCATTGGACAATGATAATTGTACTTCTCTTGCAAGATTTGTATCAAACAGTTTGTCTGCTTCATCATAAACAATATAGGTAAAGTTGATAGCATCCAAACAATGTAAATCAATTAAGGTTTTGAAACGACCAGGAGTGGCTACAACTATATCAACTCCCTTATCAATAACTTCTATTTGTTCATATCGTTTTATTCCACCATAAAGACATACGGATTTAATATCTAAATCTATAAAGTTACAGATTTCTTTGTGGGTTTGAATAGCAAGTTCTCTTGCAGGTACTAAAATGAGTACAAGAGGAGCACGCCTCTCTTCTTTTGGCCTGTTTTGGGCTTCAATGTGAATCAAAGCAGGTAATAAATATGCTAGTGTTTTACCTGTACCATTTGGTGCAATTGCTATCAAATCTTCTCCTCCTAAAAGAATTGGCCAGGCTTGACTTTGAATTGGTGTAGGTTTTTGAAAACCACACTTTATGATTTTTTCCATTATTTCTGGATAGTTCTTAAACGCTTGTTCAAATGTTAACACTGGGTTAGGTATTGGTTTTAAATCTGGTTGTTCATGTTCATGTAGATCAGACTCGTTATCAACGGTTCTCCACACTTGCATATCAAAGTTTTCTCGTCTCCATTCTGCTGCCTGGCTAATCGACATACTGCTCACCTCTGGATCTTCCGTGTAAACATATTTCACAATTGGTGGTAATTGTGCTGATGTGCTACAGGATGGAATAAACTCAGCCATTTTTTTTTTCAGAATTCAGTGGGTAATATTTTTTTTAATACAAAATAGACCTATTATCAGTTTTAAATATTCTCGAAACACAACAGTTCGCAAATAACAACTACTAATGAAACCAGGCAGTTGTTATTACTGTTTTAACATTGCACCTTTTGATTTTGTGATTTCAAATATACAAGAGTAATGAACTATTAATCAATAAGACGCAGGTGCGTTTAAAATTTATCGCGTCGGCGCCCTCATCACGTATGTATTGATTTTTGCAAGAGTTGCCTGATCACTACAGTTCGGAAAAATCTTGTATTACTAGGTTATTGACACAAATACAAACAGCCACAACAATGTTTATTTCAACAGGTGGATGAAAGGTGTTCGATTAAAAATCTCTCCTTACATAGACATTTTCATCTGGTTTTTGAGGTCTTTTTGTTTGAATTCGCTTTTTATGACTATTAATAAAAAAACATTATGAAAGTTTAGATGAATGTTTGAATTTGTTAGAGTTTATAGCCTAAACGGCTGAACGGAACTTTAGCGTAGATTATTTAGCGTAGATGTAGGGTCTATAGTCTACTTTTGATCCCCGAAATAGTTACGGTTCCCGAGGGATACATTATTTTGTTTTTTCATGTTTACTCGATAATTCTGCAACGGTTCAACATGTATTGTTTGGCCCATAGATAAAACAAAGTTTAGAGTAACACATATGATACGGTTCGTCCCCGACAAATGTGTTTTAGGGATACATAGGTTTTTGTTTTTCTAAGTTCGAATGTTTTTTTTTATTATTACGGGTCGACTAATTTGGAGAAGATTGCATAGAGGTTTCTATTACTAAGATTGGCGCCCACAAATCTTTATCTATACATATAATAAAATTGGAGTGTCTGTAATATCAAAGGAAAAATTACAGATTTCAGAAAGATGGTGTATTTGCGTTGCTGATAACGAAAATCATATTTAACAAAAAAATTGTCTGTCTGTCCGCAAGCCGCGTTTGTTCCGGGTAATCTCCGAAACGGTTGGGCGGATTTCGCCCGGGATTTCACTGGAGGGTAGCTGACATAGACGGGCATATTATAATCTACTTTTAATGAAATTCCGCGCTGTCAAAATGGTGACCGAACCGCTATCTCTGGAACGGGTGGACCGGTTTGGACGGGACTTTGAATGAAAGGTAGTTGGTAAAAAGTAGATGCACGTGGGAATATTATAGACGACCATTTTTAAAAAAAATCCAAGCTAACGAAGTTTGCGGGCGATAGCTCGTATACAGATAAAATTCGGCAACGGGTTACTAATATTATGCTACGATGACGAAGGAGGTCTACTAAAAAAAAAAACAGATATAAAAGTATTGAAGAATCTATCGGAAGATATCTCGCCTATGGCCGTTTCAAATGCTAAATTTAGCTTTTGGTTCTCCACTGCCCTTAACCATACACAAAGTACAATGTACACTAAAAGTTGTGAATTCTAAAAAATTAGCAACACTTTTTGTCACAAGTTTTCGTGTTTTTAAATTTGCCAGTGGCCGAATACATCTGCGCTCGCGGAGATTCTTCTTTAGGGTGAGTAAAGTATATATTCGCGGGCGCCTCACGCCGGTCTCACGACTGGGCGAGATAGAGTCTCTTGGTTTTGAAACTAGTCGGTGCCTGCATGGGATTACACATGAGCTAAGTAGTGATTTTTTATTAGTGTAGCACCACCTACCTTAGGTATGTATTTAATAAAGGTAAACTAAAACAATAAAATATTTGAGAGAAGAAAGATTTAATAAATAGATACAATAATTGTTTTATTAAACAGTATCTGAACTTTAAGATCGATTATTAAGAAAATTATAATAGACAGGACTTACAAATTGACGAAACAATCAAATTGTCAAGTCAAAATCTACATTTCAAACATGCAATTTTTATGTTGCACAAAACTTAAAAGGGTGCTATTTTATCATTGAACTTACTTATTCAGAACTATTTGATGTTGAAATATGTAGCGAAGCAAATTTTAATTACACAATATTAAACTATAAAATAAAGCGATATGATATGTTTCGCACAACAATATTTTTTCAATAACACTAATGTAAGGAGCATTGCAACGATTTCGATGTCTTCATAAATGTATACAGTTAACATTGATTAATACAATTTAGGATTCACTATTTTTGTAAAATGGATTCTACAAAACTTTGTATAAATGGTAAGTCTAGCTTCTGGTGTTCGATATTTGTTACAGGTAGAGGTAGGGCATTGCTTTACCTATGTCTGAAATTATTTAGATGGCCTAATAAGATCTTATTCTAATTGACAAATATTCGTCTTATAATGCTTTGAATTTTCAATCTAACAACCAACACTTACACAATTTTTTTCTTAAAATATAATTTAACATGATTTCTTGAATTAATGCTACACATAAGCACATTTTATGTTGATTTGTAATCAAGTTACATCAACGGAAAATCAATTTTAAAACCGTATCGATTTTCAGTTGATCTAAAGTAACGGCATAGTCAAATATGCACATATCGGCAGTTAATAAACGTATGCAGGGGTCAATATCCTTTTCGGTGTAAATAGCACCCTGGAGTTTATGAAAATATGAAACTATAGAGCACTTATACATGACATATTCATTGATAAATAATATAAACCATAAGGTATTACAAAGTTTTAAACATACTTTTAAGAATCCTTTTAATGCGAGAAGACCTTATGCATCATAGATTCAAGTGTTGATAAAGTAGAGTGAGGAAAGTTACAGAAGGTATCACAAGCAAGTAAGTGGGAAGATCAAAACTGTGTACAACTAGATGTAACAATATCCGTTAACCTGGATTGAAAAAGGGATAAATTCATAGATTACAATAGATGAATCTAGTCACCAACATTAGAACAAGTATTTGAAAGCTTTCTAGGTATAATGTATGTGTAAAAATTAGCACCCATATAATGCTAGCAATAAACTAGTGGTGGTGCTTCTAAACATTCTAGTACACTTTTAAACAATATGAAAACTGGTACCATTTCTTCATATATTTTGTTCACTATTCAAATTTTTTTTGTTACATTTGTACTGCTGCAAGTCTGCTGCGTTACATATTCTGAAGCACAATCCAGTTTTCATTGAACAGCGGGCACGTTATATAGTATACACGTACATACAAATGTTTACAAATATACAAATATATATACGCGTATGTTTAAGGCACTAGGTGATTCGCTTTTACAATACTCGATGTATTTTTATTAAAATTTACCATCATCCCTCCACTTTATTTTATAAATGAAGTGGTCAGAGGTAGTGACAATTTAAGAAGCCTGACTATTTACTATCGCTTTTACGGCTACAACTTTACTTTATGGAGAGAGGTATTTAAGGTATATGTCGCTAAGATTTTTACGACGGCTCTTCGTATCAGTAGACAATAAATTCGCAGGCGAGATAGTATTCACTATTCGCTAGACGAGTAGAACTGAACGTTTTAAGCATGCGTTAAAACGAATCACCCTAAGCTAAGTCGACCTGTTCGATTTAATAATATCTATATTTATCATAAATTGTACAGGTACATATGGCTTACAATTACCAAAACTTGTTCTAATTGAATATCATGGTCAACAAGAACAATGCGCAAGGGCATCTGGTGTCTTAAATTCTTTGAGGTATTTACTTCGTTGGTGAGTGGTTGGTATACATTGACTAATCCACTAAAATTCATAAAATTTTTCATTTGAACATTTAACAATTTTTACGCTGTTTAAAATTATCTATTAAAATATTAATATCTTTTACATTACAACAGTAAATTGAGATAAAACATATTGCTATCCTAAAAGCAATGTTTATATATAACGCATATGGGATTTGGAGTACGCCCAATAAATACATCATGCTTAAAATATTACATCCACTCCCATACATTAGCTATTTAACAGTTTCTCTATCAAAAAGAAAGCATTGTATAATTTAGAACAGGTGTACATTTTAACAACTTCTTTAATTAGCCTCGCACTTTTACAATATCATTACATGTCGTTGAATTAATTGTGCGGAAATCAAAAGGATTGTGCATTAATTACGTTGTATATAACAAAAACAGAGTCGTTTACAGATCCGTATTTGTACAAATAATATACTTTTTCTTTTATATACTTATTGTCAGATTTTATAACACTATATATATTAAAAAGCCGTGGATACTTAAAAATTATAATTGATCCGTTATATATAGAACCTAATCACAGCATAACTATTGCTTTCTACATGATTACATACAAAACTTTTCAGAACTCTGACTAGGGCTATACAATTATGTCGTAAATCGTATTAAAATTTAAAAAAACTGCCGGCGTAAGATAGGGTTTCAAAACGTAATTACATACTAAAAGGTTAAATAATATTAAACGAACTATTCCTAAACTACATGTAAATATGTAAGAAGTAAACGATAGTTAAATTAATTCTCACATTCAGATATAATTATAAAATTCACTGACTTTGTTAGATAGCAAAGAACAAGTAGAACTTTGACAAGACAAGCTTTGTGTTAAGTATTAGTTTTAATATGCAGTATACGAGGAAAATTTAATTGAATACATTAGAAGAACCCTTATTAAGTTAACGATATATGGATAATATTTCCATAGTTAATAACAAGGGGGGCTAATAACTTCGATCAAAATTGATATTACATATTCCAAAGGTTTAAATACTCAGATAGGATTTTACAAAGTAACACAAACTAAATACACGTTCAACACTTTTATGGCGGATTTTTAGCAAGTATACAAGATGCTATGAGTTTTTAAGATATTCCTTTTTAAATATGGCAAATGTTGAATTTTGAGTTAGTACAAAATAGTCGCTACTATTTTCTCTTGGATAAATTTTATGCATGAACGTTGTCATTACATATTCATATAAAGCGTACACCTATGTTTTTAAACCTTTAAAATATTACACTTAAATATTAATAGCTACGCCTTAGATATGGTACACTCAGATATGCAATCTTACAATTTAGAATATAATCCATTATTGAAAATCCTAGCGAAACTAGACACTCGAGAAGACAACATTTTCAAATGCGACATAAAATAACTCGAGAATTCGCTGTCTCTCAAAAGCATACGTATATATTTCGCATGAGCCTCCTTATTTTTTTTTACTTAAATATAATGTATATTCGATGTTTGAAAGCTAGCTACCTGAAGACAGCCAGATTTAGGTGTCCCATAGTCACGTCACCAACTTTCTAGTTCAGTATGTTTTGGACCTAAACGTGAAATCAGATTTGTTTTGTACAAAAATACCAGAAAAAGTTAAGACTCGATCAATAAATATTAGCAAGAGATTAGTTTCGTGAAAAAATAATGATATTGAGATAA
The DNA here is from genome assembly GCA_029286645.1 of Papilio protenor. NCBI lineage: Eukaryota > Metazoa > Arthropoda > Insecta > Lepidoptera > Papilionidae > Papilio > Papilio protenor. Next base: position 1,492,898 of record JAGSMZ010000033.1, on the reverse strand, counting down.
TATTATAAAATAGATTAAGATTTTAAAGAAATTATATTTTATTTTACAAGATTGTTGTTGGTAAGTACAACAGTAAATTTTGTAAAATTATATAGTTGCCAACATCCATAAAAAATGGAAGCATTTTCATGCTTTTATAGTAACATAATTAACTTTGAATAGGACAGATTACAAGAACTTCTATCCAAATAGAAAAAAATGGCAAAAAGTTGCTAAATCATTTTATGCAGAAACGACGTAGGTAGTTAGTGCTGGTGTTTAGTCCAGATGACTTATTTCTGTTATACATTCTCAAACAAAAAGGGTTATACATTAATTGTACATATTAGTGTTATTTATATTACATGTACTTTTGTAATGAATTAAACTCGTTTAGTTTTTTTCGCTACGAGATTCCGACGGACTTGGTCCGTTATGATATTCAGTACTACACTATATACAAGGAATTTATAATATACGCTTCTCCTATCTTGTCTTTTACATTTACAAAGAAAACGCTTCCAATACTTTTGTACTTTTCCATTGAATCTACCTTTAACTTTATATTTATCCCATTTTATGTTCTAACGTCACATTGTTACGTCAAATTACAGGTTTTCATATTGTTTATTAAAATAATGAATTACTTAATTTTAACAGATTACTCTTTTGTATAGGTAATCTAAAACATTATTTCTAATCGTAATGGTAATCAGATCTTTATGTTCTAATTGTGATTTAGAGAGTTTTAATTATTAACATATTGATCAAGCTATGTATTTGTGTAACCTATAGCATTGATGCTTATTTAATAAAGTCTAGATACAATAAATTGAATAACAGAGATAGGTATAAGTGAAAATATGTTATCGCAACGACCGTAAGAGAGGTTATCAACAAATTTTAAGGTTCATTTCTTTGCTTGATAAACTCGATTTTACAATCATTTATAAGAGCTAGTAGAGAATTTATGATTTGAGGACAAGTCGATTAAGGATTGCAACTATTTACTTAATAAGAGTGACAAAGTAAATGTACCAGAGTAATGATAAAACTTGTAGCGTTGTTATTGTCCTGATGTCTGGTTGTACAAGCGTAAAGCATAACATTTGTTTTCTACTTCATTAGAGGTGCGTTTAAGATATAAAGTTTTTTTAAATATACGAGTACATAACCAAGATATAGAGAAGACAAGGAGTACAGTTTTTCTTAGTGTTAAGGCACAACACGGAAGAAAGACAAATGGGAGAGAAAATCTTAATTGATAAGTTTGAGGAAATACTAAGTTGTGAGAATTAACTACTCAAGTAATGTGAGATTGTATCCAGAGTTTTCCGGATTAAACTTTGGCAAATTCGACTGAAAATATTAATGGAAAGTGGTGCTTTATAGAACCTTTGTGGAAGAACAATGAAAAGGATTTGCTACGTCTAATCTTCCAAGAATTTCTCTTTACTTTCAATTGTATCTGCCTTATAACACTTAACTCATTATTTAAATTAAAACTATGCTGCTGTAACGCTAGTTTCACACGAGGGCATAACCGTGAGTCAGAGCAGTAGACAGTGTAGTATTGCTATTGTGTGAACGAACATTTATTGTCAAAACTGTTATGTCTCGGCGTGTATTATTAATGTAAAAGTGAAAAATAATTGTGTTGCCTTTGTGTGAAACTCGTAAGATTCTTGGGGAGAGGCAATTTATCACATATTCGATTGTTAACCCACGATATGGTTACGAATTACAAAACTTGATTCTTAATCATCTTCCATTCTAAATATTTTTCTGTAACACCTAAAATAATTAAATGAACTTATCGAATATTGTCAATTTTAAATACAATTTAACTATCTATAAATAGCCCTTGCATTTTGAATAACAATACAATAAGACAACGGGTATATTGTAAATGGTATAACTACAACATATTGAATATAAACTGGTATAGACAGCCAAGCAACAGGACAAATCCCGTACAAGTCACATGCGGGGAAACTCTTAGCCGGGCACTAGCTTGTAGAAGCATGATAAGTGATAATGTACAGGTTAGGTACTATTTATAAGGTCAAATGTCCGTGTTTGTGACCGCGATATTAATATCGGGCGTATCACTCTGATTGTGGATCGCATTGCAGTAACCGTACAATAGAGGGGTCACTCTTAGCCCCCTCTATGAACTCCTCGAGGGAAAGCTTTCCGTCGTTGTTTGTGTCCATCTGACGGAAGATTTTGTCCGTCCTCTTCTCCGGTGTTGATTCGTCTTCTGGCATCTTCATAACTGATCCCACCATTTTGTAAATTGCCTGGAATGTATCAAATATAATTTAAATAATAGTCTACTAATAAATCGTTTAATTTCTTCTATAGTTAACAATGGTATACAAGTTGGTACTGCTTTTTTTTTTCGAATAAAACTGTTCAATGATTGACGTGAATATTGAATGTAAACTAATTTTAAAGTTGATTTATTTTATCAGTACAATCGTAGAACAGTCGCTTTAAAGTGAGATCATTTTGATTCTATTAAAGTTACAAGTTTAATACTTTAAGACAATAAAGAAAAGATTCTTTCAGGAAAAATAATTAACTGTCAGCATAATAGAATCCGGCAGCACTTTACCGCACGCTACTACGTTGAACTAACTTTAATTCCTTATTTGTCGACGTTATGAATCCGCTTTTAAATAAAAGAATTATGAAAAGTTTAATGGAATGAAATTTCATTTCGTAAAAATTTTTTTCGCATGCGCCATGAATATCTATTCACGCTTGCGAGAGCATGAAATAAAAGGAATTGAATCGTGCACCTTTATCAAGATTCACCGTCACGTTCAAATGCTGACGACTAATAGTTTAACGGGTCTGACCCATTAGATTGAAAGCATTGTCAACAAAAGTTTGCGTTATTCCTTTATCGTTTTTTGCGAAAATATTTAATTACAAAATAAAACAAATTTTATGTGCATATCTTACTCGAAGAAATGTATCCGCGAACTTTGTGAAACATGTAAATGTTAAAAATCTTCCAAACTATTGCTCCCGAAAAGAACGTGCATGTATTAATATAGAAGAAGCGAGAGTGGTGTGTTGGGACCACGCTATATGGGTGTCGGTGGTCCCTACCTACCCGTCCAGATTATGGTTGAGTTATGTTGTTGTATATTAAGACGATTGGTAGTTTTGTATGGTAATATTCAGTTATTTTTAAGTAAGAGTATTGTTCAATGTACATCGATTAAAGAATTAACTTTGCTAGAAACACGATATTAGGTCAGTGAAAGAGGATATTTATTTAATTTGACTAGAAACTCTATACCACAGCGAGAGCTATTCCTTTTAAATTAAATTATACAAGATTACTGAAATTAGATCTCCAAATCCAAATTGCTCGTAATTAATTGAGAGAAAATCCATTTAGAAAAGTTATAACTATCTAAATAAGAAGCTTAAATGGTAAGCGTTTGTTTGTTATTACGTAATTGCTCATTAAATAGACGATAAATTGTTAATCGTATTACTGACATAAGCCCTCATATTATACAAGGAAAATCGTTCTATTCTGCGAAAATGTTTTTCGTGTTTTAACAAGAAATTTAGATACAAAAGAAATACGTTCTCTTATGATATTTCTTTTGTAATATATTGCGTAGATGTACAACACACTTCTGATAATTATGTAAGTAAAAGAACATTCAACATTTTTACACTATTTACCAAGTATCCTGTTCGGACTAGTAACCGGCAGACACTTATCACATTGTACAGTGTAATTTTTTTCAAAAGCATACTATGCTCTTTGTGTTCCAATTGAATACATAAGCAAGATGCAGATTAAACTAACTGTCAACAGGAAATTGGATTGGATAAGACTCAATTCTCGGAGTCCAATCTTATGAATACTTTATAATTTGATTCCGACTCAAATCAAATTGATGTTGCCACGTTCATGAGACTATTCAATGCTAGCTAACATGATCACTTAGTAAACACGCAACGAACTAGTCAGTGACGTGCGCGTCCTTCAAGTTAATCTAAGCTGCGGTCTGAGGCATAACTCCCTGGTGCTGCTCGTTTTACAAACACTACCACTGCTCTACTCATAATATTATTAATTAGTATCCCTAGTCACAATTAAAATAAATTCATTCATAATTAATTAAAGCTATCAGTAACTTTACATTAACGTGTTTCGCTTTGAAAGCATGTTCAGTTCTATTATTTGAAATAATTGACTGATATACATTAAAACAAAAGGATTATCATTAAAAACTAAATTCGAGTGGTGGCAATCTAAGCATGTTGCCACAATAAAGCCAATAAATCATCGAAGTTCATTAACATATAATTTATAAATAGTTAATCAGTGTTACTTACACTGACAATCTCGAGCATCTCCTGGCGGGATATGTAGCCGTTGCCGTCCAAGTCGTACATCGAGAAGGCCCATTTGAGTTTCTGTTCAAGTTTGCCGCGCGACGTAACGCTAAGAGCACACAGGAACTCCCGGAAGTCTATAGTGCCGTCGCCATTCGCGTCAAATGTCCGGAACACATGCTCTGCAAACTGCACACGAGACAAAACATCAAAAGACGTGTCTGACATAAGCTTACAATTGCTATCACCTATTAATTAATAACTTCGTTATTTAGACTGAAAAAAGATTCCGATCACCGGAAATCCCAACCCGAATTTATACATGTGTTTATTTCATCAAAATATACGAGTACTAGTATCAGTTTATGATATGGCGCGTCAAATTATTATCATCTGAACCTCATGATCTAGTGGCTCGTATACAGGGTGATTCTTAACGAACGGATCAAGGGTTTTATGGAGGTAGAGGATCTTAATAGCTAGCATTTAAACACAAAGTATGTTGCTTAAGTTTAAGAAGCTATCTTAAAGTTAGAGTAAGAAATTTTATTTTAAGAAAATTTTCAATGATTTTTTTTATTTTGTTCCTATGGAAGTTATTCCAAGAAAGGCGATAGCGGTTCCAAAACTCAATAATTTGGCTTGTTCAAGAAAAAATATGACCACTGTAAACACATTATTTTGGACGTACGGTCAAATTTAAGTCGGAAATCTGATTTTTCCGACTTTTTTTACAAAAGATTAAATAACTTTAAGACTATAGAAAATCGGGCAATATACTTTGCGTTTAAATGATAGCTATTGAGGTCCTCTACCTCCACAAAACCGTTGATCCGTCCGTTAAGAATCACCCTTTATAGAATAAATTAGAAAGAAGACTGCCTTTTTACATTAAAAATATAGTAAAGTAGATTTAAAAACGGAATATATTTCCTCTTGATTATTTCATGCTTATTTTCCTCGAGGTTAAGGTCACTGCGCGGCCCTACGGACCCTTACGTATTAACCATAATCTAATTCTGTAATTAGATTGTGGTTGCGTCATATGGGACAGTATGGATTATTTGAAGAAGCTTAAGTGCTTCCAATTAAATTAAAACGTAAGTACAATAGGCAATACTTGTTTTATTTTGATGAGAATATAAGAGAGGCATACAAGAAGGAAAAGTGGAATTATTGGGGAAGCGATGAATAAGAAATATCCATTTTAATGTTTATCCGCATGTACCTTTAGGTAGAAGTTACTTAATATCACTTAACCTACTTACACGTTTGCCGTCACATTCTACAAAAAAAAATGATTCAAAGTTTAATGCGTCGTAATGAAACTTTGATATCCGACACATTGTGGAACCGAGTAAAAATACAGTCTTGAGGAATAATAAACAAAAAGTAGACTAAATCTTTTCTTAAAACGTAAGACAGTAGACGTCTTCTAAAAGCTGGATGGATGACAGAATTCAATGGTTACATCGAAATAAACTTGAGATAAAATGTGACAAAAAGTGAAACTGACATATTTCCGCTGTTGATACGGAATAATACAAGATTATTTTTCTAAATGTCACAATAATTCTACCTTAGAGGAAGACATGTTACAATTTTAAACTCCATTTTGTGATATGAATTAAATATGAGAGTAAACATAAAATACGAAAGTTGCTATATAAAGATATAGTTGTAAGGAAATATCGTTTGCGGCATCTGAAAGGAGGTCAGTCATACTTGGCGCGGACGACGTAGACAAATGCCTAGCGGGAAATGTTCTCTGATATCAACCTTGACCGGCACACAGCTTAGGACGATACTACGCTAGGATCGATAGAGGACCTGGCTCCGATTATGAAATTTAATCTTACCTTACTAGCGTCCCCGTACGGAAAGAAGTTGCCATATATTTTTTTAAATTCCTCAACAGATAAATGGCCATTGGGACAGTCCTTTAAAAAGCCTTTGTACCATTCTTGTATTTCTGCATCTGTAACAAAGTAATGCTGTCAATTTTTCAATAAAATAAAGAAGTTTATTGGACCTTTGAAGAATAGAGGCAAAGCGTGTCAAGTTAAACTTTGATTATAATGCAACGCGATGTGCCCTACTCCACTGCGACAGATCGCAGAATTATACAATAAAAGAACGCTGCATTCGCGTTTGCCACTTTGAATTTCACATTATTAATACCACGTTAATGCGACGAAGTCTAAGATTCCTAGTATACGCATCGAACATACCCAAATATCAACTTAAAAACTGCAATATCACGAATAAAATTCTGTTAAGTTTAGATAATACTTTATCTTGACTAACAATTAATTATTCAGATATAAATATATTTACCTGAAAACTCAGTGTTCTGCTTCAGGTCTTCTAAGACCTCAGGCTTTAGTTTACTATTTTGTTTGCCCATTTTATTTATTTTCTTACTTTGTCTGCGTAATCTTCGCCAATACTTGTCGATATCTTTCTATCGCGTTATTACCTTTAAACTTTGTACCCTACAACATAAGGGCCTAACATAAAGATATCTATGGAATTATGAAATCGCTACTACTACTTGTACAAAAAAGCAACGAAGTAATTAAAGAAAAAATAAAAAGATGAAATAATATAAAATTACAGGTGTAAGGATAGAAATATATTAAATGTTATAATTCGCATCGAATACATAGTTTGATAATAAAACATTTTACAAAAGCAGAAGCAAAAATTTATGGAAAACCCTTATAGGTTTGTCAAGAAAGATCAAATGTACACGTAAAGTAAGTTTTGTTCTAATGTACAACAAACAATGCATACGTGTTTCTGGGTATGAATTAGGCATATTTATATTTTATATAAAATTACAATATAAAAGAGAAAATATACAAATACTATGTTATTTTCTAACGTATAATGGTAAAGTTTTAATAGCTAATCTCTTTGACAAGTTGTTATCCAACGAGAGACCGATAGCGCTCTCTACTTCCTTCAGAGTTTATCTTGACTTCAAAAAATCTTCGATCGCCGCTAACGATGTTGCCGCAAAACTGAAAATACAGACAATCCCTTTACTCAAAACGGATAATGCTTCTGAATATTGTAAAATAAATTGCGCCTCAGCTCTATAAGTAACTTTTAGTGTATGTATCTTTATACATTACTAGCTTTCGCCCGCGACTCCGTCCGCGTAGAATTAAAAAAAAAAAACAAAAGTGAGTAGTATATGTGTTGTTCCAGACTATTCTCTACATCTATGCCAAATTTCATCGAAATCTGTTCAGCCGTTTAGGCTACAAACTCTAACAAACATACATCCATCCATCTAAACTTTCGCATTTATAATATTAGTAAGAAGTAAGATAGTAAGATAAGAAGTAAGATTGAGCAGTGGACAGTTAAACAAAGTCAAATTTCACTATCCAAACTCCATCAAAGTATTTCGCGCATTATGCCTCAAGTACAAGATACATACTCGTATGTCACGGTAAAAGTGAATAATTGAAAATTATTAATAATTATCGATTATTATTAATAATAACCACATGTTTTGGTAAATGTGAATAAACGATCGGAATTTATTACTTTTAGTAGTAATTATTAATAATTCACGACACATATTGGTAAAAGTTATAAAATAAATAAAAACCCAATTTTGTTTTGGATAGTTTTAGCATTTTTTTTAATTAATTAATTAATATCAAAATTTCCTGTTGGAAAAATAGGGGACAGCGTTATGTTAGGTTAGGTTGGACTGTGTTTAATATTATAAATAAATACCTGCTGGTCAAAAAACATTGGGTTTTTATTTATTCTATAACTTTTACCAATATGTGTCGTGAATTATTAATAATTACTACTAAAAGTAATAAATTTCGATCGTTTATTCACATTTACCAAAACATGTGGTTATTATTAATAATAATCGATAATTATTAATAATTTTCAATTAATCAGATTTACCGTAACACATACATCGGAATGAACTTAAGTAAATTTTACGTAAACAAACGACACAATAATATCATATCTAAGTGTCCACTGCCAATTTCACTTAATACAAATCATTCACGTCAGTTTATAGGTGGTACATAATATAGAACGCCCAGCCTGGTTTATGTAAATATTTTTTTAATTAATTAATAATAATCGATAATTATTAATAATTACTACTAAAAGTAATAAATTTCGATCGTTTATTCACATTTACCAAAACATGTGGTTATTATTAATAATAACCACATGTTTTGGTAAATGTGAATAAACGATCGGAATTTATTACTTTTAGTAGTAATTATTAATAATAACCACATGTTTTGGTAAATGTGAATAAACGATCGGAATTTATTACTTTTAGTAGTAATTATTAATAATAATCGATAATTATTAATAATTCACGACACATATTGGTAAAGTTTTAATAGCTAATCTCTTTGACAAGTTGTTATCCAACGAGAGACCGATAGCGCTCTCTACTTCCTTCAGAGTTTATCTTGACTTCAAAAAATCTTCGATCGCCGCTAACGATGTTGCCGCAAAACTGAAAATACAGACAATCCCTTTACTCAAAGCGGATAATGCTTCTGAATATTGTTGTCCGCCGATATATCTTTTATCTCGCAAACCTATATTTAGTTTGTATAGGTTTGCGAGATATAGTGTATTGTGTTCCGTAAGAAAGTAATTTTAACCTATTAGCATACTTATCGCGATCTTGATTACGTTACCAAGGTTATGTGAAACTTTTAAGTACGTAAAGTATCTTAAACTTTTATTTATATTGTCAAAGGCAAAGTGGAAGTTTCTAAAAGTTTTAATAAAATGTAACCAAAACTAAATTTATTTTCACCAGTTTGTCCTTTTCTCAAAACTTGTGTTTGTTTAAAAAGCACGCGAATTACCTACTGTCGTTATCGTAATTACTTAATTAAATTAAGTTGACTTTTTAGTTTTTTTTTTGTCATTTTTATAGAAGTAATATTACAAAAAAAATCTATATTAACTTTAATAATTGTGTGATAAATAGAACTGGAGATACACATGTTTGAATGTTTAATGCGCTCTGCCGTCAAAAATTTGCTTTTTAGTTCCCATATTTTTTAACAAAATTATACCTTTTTCCTGTTTTAATTTTGTATTCATAATATATTTCTATATTATGATTATGTAAGTTATCTTTTTAATTTCTAAAGCCCTACTACGGAACACATTGCATGTTGGAATGAACTCCCACTTAATTTTTCTCTGTATTGCTGGTTTTTTAATAGTAACGAGTCGGTTGTCGTGCAATCGATAAATCGGACACAAAATACACTACTATTCACATTCGCCATTTAACAAAGCATTAATTAATTTCGCGTAATGAAGCAAAAAATCGCTTAGCAAGATGAGCTGGAAATCGCGTTGCAATTTGAGAGACGTGTCTAGTTAACTACTTAGAGGTCAGATTATTACCTGAGGAAAGGCGCTGTATTTTTTTTAGAAAATGGTATGTACAGCGCAACACAACGTGTACCTCGTCAACCTCTGGAGTTAGGCTGGAAACAAAAAGTACTACGAATGTAGACACTCCTACATAAGAGGAAAATATACGGGTTCGTAATGCTGACGCTCGCGTTTAATGAAATTAATTCCGAGGGAAGCTTTGTTACCCGCACAATTGGCACCCGCCACGTCTAACTTCGCAACTTGAAAATTCAGTTTAGAGAGTACCGCTTCGGATGAAGAGATTTCGAATTATCACAACGGCATCAGAGATACAATTTGTTTCGTTCCATTTAAACTTGCAATGTATACAGAAACTAACTAAACCGCCAAAATTCAATGGCAAAATATCTCATGGATTTACCCAAACTATTTTAGTTGAGATCGAAAACGAAGTTGAAACTAGATAAATATTATCGACACAAGTAAAGGTTTTTTTTTATTTAACTTAATTGTTTTAAACAAAGTTATCGTTGCTATGATATTATAACGAAATACTAACAAAGGTTACTTATCAATTTCTAAAAATGTCATTTCTAATATTTGTTCATTCGTAATGTTTTATACTCGTACAAATTGCGTCTTACATATATAATAAATAATGTTAAGTTTGATATATCGGGCAAAAACAGTTCGCAATTACGCTTCAGTCTGGTGTAGAGAGATAAGCTTCGACGCCAGACGATCCGGTTGAAGCCAGTACGCGGCACGTCCATCGAATCGTGGACAGTCGTAGGTAATATTGGGATTAAATACGATGTATTAATTTATCTTTTGACCCTTAACATAACAGCACAAACTACAATATAATGAGTTAGATCTAAATCATTCTGAGGGATGATCCTCTATTGCGTCTATTTTGTAAGGAATCAACTTTAAAAAAAAACAGAAACGTATAAAACGATTTTACATCATATGTGAATAAAAACTTTAAGGAGACCTAAGAGACCTGCGTTATTGTTATAAAACTTACCTAGAAGCAGAAGTCACCAACACACAATTTAAAGTATAATCAGGGAAAACTCGCGTTTTAATGAAAGACAGCCGTCGCCGAAGCCCGCAGGAGAGCGATTGTGAAAATCGTCCGCTCTCCCTGATATTTAAACGTTTGGAAACAAAAGCATTCAAGGAATTATCCAGAACATTTCTACATACATACGGCGTATTACATTATCTAGAAAATCGACGCGTGGATTTTATTAGTGTTTGTTATTCAAATTTGCACACGCACGCAGTGACAATTGCTGATTTTTTCTATTTGCTTCAGGTTAAGTATAAAAGAAACAAGCCTTATTTTTAGATAAAACGAGAGGGGGCAGGGGCCACACGAGCAAAGATTTTTTAGTGCTGTCATGAAAATGATCTGACACAGGCAAGTTTATTCAAGATAAGAACGTTTTGTACGTACATCTTTATCTCATTGTATTTAAATTCAAATTTTGTGAATTGTCAATTACAAGGCCAAATTTAAGTTTTAAAGATATCCTAAAACGAGGCCTATTGTGTCTTAACAAAAAAAAGACTATATGTAAACGCTTACACGTGCGAACAAGACTTCTCAAAAGAAATATGTATTTTTGTTCATATAGCTTCAATCTATCGATCGTCGGTGAAAATAAACTGCAACCGCTTTGAGGCTCTTGAAAAATAGAAAAGTGGGATAAAAATATCTTAACTATTTTACCCCTGTTCTTGAAAATGTCGACTGTCAAGTAGATAATGATTTTATTATTAAAATAGAGCAAAAATAAAAATGAAACAACAGTTTGCGTATATTTTAAAACTCGTTAAGAAAAGGTTAGAGGTTTTTATTTAGGTGATGTGGGAATTTAAAAGCAAAAAAGACACCAAATTTCGTCACGCAATTTTGAGCTAAACTATTTAATTACGCCGTAGTCTTTGACTCCAAAAATCAAACAAAAAAATGGGACCCACCTGCAAGTACTAACTCTCGGATAAAAAAAGAATTTTCAAAATCGGTATACGCCGCGTTATGCCGTAACACACATAAAAAAATATAAAAAAAAACATACAGACGAATTGAGAACCTCCTCCTTTTTGAAGTCGGTTAATAAAAACCGTACATGTTGTTTATTTTTCAAAGAGAATGATAGTGAAAAACGATAGTGACATTGTTGTAATACTCCTTATTATGATAGTGGAGACTCATCGTAAGTTAATTTGTATTTCCAACGAGCGATAAAACCCATCTTACGTCGCAACTTGAGCCATAGTGATAACTAGAATGCTTTCTGCGCACTTGCTCCTTATCGTAACGCACTTTGGCCTTCATTAATCAAGTAAATTTAATCATATGAAAGCCAAGGTACTTTTGATAAAACAATTAGTTAAAAACGTAGAGTGGATGGTGGTTATAGGTATTCAAGTTGTCATCATATAAAAATATTACTTCAACGTAAGGCTTATTGCGATGGGAATTCAATAAATGGAAAATGACTCAAGTTTAATTGCCCCGCATCGCACTTCATAAGCACGATGGGGTATCATTGTATTAAGTTATTACTTCTATTCCTAGCTTAGACTGCATATCGATATTAGTCACCGTCGTACAATACGATAAAATTGTGTCCATCAGTATTATCTTTACTGATCGAAATACAACCATATTTTGTTAAACTTTATTAACCTTGACAGGAATTAAATGAAACTTACTCTAATTTAGTTTCCTGCTCCTAAAACAATACGGAGAGGTATGTATTGTTACAGATTAATTTTGAAAGCAGTGAAGCTTTTAACTGCAACCGCTGTCCGGCTTAACTGTCAGGGACAGTAATGGAACAAAGGGATGCCTTAAACAATGATATTCAGTAAGTGGTATACAGTAAGTCGGCACATGCCGCATGCCGACTTACTGTTTCATAGACTGAAAATAGACATCTATTTTCTTGTTAAAGTCTAATAACCAAACGGCAAAATTCAACTGATGTTTCTATAAGCCCTATGTCAAAGGATTCGAGGAAAACGTAAAGCTCTTCGAGTATTCCGACGTAGTCGCTCTTTGATACGACTTCACACTATTTTGTGGAGGTTGAAGCGTCTCGCCAAGGTATTAAATATACCGCAAAAAGTAACAATCTTATACCCATGAGAAATGAATAACAAAAATAGCATTGACACCTACTAGCTGGAATTAACTATTAGTAAAAGATATATAAAATCAGTATAATTTATTTATATAAAGCAGTATTTCATTCGATAAAGGTGGTATAAAATATCAATAGCCTAGGTTTTGACGAATGAAGAAAACGAAATTCGCTGTATCGAATAGTACAGGGTGCGCCAGAGAAACTTACATATTTGAAAAAATTCCCGCGCGGTGAGTTGGGCGGGTAGAGGGGCAAGAGGGGGCGCATCTGGAGGGGGAAGTTCCCAAGTTTGTTTCTCCCTCCAGTCAGTTGCCATCATGCTCTGGTCTAGAGAGCAGCGGCCCTTCGCAGTTGGGAGCTTCTTTTCTAACGGTCGCTCACTTGTTGCTACGCAACATGCCTTCCGCGCTCGCTTTGAAATTCCTCCTCACAGACTCGTTCCTGGCCGTAATTCGATTCTGTCGTGGGTTAACTCATTTCGGGAGTGTGGAAGTGTCGCTAAACCCAGAAATGGACTTCAACGGACCATCAGAACTCCGGAAAATATCGAAAGAGTGAGGCAGTCAGTTGTGCGTTCTCCCCGGCGTTCGGCTCGCAAACACGCAGCTGCTATGGGAATTTCTGATACCACTGTTCGACGAATTCTCCATGAAGACCTTCAATTTCATCCCTATAAATTGGCTGTTGTGCAAGAATTAACTGAACGCGATTTTGTTGCCCGACAAAATGCATGTGAAATGCTGATTGACAACCTGCCTGAAGACGCTCTCCAGATTTGACTCCATGCGATTTCTTTTTATGGGGTTATTTGAAATCCCTGGTTTATGTCGATCGACCACGGACCATAGCACACCTCAAGAACAACATTCGCGACGTCATTGCCAACATACCGATTGATATGCTGCGAAGAGTGGATACGAATTACAAAAATCGACTTCATCAGTGTATGTGCAATGGGGGTCGCCATTTATCCGATGTCATTTTTAAGACTGCATAAAAAAATATTGGGATATTGTATTCTCAAATAAAAAAAAATTAAAACAATAACTGAAGTACTTTTTTTTTATTGACCTTTCAAATAAGTAAGTTTCTCTGGCGCACCCTGTATTTACTTTATGCCAAAAATAAATCATCAGGAGGAAAAGTTTCTTAAACATCATTAAGGCGCCTTTCTTCTAAGTTAATAATAGTATTAAGTCACTAGCTGTTGTCCGCTTCGTCCCCTCAGAATTAAAAAAAAACAGACTTCCAGACTATGCTCTACGTCTATGCCAAATTTCATCGAGATCGGTTCAGGTTACAATTTCTAACAAACATCCATCCATCTAAACTTTCGCATTGATAATATTAGTAAGAAGTAAGATAAGTAAGTTTAAATACAAGAGTAAGAAGTAAGGTAAGTAAGTATAAGTATTAGTAAGAGTAAGAAGTAAAGAAAAAGTTAATAAGATTTACCAATAACTTAGCGGAGTAAGCGAACGGTCTCATCATAAGTCAGCATATTTGTAATTGGTTTTCTCAAAGATAACGCGTTCTTTTGTTTGTATAGGCCTATATTGATATCAAGTGAAACGATTTATTTGATCATTACAAAAAGTCAGACTACAGAAAAGATAACACATGACTGTGCCTTGACCTGGACATCTATCTTTCTACTACTAATCAGTATGTTAGAAGGAATATCTAGAATCTAGAAAAACATTGCATTTTTTTTACTTGAATGAAAAGATAATTATAAAAATCCATAATTGTTTTAAAATATAAATGCAATAGTTATGAATCATAGCTCAATCTAAATGAGGTGGCAAACAAGAAAGCCGTTCACCCGCTGTTATAAATGGTTACCACAGTTCTCCTAATTCCATTAACATAAACACTTCCATTTCGAAGTAAAGCCGATCACGAAACCACATTTCAAAAGATCCTGACAAGTTTTGTTCATTTTCTTAACGTTCTTTCATGTACTATGTAATTCCTTGCATAGAAACATATTCCTATTCCTAAAGTTGCCTTGATATAGCGTCAGCATACTTAACATTTTATGAAATGAGCTTTCTTTTTGGATATATTGGGACAAACGAACGTTTTGTCCGAGCTTTGCATTTCTATAGACCATTAGCTATTTGATTGCTGCTCGACATAAGATCCTTCTATTGGTGTCAATCTTATTGATACCTGTCCTCTTAATAATTTACATATATTTGTCATGCCGTTAGCTCACCGCCTCGGCTTGATTTATACTCGTAAGGTAAAAAAAATGGATTTACATCGAATTAATTCAGCAGTTGTAGAATTCATAAATTTTTTACAAACAAATCACCATAATTTGCACTTCATTTATACCGTGGGAATATAACACGATTTAGCTTTACAACGTTAAAGTCGTCACTTTGTAATTTTTCCTGTCCATAGTAAATTGTAAAATGGACTCATACGTGTGTTATTATGAGTTATTTGCGTAACAAACGTTTCTTACTAATATCGATTGTAAGCCATAAGACTGCAGTAGAGCTATTACTGCAGACATTTTGTTGAATGCGAAGCAATTAACATAATCGTCGCGTACTTTATTACCGTCAATTTTCTAAGACGCCATGTTGAAAAAATGTACATGTTGTAGCTTGAATTAAAGCCGTAAGGTAGGTACGTGGAAAGTATTATTCGGCGTTGAGCTCAATTTCATTAACAAAATAAAAGTGTTAATTTTCTATCACATTAAACTATATTTTATTCAATATAACTGTTGTGGTGGCTAAATAGCTTAAAGTTAAGATTCAAAAAAAGCATATAAACTTTTATTTTAGCGGTTCGAAAAGAATGCTTTTACATGAATTGCATGCCTACCGCAGTGTTAAACATATCTAGGTGGCGGGACAATCTCGCGTAACGTAGCGGCTTTGCGTAAATACGGCTCCTGCCAAAATTATGTTGAACTTTACATTTGGCACGCGTATGTGTGTCTGCGATACATGTTACGTTTTAACTACACAGCGTCATGAGCAAGTCACGGTAGTGAGCAGCATCCGAGCTGACTGCGGCTGGCCTGCTTCCAGCTGCGACATACAACAAGGAGTGTTGCACTGGAGTGTTGCACTACAGTACCTCTTGAACCGTATCTAATTCTGGTCCCTTGTTTTCATTATTTCAATCGTACATGGAGGCTTGCCGATTTGTCTTCACACATCACTTGTGTTGTCATACAGGTTTATATTATTAAGTCAAAATGTAGAAGTGTCGCTCGTCATGTATCAATCTCAGCACGACACGGCACGACGACGCGGCGGGTTATCAACGTGTGACGCATTCCGCGACGTAATAACACCGTGATTACAACGCCATGATTAGACGTGCGACGTGCGGCCCGCACAATAGTTTAACGTGGGCGAGCTAGAGTATAATTATACATTTGCATATTATCTAGTGGTTTGGTTTGTTTTGAAAACGCTATCATATAGCTCATTGCCTTGACTTAGGTTATAGTAAGATCAGACATTAAAAATAGATTCGTATTTAAGATGCTCTCGAGTAGCATATAACTATTGTGTGAGATTGTTTTTGTAATATTTATTTAGTCTGTAGTATTATATATTTTTAGAATTGAAATACAGGACAGCTAAATTTACGACTTTTCCAATATTCTTCAAGCAGGAACCTATGATTTAGCAAAGGTAAGAAAAGGTAAGAAAGAAGTATTGCATTGGCTGTTTTTCTATATCTCTTTGTATATCTATTGTAATTTAGGTCGTATACGTAGGCGGTTTGACTGCTCTACATTTTAATCTTATTCCCAAAGACCACAAGTTTCCTGTGGTACTAATGTAGGAAGATATTTAAAGCGATCTCTAACAACATTACAATTTAGGCAAACCTGCGAATGTTTAAAATTTAATAGACCTGAACACAGACATCTATTGTGGAGAGTTGGAATAAAAATTGTTATTGTATAAAAAGTATGATGATTCAGTTGGCTCAGTGAGAATATAAATAATTCGATGTCCGAATAGACGACTACTGCGGCTATACTGATGTCATACCGTGAAGCGTTTTAGAACGATGTACGTACCACTTGTTTCATGACATCACAGTCACGTTTATTTTTAGGGTACAAGTGGAAGACAGCTACCAATACAGGCACGTGTTCTACGTACTAAATCTGACAAAGAGACATGGAAGCTCCGGGATCAATAGATCGACAAACAGAGAGGTTCATGGAAAAATTACCACCTTCGTACAAAGGCGGTAACCGGAACCATTCAACGATTGACTTTTAAGACTTAAATATCAAAATTGCTTCTTTATGTGTTTCAAACTATATCATTATATTTTTATACGGTCTTCAATATTCTTCCTACTATCGCTTCAGACACAATAAAAGTTTCACCGATGGTCACGTTCAAACAACTTATATTCTCCGCACATAGTATGCGTATCATTGACTGCCTCACTGAGAGTAGCTTGATGGTCTCCGAGGAAAACCCTCAATGTAGATTTATAAAAAAATTATAAATATTGTGCTAAAAGCTGCTTAAGAAACCACTAAACGATATGATGGAGTGTAAGGGTGTGTGTAGATAATTTAATATTTTTTTCGAAAATCTACTTTATTTCTATATCAAGTACTTCTACAGCAATTTTGAAATCATTTATGTTTGGATTGATTAGTTGGTTCAGCCATGCTTAAACTACAATAAAACGACTAGAATGGCCACAATCCGAATACGGGTTACACCTTTATCGCGGAAATTTAGTTAAAGGTTAAACGACACGTAAGCACGCGAGCAGCTGCTTTATTCTAAACTAGACTTGCATTTCAACTGTAATAGTATGGAGGATGTTTTTGAAATTCAATAACAATATTAGACCGGCTGCATCCTCTTAGGCCGTAAATTATGTCATGGATACGCATTTACTCTCTGCTTTAAATGTATTGTTCACGGGTGTTTAGTACTTCGACGGTTTGTTATGTCAGAAGAAACGTGTCAGGACAATTAAAAAATAGAATGGCAGTTTAGGTTAGTCAGTTCTGAAAAAACTTAAAACAAATTAGATATAGGTACACTAAAGAAATAAAGCTACAAGATGTACTCCTCAGCGACGACGTATTTATGCGTGGATGTGGAAAAAGCGATAAAGGTATGTCATAATCGCCCCAACTATAAGTATATTTTAGTGCGACATATTTCTCTGGTCCTTCTCTCGGATAATATGTAAAACCTGTAGGCTTAGAAAATATCATATAAGTCAAGACAGCTTTTTCGTATTGACATGGTGGCGCTAATTAACTATTGTCATTCTGTTTCATAAGAATCAGAAACTTTCCCGCTTGTCAGAAAAATACAAGAATCTCTTTTCATTAAGCTTATATCTTCAAGAATACACAAAGAGCAACGTATTGAAGTAGACATATCATTGTACCTAATTTTAAAGGTCATGCAATTTTTAAATATTATGAGATTACATCGCGCCCTCTTGACATCGAGCAAAGGTCACGATATCGCGATTCGAGACTACTGCGTTATATTATATTAATACGTTAATGAACATTTATCCATAAGAACTCACTACACGGAGATGTTAACTGACTAGACTCGTAAAACGTTCGTTATATTAACAACCTCATAAAGCGTTTTTAAAACCACGCATGTACTTTTATGCTCAGAAACGAGCACTTACGCTTGATATTTACTTGGCAAAATAAAAAAGCGCTGTTGGTAATTATAATACGATACCTTATTTTCAATTAGATATGTAACGTAACGACAACTTTGTTTTTAATAAAGCTTTCGTAACACGACGTACGTCTATCATTGTCATCGTCTTACGAGGATTCAGTTATTTATATTTATTTTAAATTAAATTCTGCTAAAGCATAGTACTACTTCATACGGATTCTTTCTTTAGAATTTTAGGGAGCAAATTTTAAAAATCTTTATTTTGTCTACGTCGTCTGATGAAATAAGAGTCGACATAGTTACATGCTGAGAGTGACGCCGTTAAACATTATGCCTGCGGAATTTACAGACGCATCGTTGTTAACGCCGTCACACGAACAAAGCGGCATTGTTGATTGTACATTTGAATATTCTTCTTTTTCATTTCCTATTTTCCTCTGGTAACTAAATTGAATGTTTTTATATTTGTTCTCTATGTATTTCTAAAACATTGATTGTATTGAAACTTTGTGTGTGAATTGGCTCGAAGGCTCTCTTCAAATCACAGGGACTTTGTCTTGGAACGTTATTACATATCTATGTAAGTTATGTTACCTGGTTCGGAAGCGGCCGAGCTCTTACATAACTTGACCTGACCCGCAAACGACCACTAGAAAAAAGTTACCGACAGTTTTTAACATTTTGTTTCGAGATAAAATTAAAAACTATATTGTTATACAATACGAGCATTGGACCATAGAGAGTATAGTGATCTTTCAATTGTTAATATGTTTGTTGTTAACAATCATAACTGAAAAAAATAAAATTAAAACGGGCTTCTAGAAAGATTCGTTAAAAGAGCATTTTTATCATAACCTAAAATCATTATTTAAGATGCTTTCAGACAATATTAAACAGATCAATCAATTTAGTAGCAACTATAATATTAAAAATGTTTTAAAGCTTCCATTTAAATACGTTGTAATAAATTGAATTCTACGTTAAAAGTGAAATACTAACAAGATACAAAATAGATTATTCACTCTAGCGAAGTTGATGTTGAAACAGAATACAGCCAGTTCGAAACATTTACCAATATAGTAAAGCGCATTCAGCTTAAATCCGATTATCTAGTTTGAAATCTGCCCCGACATTGATAAGCATTGAATATTGATAAGCTGGTTCGTAACAGTTGTTATGTACAATTGTGACATATGATAGAAAATACAGATTTGTTTAAATACAGGAGCAGAACTTTATAAAAAGGAATAAAGTAAATAAATACAATAATTAGTACAAGTTCTAATAATTTAATTTAGTCCGTGGAAAGTTCTCATATTATCTTGTTGCTGCTCAAGGCAAAAACGTATAAACCGCGCAGAATAAATATGAGCTTTGCGGTAATTTCACTAAGCGTATAAAACGATCCGCATTTTCATTGCCGTACACGAGCACGAGAGATCGCGTCATTTTTCACGTTTGCGCATTTCTATTTTGTTAAAAGTACTCTCGTGTATAAAAACAAATAGGGTTGGCTACATTACGGTTTTAATATAAAATATTTTAATAACTGATGCTAGATGTAAAACATATTAAATAAACTAATCAGCATTATTCGACATTACATTTGTTCATTTATTGTCTCACCAAAAATCGTTTAAAGATCGTACTTTAAATTATTTATTGTTTATGATTAATTTCTACCAATAAGTCTTTCCAGCTGTCTCTGATCAATCATTATGAAGTTAAGTTTCATGACAAAAAAGTTGTCGCATTCTTTGAAGTAGGTAGGTACAATTACTAAAGAATTAAACAACATCCTTTTCAAAATTCCTGCGAGTAAAATTTAAAGCATCTGCTTTTGATAACTACAGCTGTCACAATAAAAATAACTAAATATTAAAAGGAAAATACACAGATTACTTAACATTTTAATGTGTTCGAAAAAATAATTATTGTAATGCCTACAAGAACTGTTTTACTTTGGTTGTGGTTTTGGTGCCGGAAAACTGTGCTTTTTTTAACCCATGAACATTTTCTCAGTAAGAACCAAACGTAACTACTACACTTTTACATTGCCATGAGTTCATCGAACCTTAGGCTACTTGATCGCAATTCAGCTTGTATCAAATTTACAAAAGCATGTTCTATTCAGATTGGTAACGGGATCCATGCTTGTTAGAATTGGAAATACTATTCATTATTCCGTCCATTACTAGGGCAAAAGGAAACTATTTGTTTCTATTATACGCGCGATATACCACAATCTAGATGTATGTACGAAGTATTTTGTATGAAAAACAAAAAAAATAGAAAAACAGATTCTCCTGTCCTAGTGTATGAAGACGTGTTTAAAACAAAATTATCTAAGAAACACCATACGACCATATGTTGTTCTACACATGTACGTGTTTATGAATAGAGTTAAAGCTTCAGCTGTATTTTGATTGAACACACATTTTAAGCTACAATTAGTAGGTCAAAAAAACAAGGTATTGTTGAAAAACTAACGTAACAACCATGTTACCTACCACGGAACTAGTTGGATTTACGATTTGAAATCTTAATAAGTAATACAATCCTACTTATGTGGTTAAACACAATAGTTAATCCTTGGAGCAGGCGCTCACTTTTGACTAAACTATCGCACAACTGTGTGCGATTGTCGATTGTTTCACAGTCAATTCAACTGTTTAGTTCCACAACTAAAATTCGAGTCGTGTGCGCACCTCCATATATGCTCATAGGAATCAAAACGCGACTAAAGAGTTTCGTGATAGTTTAATCAAAGGTGTGCGCCCGCTCTTAATATCGAACTTAGTTGTAACGAAACTTATGAACAATATTTAGTTCCAGACAAGGTATACCTGCGCAAGATTATATTGTTAATTTAAATTAAACAATGTATATTTGTTGTTTATATGAAATTATTTGTATTATGTTTGCAACTTCGCTCTATTTTTTTAAGTGATACAATATACGTATTGCAATTATTAAATTCAATTACGTTAGTTTGATAAAAACTAAGGTACCCAATAATCGGTTTAATTAATATGTACATAAGATATGTATAATCTAAGCAAATAAAAGTGCAACTAAACCAAGATTGGTTTCATATTTATTCATCTTAGATCGATCGAATGCAATTTCGATTTCCTTTGGCGTTATTTTTTAATGGAATGCAATCAAAATGATTGTGTAACTGTAGTGACGCAAATGTTCTACAATATTTTCCTTGATTGAGAAACAATCTTTATACGTCCTGGACTGTGTCCGCGTTAAGAAATAATTGTGCAGCCTTTGTTTCATTATATTGTCATCAAACACTTAGTACTGTAATATAAACTCGCCTGTTATTACTACCCGACATTATTTTATACGAAGGATAATAATGTGCAAAAATGAGACATAAAATTATATTTATATGTAGCTTTTATTTTTATAACAAGCCTGGGAAAAGGTACAGGCTTCTGTCTGACTGGTAGACTGAGGGTAGAATTATCTGTACGGTATTCGAGTTTGCATCTACGTGTTTCAGGTAAAATCAGTCGGACGTGTGGATAAATACGATCGGATCGGAAATACCTAAATTGCTGCTCGACTCAACTGTTCGATCTCTCCGATTTAAATATAATTCGAAGTTTACATTTTCGTTGCATACTAAACTAATACATTTTAGTAAAACGAGCGAACGCACTAATGTTTAATATGACTTAATTTTTTACTCTATTGCATATGAAATTTACAAGGTACAGTAGTATAGGGTTAGCAATGAACGAATAATAAGCATAAAATCTTGCTGCTTAGAATTATAATCTTCATTTGAGTGTTTTCGATATTTGTAAGATTTTATTGTTATAACTAGGATTATAAATATTTTGGTTTCTTTTTTTGGAGTCAGTCTCTTAGACAATGAATTTAACGTCATCGCTGAACAAAAAGCCAAAAATGTTTGGTACTGACAATAACTTTCGAAGTCGCGTGCTTGTCACGTATTTATTCCTATATATTTTGTCGTTTGTACAAGAGATATTGCCAATCGAATGTTACTTTGTCTAGGGTTTTTTTTATAAAAATCGTAAAATTCGTTCGACAAAAATTTGTAAACGTTTTACTTATAATCAGATCGATACAACGACGTAAGTCGCCAGCTTCTGCATTGGACTAAAATAGTTTGTTTAGAATACTAATTTGGTAAGATAGATGATTTTTGCTGCTTACAGCTATAGTAAGTTGTATTTTAAAAATATTTTCACATAAAAATGAGTCTTTATAAAACATGGCAAGTGTATGAAAGAAAAAATATTTTTAGATGTTAAAACCTAAATAAAAAAGTTATATCAGGGCTTTATGAGAAATTTATAAAATGGAAATCCATATTTCATATAGTCTATCACAATGTTAGATGTTTATTATAAGAATCTTTTATCAAAAATATAAATTACCATAATTTTTATTTATAAGTTTATCACAATAAAAATTACAGAATTCACCATTTATCAATTCAAGTTTTGATTTTTAAGAACAATAATAATTATTAATAATTTTACACGATAAATTATTTTTTAGAACCGTGTTTTCGTAAAAAGACAGAACCTAGTTTATATGACAAATTACAAAGCAATTGTTACAAATGCTCATATCATTTTGTTAAATAATTGTGATTTGTTTTATTAGAGCATTGTAATTTAAAATGTATATTTATACTGATTTTTATGGAATATTGCAAAATTTTTCAATGTTTTATTGTTATATTTTACATTTGATATAAAACGATTACATTGTGTTATAATATTTTTTTTAATAAATCTGGATAAAAGTTCAAAAGGACAGAGTTTTTAATTTAAATAATCGAATTTATGAATGAAAAACACAATAAAGTTTGTATATATGAAGAACTTACCTTGTTGACTGCAACATCTTGTGGGCTGATGCAGTGATTAGTGATGCTGATGATTTTCTTTAACTGATTCTATTTGGCAATTCGTGTTTTTACATACATTTTTAACAAAACTCTCCTATTATCTTAAACATTCATGTCTAAAATTTATACACATATGAAACTTAAAAAGTAGTTGTCTAAAGTTTGTATTTTTAGTTCGAACATTTAAAAAAACGTGTTATCACAAAAATCTCTCTTGACAAAACTATATTAGCAACATACAATTTTAACAGAGGATTACGTAATGAAAACTTAAATAAATATTACAATGTTGAAATAAACCACTGGTTATTTATTACAACAAATTAAAAAATGGCAAGCAATCAAACGCGAATATTAGTTTTGTATCATTATTATAAAGTTTATACCTAATTTGAATAAAATTCACATTTCACTGAATGCATTATGTACCAATCGCCCAATTGATTTAAAGTAAATTATTCGTTCAAAATATATCTTTAACGAAGAATTAACAAGTTTAACAAATAGTCTTCACTGCATCTGCATATGGTGACGGTATGCGCCATATTTCCGGAAGGTTTTAAATGTATTGCCAGATGTATTAATATTCATTAGAAATGAAATATTTAATGATTTGCCTAAATTCGACGTAGAAATTAAAATTCATAAATGAAACTCTTTATTTTTTTGACTTCGTTTACTATATGTGCATTTTTTATATATTATTTATAACAAAAATATTTTGTTTTACGTAGGTATATCAAAATTACTTTCTCTAGATACAAAAAAGTGAAAATCATTTTTAAACAAATAATGAAAAGGATAATGATCGGCAAATTATAAAAGCAGTATAGCAATCAACTTACGTCACTAATACGTCACTAAAGATGAAGTCTGAAAGGAATGACACTGAAATTGACAATTTCAACATTTTTTATTTAATTTTTATATCCAAAACATTTTTTGTTATACTCTGAGGTACTATTATATTATTAATATTAGTAGATCAGGACATTTTGACATTGACCATGCTAATAGTTATTATCTACGTTACCTAGATAGTTAGAAATCGCCTATGAATGTTTACTGTAATTTTAAACCGAATTCACAGTGCCGACTATCTTACTAATAATATAAATGCGAAAGAAGATGGATGGATGGTTGTTTGTTAGAGTCTGTAGCCTAAACTACTCAATGAATAGTTCAGAATAAAGCTATGGTTTAAATGGTTTTGAAGTTAACAAAGGAAGTTTCAGGACATAAGTACAAAAAAGTGTCTTTCACCTTTTTCTTTATTGTATTACTGAGATATGGAGCTTACTTGAAGCTTGCTAATTGCCAAGGGATCGAAACTTTTGAGTTTCGAAGCTAGAAATATGCACAAGGTTCCAATGCAGTCTACAATTCAGATGATATTGTCTCCACAATTTCCCTCATTGTGTCCTGCTCATAGATAATCTCAAAATATTAATGGACACTGGCACAGTGAAAGGCAAAGTCCATGTGGCTAGTGCCTGAGTTTTTTTAACCAATTTTGCCCCACACTTATACTTACACTTATTGTTTAGAAATAAAATATCTATGATTCAATATTTAAAGCCAGAATTAAAGGGCCATGTTCTAATTTATTGTTTAAAATACCCCATGAAGGAGCAAGCTTGATGTGTCAAAGGGTAACATCAGTATCAGTATAGACATGATAGATTTAAATAAAACACATTTTCTCAGTATAATTCTCATAACAAATTTATTTATGCTAAAACATTGAGTGATACTGGATACAATACATTCTAATTACATAAATTGGAAA
Organism: Papilio protenor; assembly: GCA_029286645.1. Taxonomy (NCBI): domain Eukaryota; kingdom Metazoa; phylum Arthropoda; class Insecta; order Lepidoptera; family Papilionidae; genus Papilio; species Papilio protenor. Next base: position 1,467,614 of record JAGSMZ010000033.1, on the reverse strand, counting down.
ACACATCGGTCTAAATAAAGACAAATTCACGAAAGTATTTTAAAAAGAATAAGAAGTTTTTACTGAAAAGCAGTTATAATAAATACATCATACACAAAAAAAGGATGGCAAGTTAAATATATGCACATACTAACTTTTGCCCCTGACTCCCTCCGCATGGAATAACAAAAACAAAAGTATGTTAATGTAGATAAATGTGTTATTTCATCGAGATCTGTTGAGCCGTATAGGGTACAAACTCTAACAAACATCCATCCATCTAAACTTTTGCATTTCTAATATAGTAAGATAACCTTATAACGACTAAAGAAATGGAATTATACATATATTCAAATTACTACTACATTTACATTGATGCGAACAAAAAGCCTTTAAATTACAATAAATCAGATATGGAAAAGTATCAAAGAATTAATTTAGGTTTCCATTTTCAGAACATTGTACTTCTTGCTTCTTTGTTGTACCCGATAAGCTCATGTTCGATTTTAAGCAACTAGGAATCAAGAAATGATGGATATATGTATGATAGAAAATACATAGATATCCATAATTTCTTCCTGCCTAAAAGCTTGTCTACTCGCTGTTTTCATTTTCTGACAGATTATCCTCTGGCATAAGGCACCATCCTGTAAAGAAGTGGTTTTAATATATATATACTTTTCTAATCTGTAGTCACCCACTGTTTGATGTAAGGCATCCTCATTGAATTTCACAATTATTGGCCCTCTGCCAACAATTGTGTGCGTAGATTTCAATTCTACAGTAATATCTATTCCTTCGATTTATAGATTACAATCACATAGTCCTGCACACCTTTCTTCTAACTCCATGCATCAGAATTATATGTACTATGTATTTAAAAGTATCAATTAATGTCTTTTTAATCAAAAGTTGAGTGATTTCTTACCTTTGTGTTATGAAATGGAACCAAGCAACTTCAATCCATTACTTTGATGTCCAACTTTAGGAATGAAGATAAGAAAGATATTTGTACTATTATAAAATACATAAATCTGTCATTTCTCCATTTCTAAAAGCTATTCTAACATTTCTTCTATTTGTAAATTGTCGATGGTGAATATCATCCTGCAAGAAAACAACAATTTGTATCATTTCATTTGATTTTTGTTGCATATACCATATGTTATTGAAAAGTAACATTTCTAGAACCAATGATTGTTTTACAATAGAAATTTTGATGCAGATGATAAATATAGAATAAAGAACTGAAGATCTTGTGATGAAGCGGAGATTTATATATTTGTTAGCCATGATACCAATTCTGGAAGTAAATTAGTACAGTAGTCCTTTGTGAAGGTGTCTAAAAATTAAAATTATTTATAAGATTAAGGGTTTGTGGAGGAGATAGAAAACAAAATATCAGCATCATTATTAGAATGAGCCGTTCTGTCTTATGTCCCGCAGTGAAGTAAATTGTAATAGTATGTGGCCCTTTCTTTATGTAATACAAATTATGATCTCTTAATTGGACTCCATATTCAGCGATTCATCGTCATCTTCACGAGGTCACCAGAGCACATGGAAGTAAAGAAGCAATATGATAAAATATACAAATTGCACAGAAAATAGGTTAAATCGTAGTAGTATTAAATTAACTTACCATTTTCTAGGTGCCAGCGTTTTAAATAAATGTACAAACTAATAATTGTCAAGTGTTTCATATCTCAATTTCAAATAATACATATTTAAAAATGAGAAAATATTGAATAATTAGAACTTTGAGATGCAAATAGCAAAAATCACAGACATAAAATACAATACAAAAAAGGCACAGGCGCTCGTCATCGCCATAGGAAGCAAAAGGTATAGATTGAAAATGTAGGAAAATTCGATCGATATTTTCCTAGCCAGACTATAGGAAAATGTCAAAGAGTAACTGAATTGCTTCTTTGACGCGGCCGCATTAACCCTATAAATGGCAAGGTTGCAAGAAGTAGTTTTTGGTGTCTATTTTATTTTCGCCACTTTGGCGTTGACGGTAGCGGTTAGTGTTGGTTGTGAGAATTCAAACTAATATAGCATTAACTGTTTTTAACAACAATAGTCGCGGAATCTGTCATGTTCAAACAATGACTTAAGATTTTATAACGATCAGTGCCCAGTGGCGACAATAAAAAAAGGCTCATTAATGCTTCCCCGCCCGCTCTATCAATTTCAAAAAAAGTGCTACTGAAAAATTGTTAAACCTACTCAACCATAGAAAATAACAAGACAGCAGTAGTACAACAAAGATTTTTGACATTGGCAGGGTGGCGTTAGTGAGCTGTCATAATTTAGTTTCACTTATTGCCACAGGATCAGATATATTTTTTTATAGTAGTGGGGGGCAAACGAGCGGCGAGAACACCGAGGTGGTCAACGACGCCCATGGACATCCGCAACACCAGAGGAACTACAGATGCGTATGATATTCTTGCCGGTCAATACCTACATTACATATTCTGACAAAACTAACTGCGATGGCAGCAATTATATAATACTAGCTTTCGCCCGCGACTCCGTCCGCGTGGAATTAAAATAAAACAAATGTGGGTAGCCTATGTGTTCTTCCAGACTATCGTCTACATCTATACCAAATTTCATCGAAATCCGTTCAGCCGTTTAGGCTACAAACTCTAACAAACATCCATCCATCCATCTAAACTTTCGCATTTATAATATTAGTAAGATAAGATTGTCAGATCAGACTATACTTCGGCAATCAAATTGTAGAATCCTTAACACTCCTTGAGTATATACCAGTAAAGTAATTTATCTATGGCATATACTTTAAGAGAGTTTATGCTGGGTGTCTGTGCCTATGTCCTAAATGTGCATTAGGAGTTAGGACAGAATGTCTGAAAGCGAATGAGTTACATTACAAATCTTCATATTCTATGGAATATAGAAGTAACTGGTGAGGTTTTTTACGTGGAGAAGTATATCAAGTAATCGATAAATTAATGCATTATCATCATCATCATCACCACCCTTTATCTACCTACTGTTGGACATAGGTCTTCCCCAATACCTTCCACAGAATACGGTCCTCCGCTTTCCGCATCTAAGGACTACCCGCCGTGCGCGTTAAAACGTCGGTCTACTTGGATGGAGGACGTCCCACGCGCCAGATCCTTTTACGTTACCTCCATTAGAGGATTTTTATTACACGTGGAACAAAATACAATGTGGAATTTTAGGCCATCTAGTGTCAGATACGGGGATGACTCTGTTTTTATGTTTTGTTTGTAGAGGGCAGCACTTTGCTACAGAAATAAAATAATCAAAATGTTATATTTGTAAGCATGATGTACTGTTTTGTTTCAGTGTAAAGTAAATTAAAACGTCAAATCAGAGTAAATTATAAAGTAGGATATTTACAATTATATGATGCAATATGCAATTTTGGATAGGATATTTACAAATACTAGAGATCACTAGCGCCAATGGTCGATATACCATAATGTGGTCAAAGATTTTTTTGTTAAAAAAAATGGTTTACAAACTTCTCCAAATTAACTGTTCAAACTCCAAGTTAAACACGTTCATCCGTTCCGACAATTTCCTTAAAAAGTTACCTTAAAAAGTTTTCGATTCACAAATTAATATAATGATGGTTTATATCCGATCAAGTATATTTAATCGAAGAATCTTATGTAATTTAATAATACGTTTGATTTCGACTAATTCTTTATCATCATCATCATCATCACCAGCTCACTGTACGTCCCCACTGTGGGGCTCGGAGCCTACCCTAAGTTAGGGTCACTAGGCCATAGTTTTCAATTTCAATTTTAATTCTTTATAGCAGGTAAGGGCAACCTTTGACATGTTGAGGGCCAAACTTTAGCGTGCAAATACATTCGCGGGTCGCAACATCAAAGGATTTGATGTTTTCCGCTTCACTGTCACTCCCTGAGTATAAGTATTATACCTAATGTATTTTTTTTAATGGGTTTTTCAAAATGTCTCGCGGGCCGGATAATATCTTACAGCGGGCCGGTTGTTGCCCATGTATGCTTTATAGCTTAATGGAATTATATTCAATCGAGTCAAGTTAAGATTTCACCTTTCCCCTTTTCTATTGTTTACTCGTACCACGGTTGCCATAGAGATTTTGTTGGTACATATAATACTGTCTTTTGAAACCATAATAAGAAAATAAATACTTCTTGGATCGAAGGACAGTCTTGGTCTAGCCGTGGTCGCATATTTGTTACAAACACATCCCTGTATTTACACCATTCATTATGTTGTCATATATGTACATATTGCAAAACATGGTATAAAATATAATATAAACTATGCTAATTATATATTCAATAGAGAACTCTTCGCAAATGAATAACACAATTTAATTAGTTAGCTGGCCGCCCACAAATTTAATTATAAGGCTTCAATTTACTTTAAAAGCTTATCGTATCTTCGAGTTTTGAGATTAATCAAAGCACAAGATTTATTATGTTTTATTAAGGTTAAATGAAAGGTAAATTTATCAATTTCGCTGTTGTTGTTTTATCCTTTGTTACCGTGGGTATTAAACTGTGTATTTTAATTAGTATTTATAACAATTATAAAGGTGTTATGTAGCAGAACACGGCTGGGGTGCGCACTAAATTAGATAGTCAAACGAAGCCTTCGCTAGAGATGCATCTGTATTCCGTTATTCAGTGTCAGTTCGAATTAATTGGAACCAACACACAATCAGCACAATGGTATAGAATTTCGCAAGGCTTTGATTGCATGCGGATGTAGGACGTACACCGGCAAACAAGATTGTTCCGTTGAGAATTATATCTCATGTATCTCGAACCACAATGTCCTCTTCATACTAATATTGCAAATGCGAAAGTTTGGATGGATGGATGTTTGTTTCTACGTATCTTAGATAAGACTAAACGAATCTCTGTGAAATTTGACAGCTGTAGAACAAAGTAAGAATACATGGGCTATATACTGATTTTTTACTCCGCGCGGACAGAGTCGCGGACAAAGGCTAGTAATAATATAATTAAAAAAATTTAACTATTGCTGTGTTATGAATTGATGAATAGGGAGCAATTTATAGAGACTTTGTTGAAAATGTTTATACATAGACTAAGTAACTAATTGAAATTAATTTTAAACGTACACACATAAAAGTCGGAAGTAAAGTTTGAACAAACGTTTATATTCATTAAACTGCCAGGAACTGCATTATGGAATTTACTTCAGGGGATGATGTGTTGTCTAACCAGATTCCAATTTAACTTTGGCATGCGAGGGTAACACAAGGGGAGAACTGGCCAACTTTAAGTACCTGCTGCAGTTTCACGAGAAACATTTTTTATCAAAAATTAATTAAACGATGTCGCGTTGATTTCTTTACTTTCTTTATATACAATTTATTCCATTGGTTGAAGGAGAGAATGAATTAAGAAACTTTTAAACTAAATATTTCATATACAATATAAACATACAATCGTTTAATAAATATGATGGTCAAAAGCGAGGGCTGCTTTCCTAGTAGTATTGTAATCAATTTAGGAAATAATTTAGTAATTTTTTTCTTACTCATTCCAAGCTTTTTGTCGTAGACTGCTGACGGCAATAATGAATCGCCTGGTGGCTATGAACACGCTCAACTATAAGCGTATTGTCTAAAGACGTGCAAAATATTATAATACAACATAAATATTTGTATATTACTCCTTGAAGAAAACCTTACACAATTTTTTTTTTATTTTTTTTTATTGAAAATTTTACAGAAAAACACAAATTAAATATACACACAAATATAGCCCCGCAAAAACCATATAATTGGTTTGTCCGCGGGTGCGGTGTTACAATATTACATATTACATATATATGTAGATAGAGTACATCCTATCTACATTGAGTAATTTATCTTCAGAAAGATTTTCTACCAACTTTATCTTGGTCTATTTCGATCTTACGGTTAACTTTTTAAATTAGAGTACGCTTAACTACTTTAAAACTCCTCTAGTTCGAGAACTTAGTAATTTCTGATTGAGTTTCGTTTAAACTTAGTCTTATAAATGCCTATTACTTGTACGATAATTATGTACATCGTACAATTAGAATTATAAGTCAAATAGTTTGGGTCTTTAATTCAAATTATACTGTAAGCTAAATTGAATATGATTTACTTAAAAGTTATAAATTTCTTTTTGACCGACTTCCCAAAGGAAATAGGTTATCTATTCGGCAGTATGTTTTTTTAATATGTGTCACGCATATCTCCGGCCCCAGTGTACCGATTTTTTTTTAATTTATTTATTTTAAATCCACTCAGCACAAGTGCTGATTTTGATATTTTTTTTTATCCGAAAGGCAGTGCTTGCAGATAGCTGTCACTTTTTTGTTTAATGTTTCTTCTATATACAGCCTATGGTCGTCTAATTCTAGACATAGGTTGCTTTTATTATATTAATAAACCGATGTATGCTTTTGTATCTGTAAAAGTAGGTATAAAACTTTAAGTAATTACATTTTGCTCATTTTAATTTTGTACCTGTAACATTTAACCTTCTGCTAAATTGACTTTACCTTCACAAAAGGAACGTAAGTAACATTTTATTTAAAGCTAAAGAGATGTAGTGCACTGTTCTAATGCTTTAATGAAAACCATTTAGCTTCCGAGAGAATGAAGCCGACTTCGCATGCCTTGTTATTTTAAAGTGTTAGAAATCTAGATTTATTATTCCATGTCTTAATAATTACAGTTCTGTTTTACTGTGGATTTCTACGAATGGAACACTAGTGTCGATGCATGTTGTCTCTGATCTGTCAAAGACAACGTGAGGGATGAGAATATTGGTCGTATAAAATTTTCAACATTAAAAAGCTGCATTACAAGTGAGTAATAAAGGCTCCATTTTTTATTATTTTTTTAAATTCACGCGGACGAAGTCGCGAGCAACAGTGTTAGTGTTTTATAAGTACATTAGTAATATAACAATTATTAGTAGATACTAAATGTATTTTCACAAATCAATAGACATAAACGGCAGCTAATTAAGTCCTTTCGTTAAATTGCACACCGATCCTAGAGATATATTTCAGAATTAATTCAGTTCAATGAGCAAGTGTTAACTCAATTATCGATTTGTCATAATATCTTACATGACTTTGTGCTTAAGATTTAATTAAGTAGCTGAAATACTGCTATTGAATTTAGCGTTAGAATTTATAATAAATGTTAATAATAATATAATAACACATTTAATTAGTTCCAAAACACATTGCAACATAATACAACATAATACACTTGAACAAAAAAAATACAAACAAAAAAATAACTAACTATTAACAATCAAAACTAATGACGAGAAAAATTGAAGAGAAAAAAAAAGTTATGTAATGTTAATTACGTTTCTTAAAAAAATATAAAAGTATCGGTTGAATTAAGTAAATAGGCATTGTAATATTAACAATTCCGAGAAAATAAATTGTGAAAGCGTAAGCTTGTTTATCTTCAAGTAGAATAACTTTGAGCTTTTAATTAAGGAATTCATTTTCCGTCAGTTCCTGCAACCTGCAATCCTCTTAACGAAATCCACGAGTCTAATTTAAATGCAGCTTTCATTGTAAATAAGGTCAGCTTTAATGAATGCAATCTACATTTTTAATTTACATAATTTAAATGTTTATTAATCATTATTTCTTTACACATACAATATTATATGTGAAACGTTTTCATTGCTTCGTGATAAAATGATAATCGTAATTTATCAATATTAAACAATATAAATATTAAGTCAGGATTTCAAAAACATTACAAAAATTCAGATTTAAATATTCAATAATGTCATGATCGGCTTATATGCCAATAGGTACACTAAATAAAGTTTACATTTTCTGTTAAAACTATCTACCTTTCTATATTAGCATCCTTAATTGTCTCTTCTCAACAACATATGCCTGATGGTACCCTTTGTACAAATGCAACTGAAATTTAAATTAAACTAGACATTAACAAAGCATCGTGTGTTACGGACAGTACTTCCTTTGATACAATAATATCTACTCAAAACAATGGGCGCAAAGCGGCAACGTACGCTTGTTAGCATTTACAAGTTTGTTCAGGACTGCAATTCAATAGTCCCTAAAACTTTACTAATCAAAACTAAAATCGCATACGGACCTCCATTGTTACTTACACATGAGCTCTCAGAATTACCGGTTGGCAGGGAAATAGTTTGTAAGCCGACAAACAGTTTGAAGTACCCATTCGTGTAGTGAGTTATATCAGTTAATTTAATATTTTCATGCACAATTTTTGTTTACAATAAAATGTATTTTTAAAAATACAGAGTTTTGTAAGGAATATGTAAATTTGTGGTTGATCATAGTTTCATATGATTGCTATGAATAAGTTCGCAATATACGTAAATGTTCCCAATTAAAATAAAAATGTGGGCACAAAAAATATGAAAAGAACTAACGGGCGATAAAATAAGAAAATCATGATGTATTTATATAACTTTAGATTAGTCGACAGTACAAATAGAGTAAAAGGAAACTTTTAAATAGCAAGTGGTTACCGTTTTAAATTTCCGTCTGCATTAAAGTGGAAAGACTCCGGAGCAAAGAGCTGACTTTTAGCTTATTCATTCTGTTTTTAATTTGTTTTATTTTGCTATGTTATTTTAATTGCGATATCTATAGTTTAAAGCGCTTGATTGTTATACTAATATTAAACGGAAAACTGTATTTCGCAGAAAAACAAAACATGATTGAACTCAGCATATAGAACTTTTGCGCCGGGTTTCTGAAACTCCATTAATTTATTAATTTAAAATTAATGTATAACTAATTTCAATCTCAAACCTACAACTATTATTAAAAATAATTTTGGTTGTTAAGACTTTGCTTTTAAATAAGCTTGTGAGCATGAAATCATGCCAAATGGAGAAGAAAATATCATTTACATTACAGCTTTTGTTGCCAAATATACGAGTAAAGGTCTGACCACATTTTCTCAGAACCATTAGTTTAGTAGTTTTTCTCCTTATAAACACATTAAAAACATGGCTTCTAAGTAGTAAAATAACTTCCAACATTTCCTCAAGAAAAACTTATTTGAAACGAATTATAAATTTCCTGCAGTTTCTTCGGTCTGGGATGCCACCTACAAACTACTTATTCCTTGTCAAGCGACACGGGGAAGTCGAGAAATGTGACAGTCAGAGTTAAATATACTTTCTCAGCATTGATGTCGCAATTTTATATTTCAAACGCAAGTACTTCAATATAAATTCTAAAAGTTTGAATTGAGTATCAGATTATTTCTTATCCCTATTCCTATTTACGTGAAGTTATTTAACTAGTTCGATTTAACTTATTCTCAATGTTGGGAAATATTATTGCCTTATAATTTTCCGCTTCAAGAAATTCTTATAGAGGGTAATAAATAAGTTATACATTTTTTTATATAAAATAAGGCAGCAAACCAGCCAGCAGCTACCTGAATACGCCGAAATAACAAGACGAACGCTGTCTAATGACATCCGACCCGCACATTCATCACATGAAATTAAAATTGCATCCACTTCACGCCTGTCTTCAGTGTGGTCGTGGTATTAAACAGGGCGAGCCGGCTCATTCCAGATACAGATGTTGGCGTCTACCACTGTTAAAAAAATATCTAATTTGAGTAACAAGTCTTGTAATAGTAAATTAGGACTAGAAGAAAAATCCTTAGCAGATAAAATCACGTCTGTCAAAATTATTTTCAGCGAAAAAATAACTTATATACACTTTCCTTTACGTTCGACTTCGACCATAATAATGATAACTGATTGAAAATCAAATAGACTATGACTTTATCACCGAGTTTTGTGACTACTCCAAACGATAGAGATCGAAACTCCGACCATTATTTAATGGTTGGCATTCCACAAGCGTTCCGTTCCGTCTTCGCACAACTTGCTGTCGAAACTACTTTGTGGAATTATCTAATTCTAGTCTAAACTTATTTTATTATTGACAATACGATCTTACTTAATAATACTTATATTATAAATGTGAAAGTTTGGATGGATGGATGTTTTTATATTGATCACAAAGCTCCACGGAAATAGAAAAAAAAACATTGTTTTGTAGTCTGCCAGTCAAATTTAACATGTCAATTTGTGCTTGTCACATTTTTAATTACCTATATTGTATCAATGTGAATTCAGTATAAGAAATATATAAAGATACAAAAATATCTGCATCGAACACATCCAACTTGATCGACAGGCTCGTTACTTCCAACCATTTTTATTCATCGGTGAAAACATTTTCAACATTTGTGCAATATTGGAAACGCACAACGTTGGTTTTGAACATTGAAGTACCTACACTTATGTATACATATACAAGAATATAGATGCCAATTGATAAATGGTGATGAATAGTGTCTGGGGTCGGACGCTTCGGAGTATCTACTTTAAGTGCGCTTTAAATATCAAAAGTTGTTTGCGTTTTCATTACTTCCATTTCTAAAGGCAGCTTCAGATTTTCAAACCAGAATATCAATATCAATAAAAAGTTAAAAGAATTTATTAATATGTAAACCGCCTAATAACACAAGTATGTCGTAGACATAAGAAAACTTTCAAGCCCGTAAATCAGAAGGCTAGGTAGAATTGCGGATTTTCATTTGGCACCAATTCACTTGGCTTGGGTCAAGCATAATGCAAAAACATTATTTAACACCTAAATTGTTATTGCTTAATTTAATTAACATTTTAATGTACTTTCAGTTTTATAGTAAAAACTAGTCTATACTAATCAATTAAAAAACCTAATAATTAATAAATATCTAATCAGCGAGTAACATAGACTTTATACTTCTTATCTAAGTTACTACATTACCTACCTTTCCGAAGCTAAGGAAAGTCGTTTTATTAGGTATAAATAAATACCAAACTACAAGCAAGCTACATCTTGCAGAATTGGAAATTTCCTCAAGAAAAATAAATTGTAACAAGTTGAAGCAACAGCGGCGAACACGACTTCTGTATATTTTTAAAGGGAAATTCACGCTTCGGAACTTAATAAAGTTGAGTGAGAAAACTATTTCTTATCGCATTCAATAGGAATACGGAGATATAAAATGCAGGGCTGTAAGTTTGCCGGGTACGTAGGCAGCTGCGAGCTCCCATCACAAACATTGCGGTGTTGAAAGGAACTCGTTCCACATTAGCTACTCAGCAGCTTTATAACCGCCACCCTATTTCGCAGACAACAGCATCTTATTACTTCATGCTTTGTACGAGAACTAACGCAAGAGTAATCACAACCGAGGGTGTGGGAAATTACTTTTAAAGTTTAATGAAAATGCTGATAATTAAAAAGGTTTTAGAATTTGTCATTTTTCTTTTAACTCTCTTACTGCAGCATTTAAAGTATTGTTTAAAGGTAACTTAAAGATCTATCTTAAGGTAATTTAAATAGTCGCTTAGTATAAATTTTGCATACTAAATTTTCATTAAGAGCTCCTCAGGTGACCACTTACTCGTAGTCTGAGTGTGGCACTCGACTCACTTAAATTCTTGGATATTGTTCAAACTAAAAATATTCAGATAGTGCAAAATATGACTTACGGATATCTTGGCATGCTTGTATTTTAATTCATGAAACAAAAAGAACAAATCAATTCTGATGCCAATTTTCAAAAACCGAGCGTTAAAGTTCTATACACTTATTTCATTTATGTTTTGTTTTTGTACGAAATACAAACAGTTTTCTTCAATACATTTAAATGTCTTTTCATTTAAGGTAGAGCGAGGCTATGATTTTAATTTATCTCCTCATTTTGTTCAATAGCCCGTCCTGAAATTAAGTTGTAAGACTTAGCTGATTGAATTTCGGAGATAAAGCCCGGGAATTGCATATTAATCCGCTCGCTTCGGGTTCCCATTCTGTTATAAACGATGCAATGGCCTGTCGCTTTGGTTTTAATAACCTGCAACTTTATGAAGAGAAAATGTTTTGAAATAAATTCAATAATAAATGAAATAAATTCGTGAAGTGTTATTTTGTATTTATTTATTAACTATGAAAACTTTTACCTTAATAATAGTAATTTTATTTAGATATCTTTACAGTTTACATAAATATACTTTTGATTTTCCATTCGTTTTTGTGAATTATTGACGCGTGTCTTTTTAATGATTCCTGTAACAATACTGTTAATTATGACTGCGAAATACTACGTATTTTGCGCATAGTAGTAATTTTTTATACGATATTTTATTCCTGTTTCCTCTTCGGGAGATACAATAAAAATATGAAAATACTATACAATGAAGGCAATTTTTCATGGCAAGGAGAATAAGTCAGAAACATAGCTAGTATAATTAAATACTGTAAAGGATATGGTATAGTAAGATATACTGTATTTTGAGACATAAATATAGACTAATTAAGAACATAAAAATCCTGTCCTAGGGGCAGCTTCAATAGCCTTCTTTCATTAGAAAATTTCATTAGACAGCGCACATTAGTGCGCAATTTTATTAGTTCCATATTTTTCCGCAATATTTCGAGGGTTTATTTATTTATATATTATTTTTCTTTGGGTTTGGCAGTTTACAAAAATTATATCACTATTCGACTAAAAATATTTCTTAATCTCGAATCTTGTGATTAATGAAACGTTTGATTGTAAGTGACAAGTCGAAAGCTTTAGAAAATATTTACTTATACAACGCTCAATAAGACCGGCGACAAACTCAATTTCCTTTAATATATTTCAAATATCTAAAAGCGACTTCTGAAGCGAATTGCGTTTGATAGAAATTTTAAAGGCAATCTTTTTATATAACATAGCTGTTGCCCTCGACTTCGACCGCGTGGAGTTTAAAAGTTCAAAACTTACGTTCTCCCCTTTTTTCAACCTATTACCTAAAGTATTATCTTAGTAGTAATCTACGTAATAACCGAAATCTACTGATGCCAGATTCCAAATTACTAGGCCCAGTAGTTTGTAAACTGATTTTTCTGTTACCCTTATTGTTTATGTTTGCGATATCTTCTAAACTGGTCCAATTTAAATACTGTAAAAGATAATTTTATTCTACATTAAATTCTCCTGATAATAAATGAATTTATTTGGATAAGGATTATCATTGAAACCAATAAAAAAACGACGCAAAAAGCGTGAGGTTTTTAAATCATTTTTTAAACAAAAATGTGGTTATTGTAAAACAAACGTTAAAGATATATGCTATCGCGGACTTTTCTGTAGTAGTTTTTGAGATCTACAATTCGTTCATATATCATTTTTAATATATCTCTAACGGTTTAGGCAGATGTTAAATGTTAAAATATAGTGATTTTTTAACGCCGGAGTTCGGAAATATGCTGTTTATTAATAGTACCTTAACATTAATAATAATAAAATATAGCCTATGTTACTCTCAGATAAATTACCTTTCTAATGGTGCAAGCAAGTTAGATATAGATGGGAAAATTTCATGTTTTAAAATTTTCCTATTTAAAATTGTAAACGAACTACATAAAATATGTTGCCGAGAATTAAACTCAATACTGTGAGAAATGTATTTCGAAATTCCCATACTATATTTTTAATAGTTAAATTGATTCAAATATGGACATTTCCATATATCGGAGTATTTGCGTTGATGCATAAATAAGCACATTGATCGAATTTAATTAGACATGATACGAATATTTTATTTATACATTTCCATATATCTTTAATTTCTTAATTTTATATATAATATATTTTACATGATTTGTTATAAAAAAATATATTATTATTATTTATACATATTATTACATTATAGAAACCTGTATAGCATTGCCTAGATCAGGGGTGGCGAACCTATGGAACACGAGACAATATTTTGGGCACGTAATTTTTCACGAAATTCATTATATACTACGAAAAATGTGTACTACCATGTTTATATTAAAAACTACTTAAGAAATATTAATTAGCACGATTATACGTAAACGTTCACCAACCCTGGCAATATCATGCCTCCTGCTTCACTTTTACCCTCTGTTCTAAAAAGCTAAAAAACAGCGTGATTAGTAAAGTTACGGACATCGGCTTGATAAATGCGTACTAAGTGACAGACTAAGCGACAGTTCACTCTCCGGGTCCTGTAGTCCATCTACGCTATGGAGAGATTGTCTTGATATCCGTATGAGAGAGTTTTAGTACCATAAGTTTTTTGCATTACGATATTTTGTTTCATGTACCTATAAGCTATCAGTTGGAAATAAACTTCATTATGAATGAATACTACTTACAATATGAATTTTACATAAAAGAACTTTCTAACTAACTATTACATATTTTATTAATCAAACAAATCCTAGATACGAAGCTGTATTATCAGTTTAAGTTAACATGTTGCATTATATCAGTTTAGAGTTGTTCACAATGCAACCACAAAGCTTGTCGAACAACTAGATCCAACTAGAAGCGTCTAACAACCATTGAGGCTTAGAGTCCGTTCACAATGAACCTGCGAACGCTCGCATGTGCTCGTCGGATATATTCACAATTAAAGCTATGCACGGGTCGACATTCATTGTGTATGCCTTCAAGTGATTTTGTGGTAACGAGAATAGTTTGCCTTTGCTTGGGTACGACATCCGCTAGCGTTCCTTTAGTGTGCGCGGTGCTTTAGGAAGTTGTGAGATCCGAGAGCGTATACTGCTCGCAACTATTTTAATGATGCTCGTTCGAGTGAGCCGCGCGTTTCTGATCCGATGCACTCGCGGCTGTTTCAATTCGCATCTACTCCACTTGCCTTTATTTATAGCAAATGAACAGAGATGCACATTCGTACGTTTTCAATCATGATTACAGTCAAATGGTTTGTTTATTGTACGTGATATGCGCGGTAATCGCTTTTTATAGAGTTTGCTTCGCGAACTTTATACGAACGTACGATTTGTGTTATCGATCATACGATTCCAATTCCAATATTATAATGGTCAAAAATTTGTATTTAACAAATTAGTACTATGATCAATTCAGTTTATATTGCGTTACTTAATATCGAGATAGTTTAATTTGCAACGTCCACTGCTAATACCTACTTGATTAGTATTAGCAATTTAAAAAATTGAGCACTAATTGCATTCGGTTATTAGTGTTACAAATATAAGGGTTTAATCAGATTTGACGACGACAGTCTGATGTTACCGTTACCTGTCAGGGATTTTCCGACGGAAAAAATCGTTTCTGGTCGATATCAATAATTAAATTCCTCGAAATGTGTTCGAACACCGTGTAAAGTTGATGAAATTGGGGACTTGAGTACACGCGATTCCCGATCGTAAATTAATGTCAACGAGTGAATTAATATCAATGATTGAAGTTTAAATCTTGCATGTGAAATTCAAAAACGTATGCTTCTTAAGAATAGTATGTTGTAATAATATGATAATAGGGTTTGTTTCCATAGGAATATATTATCGCCACATTCAGACGTATCATATATATGTAAGTGTTTACGTCCGGAAAAAAATAAGCACAGAGACAAATAATAGAAGTTAACTGGGATTCAATATCACGACCATTTCTAGACATTAAGAAGCTTATATGTTCGTAAGATTTTTGTAATTAAAATTTGTGTGATTCTCATTCTCTAGAGTATTGTTAAAACAATAATCAAAAAACCTGTTCGTAATATCTGTGAGCCGCTCAATTTCCCGTCCGATTAATTTTCAACGGTTGCTAAAAATGTCTACTTGTCTACGTAATCTGTGTGTCATTGCAAAATTTTAAAGCTCTTTAAATTAAATTTTGGATTACCTTATAATATAATTTAGAATAATTAATAATTTTAATTGTAATTGCTTCTTGTGTGTAGGAAGGAGGAGCAGCACTTAATTGCTTTCTGTGAAATGAATGACACTTTGACTTAAAAATAATCACGGATGCTTATAATATTGTTGGCTGTCTCGGAGATAATTGGTAATTTACGTTACTCAAAGCAGAACTTTGAATTCGAAGCGAGTGAGAATTTAGTTGAAAATAATATCGTACTTAAAAACTCAATAGCATTGGCTTTAGTAAAATTTCGGTAGTTTTAATTCCTCTTTGTTTCTCCTATCAAATATGTCGTTCACATATTGAACCTGTATTTTTTGCGGGAAACGAAATTCGCATATTTTGATATGTCACGGTATTGCAAAAGACTAAAAAGGCATGAAAACGGAACTGAATTTCAGATACCGGTATACGTGAAATAAAAAAATCTGGTTTCCTATTCAGTTTGTGATTCCAGTGAAACGAAGT
This sequence comes from Papilio protenor, assembly GCA_029286645.1. Classification (NCBI taxonomy): domain Eukaryota; kingdom Metazoa; phylum Arthropoda; class Insecta; order Lepidoptera; family Papilionidae; genus Papilio; species Papilio protenor. The sequence continues at coordinate 1,451,338 of JAGSMZ010000033.1, read as the reverse complement.
AATTCGTGTAGTGTTTTCCGATCGTGAGGGGTATTTCTGAACGAAAAAAATTGTAATATTTTTCTTTATTCTCTAACACTTACGTTTTAGTTTATGTGATGGTTTATATTTTAATCCTCCTTCTAATGTGTCTCTTAATAAATGTATGATTTGATACAATTCTTTTAATAACTCGTACTAATGTTAATAAATTTCATCATCATCAACCTGCTCTTGTCTCTACGGAGGATCGGCTCAGTTCCATACATCTATCCGCCGTCATATTTAAATTCATAATACCCTCACATTCACCTGTCCACTTTCGTCGATCCTCCTCTACGCTAGCCATCCACATTCATTCTTGTTTATATGATCATTATGTTGCTAAGCTTAGCGGTAAGAATTCATATTAATAGTATAGGAATACATTGGTATATGGAGACATTTTGTTAGTTAATTGTTTTCCTAATTTAAGAAACTAAAAAAGCTTATAATATTCTATACCAATATATAAGTACATCCTTTCTCTGTGTAATATTGCTATAGCTTTAGCACTAACAAAATATTTTAGCTGAGTAATGCTAGCGCAAGTTGCGCCTTATACATTATCGCCGGAGTAATTTGACATAAATTAAATGTCACTGCGAATGACGGCGCTTGAACGATTCTGTTGCAACTTCATCATAAACTGATGTTCGGCTGCGCTGCGCTTCGATGTAAATGTTTTCATATTAACAGCAATAAATTAGTTTAGATAGCTTCAATCTCTTGGCGAGCAAAATATGTATACAAAGGCTCGTAGATGCATCAAGGAGGTAATGGAAGTAGATGGCTTTCTGAAATATCTGGAGCAGGACTGGAAGATAATAAGCAAGATAAATTCTAACAAGCACGTTTTGTGTTCTGTGTTCTGTGTTCTGTAGTGGCTTTTCTATACCCAGTGAGATGAGCACCACTGATTTGCATTGTTGGCAATTAATCTAATGTGTGGTAATTTTTATTGAAGTATAGGTTTATGTAAATATAAATGCGTTCGCCACATGGCAGCTGAGATGAAGTGCGGTTTCTATCTTCACGATTCAAAGGAGAGCCGGTGACGGCGCGTGGTTCGTCAAGTGGTGACTGGAACAATAGCTAAGCTTGGCTTTGTTCCAAATCTTACCGCCTGCTACTTATATCGAATGGTCGTTTTAATAACATGCTGGGTATAACGTAGTAAACGTATTGACGATTGCATTAAACTTTGCATCGAGACTGAATCAATCATTACGTCATAACTGCAGTCTACATATGAAATATAGCCTACATTAAGATTGATTTATGAACAGTTTGCTTGACATCTATAGGAGACGAAAACTTTGGATACTAATTAAAAAACCAACATACCTAGGTAGCATTATCAATACAAACTTTTTAACAGTAATAGATATTATTGGGGATACATGATTTACAGTGGTAGAGTCCGCTTTAACATCTTCGCAGGAGTGGACCGACTCGGCCGGTGAAATACCACGACCGTACAGAAGACAGGCATGAAGTGGGAGCAATTCCGCAGTTCGTCTGATGAGTGTGGTGCCGGAGGCCCAACTCTAGTCGCTTTCCTTCCCACCCTTTTTCTCATAAGTATAGGATGGAAAGGGGACGTGGATTAGACGATGGATGAGACGCATATGAAGGGGAAATATGCGTCTCCTCTTCCGTCGATTAAGGGTAGGCAACGCATCCGCTATTGCGAATGTCTATGGGCAGCGGTCGCTTCGCCATATTGGCGGATTCAGGTGGACGGTTGATAGTTTGCCACCTTATGAATTAAAAAACATGATCATCCATAGCAATGAGCGTATGAGTTCGTAACAGATATTACATCTAATATCCTGTTACATATCGTCATTTCTGTGATTTAAGTACCTTCACAATATTTTTTTATACTAAGGCTAACAATGCACGTGGATGTGCAGAATAATTTCGGTTCGTTTGTTACAAGAGAGAATCATAAGTCTTAGGTATCTTCAAGTCGGAAAGTTCAACAATTTTAGGTTATTGCCATAAAAAAAGATATGTCATAGTTACTGCGTTTATAGTCTTGTTTACATTTTCAAATAGGTAACTATTCAAACGGTCTCCAAAATAAATAAATATTATTTACAATATGCTTGTGCTCCGAAATTCAAAACCGCATGTAAATCATTTGCCTAGTGTTGAATTTAGTCTGTAGAGAACCGGTGCCTGCATGTTTGCGGGAACTAGATGAATGAACAGAAATCTACCGCAATTTGTGCCGAATATTTAGTGTTTAAGTAACCATACGAATGACTATACATTAAGCGTTCTGAAAACGTTGCATTTACATAATTGAATTTAAATAAATTAGATGACTTTATGCTTACTAAACTAAACAGGCATAATGATTAACAAATATTCTTTACCTTGGTATCACTATTTAAATATTTAGTTTTAAAATCTAAGGACGCAAGGATCTAGTCGCTTTCATACCTAAATGAGAACCATACTTTTGAATTAATCTTAATAATTTATGTTTACTTACCTTGGCATGTTATTTTCGTAACACAGACTTCACGTTTTACAATATCCGAAATGTTAGCACTTCATACAAACATTCCCGTGTGTTGATTTTAGTCGATGATTTGGATTGCAATCGCTTATCGGTTGTCCGGCAGTAATTTGTGATATCGATGTTTCAGCGCAACGTAAACACTCCGTCATTACGACTTCGTTTCATTTTGTATTATTGAGTACTTTACGATAAATGATGGTGCAGGTGGAGAATTCTTTTTCCTAATATTGCAAGAACTTAACTGGTAGGGAGAGGTGAGTCAATAGCCCTGGGCGCCAGACATAAAGTGACACCACAGTCACATAAATACGCGCAACTTATGCCTTTTTTCAAATGGGTTTGTATTGTTTGTAAGGCGACGTACAAATCTCGCCCAGGGCGCCGCAATCTTAGAACCGACCCTGATTGCAATTCATCTTCTAGTTATATTTAAATATACAACAGGATATGTAAATAAGTAAAGTAATTTAGTTATTTTATATAACACATACGATTGTGCGTGACCACAATTCAGCTTGATGGTAATTGACGATAAGAGCTAATGGTTATAAGCATTAACCTGGCAGAGTATTGTGTTAACTATTTTTTAAGCAAACCACATAATATTACACTCAGAGAGATCGAAAGCCTGGTGCGCCATAGTTAGTGTGGTAAGGATAGAGATATGAAGAGATAGCAATATTAAATAGTCCATTTTTCAAGAAAGAAGAAAGGAAACAATGAGCCTCACATAATTAATATTTATTAATTTGTAGTGAGATAAATTGTTTTTTATTTGTAAAATCGTGTAAATAACTTGGTGTCTAAATACAAAATGACGGTCACCTATTTCGTGTTCATATTTCCCGAGTTTATTTAGTCTACAGAATACTTAAAATCGTCGGCAAGTAAGCGCACAATAAATATTTGTACTATATGATAAGGGTAAAATATAACTATTATATTTATAAAGGCGCGTGATTAGTAATTTTGCGAGTGCTCAGTTTTTATATTACGTTAGCAGTATATAGATTTAGTGTAGTGTTACAATTACCTACGTCTTGTAAGTGCGCGGTTAATTGGGATGTGACTCAATCAAATTACAAGAAAAAGTAAGACGAAACCCGGGAATAATTTAGGTGCGGTTGTGGTAATTATTTATTAGGGTACTATTAAATGAAAATTGAAACGTTGCTATCTGAGATTATTTAACGAAAATACATCCATTACTAATAAATTAAATTTCGAGAACATGACCAGAACTGAATTAACATGATCCGTTGGCGAGCAGGGACCTTGTCAACGAAAACCGCTTGACCGCTGCTAATGAGGTTGGTATATGGGAGTACGCTAATTAATGGAAACTTTTGCATTTAAAAGTGCTCTTACACATGTATTTATTTATTAACCTGGATTTATTTTTATTATAGTTATGATATTATTTAACATTATAAAATTAATGATTCATCATTCTTTAAACAGATCAACAATAATGGTTAAAAAGGATTTATTTCCTCAAACATCGAATTTATTTTTAAATCGCAGATATATTTTTTGAATAAAGTATAATACATTATAAAGAATATGAAAATGAAAAGTGCAAAAGCTAAATCGCATTACACGAAGTCTCTGAGGCCGCGGTGCCGACTTTATCTGGAATAAGCTGTAAATATTTCTCCAACGTTTATAAATCTGGCTTAAATTCAATGTCTTACTATAAAATAGGTTTTCTGCACTTTCGACTCGTGTGAAGATAAAATGTTACCTTCTTATTCTTGAAAGATATATCTTTTTTTTTTAAATAAATAAATAACTAATTAATTTACGTTTCATTTCAAGGCACATTGTAATCATACCTAAGGGTGATATTAAGATACATTCACGTGAATATATTCATTATTTTCAAATTATTTTGTAAATTAGTGACGATAATTAATCGATTACAATTACCTGTTTATTTTCCAAATATGAGTTATCATAAGTAGCAAATTCAATTGAACGCATCGAACGCATTCCGAGCTTGCTGGAATAATCTGACGTTTATGTAACTTTACAACATTACTGCTACATGATTTCATTGCATATTTGCGTTGTATAGTCAAATTAGAAATTGAAGTACGGACGTGGCAGTATTGTTGGCAAATTAATTACTTATCCAATCACTGGTTTCATTGGATTTTACGAATTAACACATTTGTGATGATTTTAAGAGCCACGCATTGTTAAAAACGGTACGGTAGGCTCAAGCCTCTCAGTGGGAAAATCTATAAAGTGATGCCGAAGCCGTACTCTGCTTAGTATAGTACTTAGTACAGTTAAAGTAGTAGGAAGCCTAATAGTGGTTTTCTTTGTTGAAATAAAAATGTCAATTCATTAACATTATTTTGACATTGGTATAGCAATGCATGGCGAGATCAATTGAATATCTTACTATTATTGTAAACTTTCGCCAGCGACTCCGTCCGAATGGAATTAAAAAAAGACAAACGTAAGTACCCTATGTGTTTTTCCAGACTATCCCCTACGACTATACCAAAAATTTCATCGAGATACGTTCAGTAATTTAGGCTATAAACTCTGACAAACATCTATCCATCCATCTTAACATTCGCATGTATAGTATTAGTAAGTAAGATAACAATCAAAATTAAATGTAACTACTCTCATAAAGTTAAAATCATATTTCAATTAACTGACTCAATTACAAACCTTTGTCCACGTTAATTTTCAATTGCAGAGTATGTTCCCGGGGAATACAAAGTTACTCTTTATTTTCCCCGCAACAATTAAAAATAAACGTACAATTTCTGTAGCGTCGCAACCGGTTTGTTGTCGTTTGATGCCAAATAAAATATTAAAGTTGGGAAAAGCCCAGACCTTTCGCCGACGTTGTGACATTATTGCGTTTGAGTCTTTGTATTAATGCAAAGTACAATTTGTTAACAGCCGAGCGATTCTAAATTGTAAAAGCTCCGCCTACACCACGAATAGAAATTCAGTTACCTGCATAAATTGAGTTTCTAGTTTTTTTATTTCCTCGCAGAGAAATTGCAACAGCAGTTATATTTTTTATCAAACTTGCAAGAGGGTAATATTTATACGTATGTTTGTGCGTTTTATTATAAAGAAGATATTATTTTTGAAAATTAAACGGTTGTGGCGATTGCAGATCGTATCAAACAGAATTTGTTAATATCTCCGTATCCATGTATCCCTTTCGTATTAAGGTACGCAAAATGTACTGAATTTAATTTCAGGCGAAATAAATATTCATGCAATATTTACTTCTTTCCGGTATTAAAAGAACGAAACTGTTTATTGTCTTAATGACTGTACAAACAGATAAAGGAGAGACGAAAGTTTAGACATTTATAATGATATCTCAGTGTGGACATATGATATACATTTTGAGTATGTACAAAGGAATGCTACATTACAAGCATGTTATTGTGTAGATAATATTATATCTGATAACCAGCAATAAAGTAACTCATGTCCGCATAAATACGTAACGTTGCGCAGTTTGAATACGACTTGTGAGGACTTGGTCTACGCATTGCCGTAAACTAAGATCAAATGTTTAGTTTAAAACCGACAACTGCAATCAACGTCATAATAAAATTCACGATAATTGAGGCGTTGGCGCTTGAAACATGTCGATATAACTTTAGCGCGGTGTGTTAGTACACATAGTACTGTGTTAGTACACTGACATTTATAAAGTTGTATTTATGTCAATAGTCGATAGGCCCCTTTAGAGGGAAAAAAATAAAAAAGGCAATATTTTCGGTAGTTTGCGTTTATACTCGTAGTAGAGTTGGTAAAAGCCGGACTAGCTTTAATATCGTAGCTGAATAACAGCATGCGTCGATATTATTCGATATATAATGTACATTAATAAATTAAACCGGAAAAATCCCATAAGAACTTATTGCAAAATACAAAAAAAACTAATTGTGTAAAATTTTTGTATCTGCGATTTAAATTACTAATAAGCATAATCATACTAATATTATGTTATAAATGCGAAAGTTTAGATGGATGGATGGATGTTTGTTAGAGTTTGTAGCCTAAACGACTAAACGGATTTCGATGAAATTTGGTATAGATGTAGAGGATAGTCTGGAATAACACATAGGTACTCACTTTTTTTTTAATTCCAAGCGAACGGAGTCGCGGGCGAAAGCTAGTAAGTAATAAGTGGTATTGTCCTCAATTATTGAAGCGTTGCCAATTACAGGTAAAATAAACTTTTTTGGATTTATTTAATGTTTTGCTACTGTAAAATAAGCGAAATATGGTAGCTTAATACAATTTTATTTCTATGTAAATGTATTTGAATTCAACATTTCCAACCTATACAGTTGGAGAGAAAGATCATTTCATGAATGAATAAATTTACCTATAAAATTCGTTACCACTAGGATAAGCTGGAAATGGTCTGCGCTTTTGTGACGTAGGATATTTTGAATGCAAAGTTGGTCCCGGCGTGCGGGAAATGGCGTTGAGTTGATAACGGAATTTGCAAGCGGCAGCCTCTCTAAACGAAGCTATGAACTAGTGCCCTTAAAGAAATAAGTGAACCGTTTGATTTAAGTATTTTTTTAAACGCACCGACGGTGTTTTGTGACACATTCACTTGCCTTAACGCCACATTACATATCATTGTTATTGCTATCACGCATTATTACGCTAACATTGTATACCTAATAGCGAACACACGGCGGTGTGCCAATGAGATTGCGACTTTGATTTATATCACATGACATTAAATGAATATTGGAACTATACTTAAAGATGCCACAAAAGAAACCAGTTGCATCCAAAATTATAGATAAAAAATTCGAAATTCATAAAAAAAGCCTTTAAATTTGAGAAGTTGAGTGTGATGATTATCTATCGATTAATTTTTTAACACGCTCACTGCGTAACAGGCCTATATCGGCCTGACGTGGTACTTAAGCTGGTGCGGACGAAGAAAATTATGTCCCTCTCGCTAGTGCGAAACGATTATTTTAGCTATTACATTACATAAAATGTATACATTATGTTTCCACAAAGTTATAGCAATTTAATCTATCCTAGTGGTGGTGGGTCTAGAAAGAACTACCACGCACTGACAGAAATATCATTGGGGGCGCATTTTGGCCCGCCGCCGCACAAGATAAAGAATTATGATTTTACTTGCCGCAGTAAACGTGTTAATGACAACGTTATATCACATTACGCAGAATGTCTATAGACTTTTTAGCTATTACGAATCACCGGATCGAATAAAATGCTGTCTACATAGACATCGTATGGCTATAAAGCCAAAAGATTTTCGTTCAACAGATTTATTGCGCGGGTGTTTCCAAGCATGAATTGCAAAATAACTGCACCTTCTTTTATAACGTCGGCACCTCCACCTTGCCTGAAATCGATACCTCACCATTCTTAGCTGAAGCGTCTCCAAAACGTATTTCACTCTGTAGACATCTGTAAAAAATAACACAAGTATTACGATCATTTTTAGATAGCAATTCCAAATAAGGACATTTTTCAAAAAAAATTGAAAAACTCGATTTGATAAAACACAAAGAAATTATCTCATTCGGTTAAATGATATATGACGCTATTTGCTTTATTTTTTTAAAGATCTTGTCATACATGTAAACAATCTCGGCTTTATAAAACTCTTGGTAATAAAAAAATTATAAATATGGTAATACCATCTTTACAGTGCTACTTTAGAATAGAATAAGTCGTTAAAGAAATAATCATTTTAAACTACATTCAATCATGAATAAACTTGGTATATCTTCAGTAGACTTTAACGGAAGTAAAAGCAAAATATCAACGTGTCGACGGTACATACCGTAAGGTCGACACAGATTTTTCTGAATACGTTCATAGAAAATCTAGTCGATATTCGATCATCGCGCGCGCTTCGAATTCTGTTTTCATATCCGCACAATAAATTTTCTTTTCCAATTTATCTTTTCACGTCAAAGCTACCGGCGCGGCGTGCCTCGTCGCTTTCTTCTATAGTAGGCGGAACATTTTATTCCAGGCGCATATTTAACTTGCATTTTCTTGAACCTGTCTCGTAGAATAAACGTCGATTATTATTTGCTACAAGAAATAATAGATAAGACTGTTTATAAAACTGTGTTTTGTATATTGTACGAATGATTTCGACAATAGACAGACGTGTATAAAACACACTAATATGTTGTAATAATATTTCGGCAGTTAAAGCTAACGCTTAAAAAGTTATATAAAAGTTTAACTAATACGTCAAGATTTAGTTACTTGGCTGCAACAATTTATATTCTTAGACGAATTCAAATTTAAAGTAAATTTCATGCACGAGATACAGCGGTCGGTAGCATATTGGGGAATACATGTCGTTACACAGCAGTATACGAAAATTTGCATTGTGAAGGCACTTCTGCTACGACAAAATTAAATTTTGTTCAGACTTCAAATTTAGCATTAAATTTATAAAGCAAAATATTTTTATAAAAACGCTATTAGAAATATGTATTTTAATAATTAAAGTGAATAATATCTAGATACAATTTTTATATTAAGCCGTAACTTATTTCAAGACGTCTTTCTTAGGATAGATTTAGTATGAAACATCTACATTAAGAGATACCACTGTGATAGACTCTGAGTGTGGCCACGTAGTTGATTATGGATAAACAGAAAATAAATTTACGATATTATATTATTTAGAACTTCTTGAATATGCGCTACTGAAACACTGAGACCCGGTGAAATGGGAGTTTGTGTGTGATTTGATCAAATCCGTCATCTGTACCGGTTAACTTAGAACGGATACGGGAAGTTAAGGATTAGCATTTGCCCCTGTTTCTACGTGCCAACAAGATGTAGGCGGTAAACTTGAAAACGTTTTGTAAGCTAGAGGAAATTATATTATAGCACTGATACTTTGAATTAGACTTGTGCAGATTTATTCTTTATAGATTGATATTTTTCTAAAGTCTAAAAGACAGATGACAATGTCGATTAATTTCATTCTTCTCATTGCATTTCTTAGAAAAGTTTTAAATCGCAATACTTTACGGATCCTCCTAGATTGGGAAAATAAGATTAGGCTATTTTTTTTAGAATAAGCTAGCTCTGTCTCAGGCTATGGATTTATATGGCTTCAAATTGTCTTGGGACCTGATCGCTAAGGTTCGCTAGTGGCAGATGCACTTGTGAAAAAGAAGAAGACACGTGATTTAAATGTGTAAAGCAAAAGGTTATACTTTATATTAGTATCCACTTTGTATAGACATATTTATTTAATTCGGTAATCCAAATAGAGTGGATGATAAACTGCAAAACGAGATATACGACCAGTATATATGGATCGTCGCTTTAACCGGCGCCAGACTTAGTGAGCAAGTGAGGCGTACAACTCGATCCGACACTAAACTGGTTAGTTGTCGTTTGTGGTGTTGCGATAAACAGGTAAGCGCATTTCGCGGCTTGTGTTCAAACTGTCGCGTCGAAACTCATACGGGTGGATCTCAAATTTCTAATCGCTAACCATACGAAACGTGTGGAAAACTTGTTTATAGTTGCCGTTATTTACAATTATTATGAATGTAAACATATTGATTAGCTTTTCTGTAACGAGATATGTGTTAACGAGATCGAGACAAGATAAATATTTGTCGAGGCGCCGAGAGCTTAGTTGCCGTCTGCTACCTAATCCGATGCAATTAATGCACGTGCAATAAGTTTGTATAAATCCGGATTCAGTGAAATAGACGACAGACAGACATTTATACATAACATGTAAATTATAAATATGTTTTAAAACTTCAAGTTATTATGTTGTAAAAGGTTACAACGATCGCGAAGGACTAAACATAGTTTTATATTCTTTATACCCCATAGAAAACAAAAGAATAAATGAATTTATGCTTCTATCGTTACACATGTTTCCAAAGAGTGTGATTGTTCGACAAACTTGGGCTAAAAAGTAAACCGTATTGCGATTTTGAACGCTGGCACACGTGTACGGCAGGTCGGCGCCGACACCCTCACCAAAGGGGGAAGGTAATTTAGTACACGATTCATTTTCCTTTTAAAATAGCAATAAATTCTGAATGCTTCATACAATATGTACAAAGAAACCAACGGGTTTTGCAATTATTATTCGCTGTTGCTATTTTCGTTAAGGTTTTCTGACGATTTAATTTACTCAAATTAATTCTGATTCTCCTATTACTGATTAATCACGATAGACAAGACTAATAATTTATTTTTCGAACATTTTGCCAAATAATGGTTAGCATGGTGTGGACATTTTATGAGGAGTGAAGAATTGCATGTGATAAAGAAAATATTAGTTTTGTGCGTGTACGGGTACATCGGCAAAGGTAGGACTAGGAAGAGATGGATGGACTGCGTGAAAGATGACATGATCAAGAAGATGATATAACGGAAAATAGTTTGATAAAGAGAACGAAATCCAGTTACGCCGATTTTACGTTAATGGTATACAGACAAAGAGATGATGATGAATGGCTACAAAGTTAAATCAAAGTATTTTAAATACAAACTGCACGAATACAATTCCGTCAAAGGCAATTAAATGCGTTAATTATCACAGGAGTGTTGATTTTAAAAGTTTGCAATCAGTATTACGTCGTTCTTGTTTACGTTTGATGAGTACCGTTGGCGAAACATACCGTTGTCCCACTCTTTCTCATTGTAAAAAATAGATAACAATATGATCGTTGCAGGTGTTCGAGCAGTGGAAACTCTCCGGTAAAGGATGTATGTCAGGAAGGAATAACGACAAAAAGCGTATAAAAATAACACACATATCCTGGCTCATATTAAAATTAACGAATAGGCCTTATTTTTTTATTGTTACTGGCACTTTATAAATATACTCGTATTGTAGTAGCAATGAGTATTTAGGACATTTATGTTTGTTTCTTTTATCTAAAAGTAACTTTGTGTTTAGTAACGTTATTTAGATTTTGGAGCAATCCAAATGTTATGTAGTTACGTTATGAAATAAAAATTTACGGTTTTCGATTTGAATTAATGACCATAGGGAAGCGTTCTCGTGCCTTTTTAGTGGCAATAAAAAGTTCAAAGATATTCTGCTGACTAAGAACACATGATAGCTATACTCAAGAATGTTCGACTACCCACTCGGTGTTTCTTTTGTATAACCTAACGCTTATGGACGTTTAATTCTTTAATTTAACTACTATTGAGTAAAACTTTTCGCGATTCATCAGTTAATTTTGTATTAAACGTACAAAAAATCCTTGTATAACTACATAATCTCTTTTCGATTTCTTCTTTATACGTTGCGTTGCTGTCCTTATAAATTAATCTAAAAATAGTACATCACAAAATTAGCTGGCGTAATGTGATTTATTGCCAAGCGAAGAATAACATCTTTACTGCCATAAAATTAAAGTCAATCACGCTTGTTCCCCACGAGGTTACTGTGTGATATAGTTAAAATAGATGAGTTTTGTTAGGAATTAAATTAAACTGTTTTGTGAAAATAGTCTTTCAAGTCTTACATATTTTGAATTTTCACTGTACAAATATTCCGTTCTCGTAATAGATGTTTTAGAAAGGAGACTGTCGGGTTTGCAGTGTGCAAACTGAGTTCTATCGCATAGCCATGTCTTGTAAATAAATAACGTAGTTGCACTGCGTTAACAAGAGCGTCGTTGTCTGGTGCCATCGGCGACGACTACAAATTGCTCAAAGTGATCCCCACTGTCTTTACGAACCATCCATCAACTTAAGTATTTAAACTTTATACTCGGAATACGAGATTAATTACAAGTCCAATTAGCAAGTAATATCCGTAGATGTAAGATAGTCTTCATTGCTGATAGATCGATTGAGTATTTTGCAAATTGGAAATTTCCGAACTCACATGCCTCGTAACTAGACATTGTTTGAGTTACTAAATTTCTTCTATTCACACGCCATTGTATGTTTACTTTAAAAATTATTTTAATCTTTCGTAGAGATTGAACATCATGTTTGCTTTTACACTTTTTAGATTTGCTACCTTGTTTCTTGACGGTTAACATAACAATAAGGTATTGTCGACAATAATAACATTTTCATCTCATATATCTTGTCAATCAAAGAGGGTTCTCCTTATGATCCAAAGCATAATGTGAAGATTACAATATCTATGAATTGCGACGTTAGTCAGTTTGTCGACCTCATTATATGAAATACAATTAATATTATTTACAAAGTAATTAATTTTTAGTCGTATTTGACAGTATTTTACACAAAAATAAGGATTTATATAATTAATTAATGTTCTTTATGCATTGCTTATAAAGATAAGAAAGGCAGTTTTCAGTATCAGTCTTCTTTTTATATTATAAGGAGGCAAACGAGTTATTGGCCACCTGGATCTGCCGAAATAGCGAAGCGACCGCTGTCCAGAAACATCTGCAATTGCAGAGGCGTCGTCTACCTTTCATCGACGGAGGAGGACGCACACAGACAGGGATAATTCCCCTACCTATGTGTCCCGTCCTCTGTCAATTCAACTTTTCTTATAAGAAAATAAAGGGAAGGGAATGTGGACTAAAAGGCTTTCGGCGCGCACACTCATCAGACGAAACGCGGAATGACTTTCGCTTGACGCCTGTCTATCATACTCATACTAATATTATAAATGCGAAAGTTTAGATGGATGGATGGATGGATGGATGTTTGTTAGAGTTCGTAGCCCAAACTGCTGAACGGATCTCTATGAAATTTGGCATTGATGAAGAGCATAGTCTGGAAGAACACATAGGCTTCTTACTTTTGTTTTTCTTTTATTCCACGCGGACGGAGTCGAGGGCGAAAGCTAGTAAACAATAAATAATAATGTACTTGACTAGATAAAAATAATAAATATAACAAAACTTGAAGTTCTTGTCGCTTGGTTATGATCAATATTATGTAGGTCTATTAAAATCAAAAATTATCATGTTTATATTTATATCGCAACCATTTTAGTATTCTGTCGTTTTAATGAAACTGTTTGCTTGCACTATACCTACCTAATATTTGACGTTATTTTAATTGTTCTAGCTGGTATGAAAATTATATATATTTTTTTTAACATGAAGCGATAAGCGGTGATAATACATACGATTTTCTTAATTATCACTACTTATATGTCATATAATATTTTGTATCCAAAGAACCGATAAAATAAGTTGTTACAAAGTTTTTTAACGTACATTTTTTATTTCAAGAAAAGCCGAAAATTAAGCGGAATCAATATGCAAAGGAGGTTTATTTTAATGTAAAATTTCGAGTTGTTCGTGTGGAGGTCGCGGTGCGTGCCGATGATCGATGGTGTTGCGTGCGTTAAGACGGCGGCGGCGGCGGCGGCGGAGAGTTGCGTGCGGGTGAGAGATCCAGGCCTGGGCTCGGATTCGCGCGCCGCGGCTTCAGCGCCGCAGCGCCGCAGCGCCCGCTTTGTTTCGTGCTCGGCGCCACGCGCGTCAGCGGCACGCGCAATACCGCGCCGCGCCTACTCTCTGGCGCGCATGCCCCGTGCGATCCTCGCGCCTCCCCGCTACGTCACGGTTTAAAATGAAATGCGGTTCGTAGTTTCAACCATTCGCCCGCCTCGCCGTCACAGTCGTACCATCGGTCGCCGCGAGAGGTCTTCACCGGTCCCCGTATAGTTTACGAGATCTACGAGCTGTCGTCCGACCCTATTTTGTCGAGTACTCGAAAGGGAGCGTGGTAGCGCCGGTATCGATCTGAGCGCTTCTCGTGGCTGCTCGTGCACGACGCTCTCTCGGGATATTCGGCTAGCGGTCGACGTCGGCGCCGGCCTTACCACGGTGTTTACGCGCCGCCTCTACCCGTTTCATTCGCGTGATGATACTCGCTCGAGTTAATTGATACCGCGCCGCACGCACCTGCAACTACACGACTGCCGACTACGACTGCTCTACTCGCGCCAACTTCATCGATTCACACTAACAAAAACTTTCGGTAAGTCACTTTCGATTATTTTAAACTTTTTAAATGTTTATTATTTCTGCGCGAAACTTTTTATATTGTTGAATATGCGTTGATTTTATTTATGTTTTGTTATCTGTGTTTATTATTTAATTCTATAGATTTCATTTGAATTTTTCGACGCGTAACCGAATGGAGTGTTTAAATATTTCTTTATAAGAGTTAGTCAGCCATCTGGTTTATAATTCTAAACTTAGATTGTTAAATCGTAAACCACAATCTAGGTATTTGTGGAGTGTTAGCTTCGACGCGGCTACTTTGATAATAACCGTGTTTTTTAACTTTTATTTGTTTTCTTACGTTATTGTACCTTTTTAGTTTATTAAAAACTAGCTGTTTCTCAGGTCTTCGTCGGAGTGGAGTTTAAAAGTTCGATTCAAATGTTCACTTAGCTATTAAGACCTTTATAGAACAAATCTTAATACATTTTCAAAATTGTTTACGACAATTTACAATTTGAAGGAATAACATCTCTCCATATAAACTTTTGACCCCTACTTTAGATCTTTAGATCATGA
Source organism: Papilio protenor (assembly GCA_029286645.1). Classification (NCBI taxonomy): domain Eukaryota; kingdom Metazoa; phylum Arthropoda; class Insecta; order Lepidoptera; family Papilionidae; genus Papilio; species Papilio protenor. The sequence goes on along the minus strand of JAGSMZ010000033.1, from coordinate 1,436,251 downwards.
TTTTTAAAAAATCCTTTTACAGTACTCATGTACATCGTAATAGAAACCCATTTACAATATATATTAAGTCTAGACCCCGTATCTATCCTTAGAGGACCCTCATTCAAATTAAAAAAGTATTAAATGAGGTAGTTAATTATTTGTTCTCAAAAGTGTTGATGTCAATTTTCACGTAATTCTGTTGAAACATTAACATCTCTCAAAACAAACTCTGAACCCCCATTTTAGGCGAATTTCGTAAAATCCTTTCTTGGTAGATGCGTACATGTAAGAGGAACCTTACTGTAAAAGTCTCTACAACCAGTAGTTTTGGCTGTGCGTTGATCGTTGAGTCAGTTAACTTTTTTACATATATTAAAAAAGAGAAAGATATATTAAGTTACTACGTAGAATTCTATAAACATCTCTATCGATTTGAATCGTCGCAAAATAAAATTTAAAAGCTTAATATCACGCGATGTGGGTTTTAATTTTTTCTGTGCATGTTCTAGGATTGTTTAATTTAATAGCATGTTTTTGTTTTACCACGGTCGTGTTTGGTTGATTTTCGAAAAAAAAATGGCGAACTATATTTGGAACCTGCAAGTATGTGTTTTATAAATTGCAAAAGCATAATACACGGCGCGTACAATCGAGACACTTCTATTATATTCGTACTTTCGTACTTTGTGTCGCCGTCCTTTGTTTTAGAATTCTGGGCTATGTTGGTTTTCTTTTGAAGCCAATATTAATAAAATTTAAACGTTGTATTGTTTTGTATTACCCTAAATATTGTATAGATTATATTAATAAATACAATATGTACCCATCTTCTTACTTAGGATTTTTTGAAAATATACGATACAAACATACCTTATTGGAAAATATTATGGGAAGAAAAGCGAAGGAAGTGACCAATGTCCATCGGCGTCTGCAACAAAGAAAAAAGGAGTTTAGATGCATTTTTATCTTTAACGGAAAGAAGAGATGTACAGAAAAAAGGATGTTTTCTTTACTATTAATCACCTCTTCCGCCAGATCATTATATCGTTTCCATCGTCGTTTGGAAAAAGGTTAAAAAAGGAAGAAGACCAGAATTAGTTTACAAAGAGGTTATAAAGTTTAAATTTATGAAACACATACGGTTTGAACTATACAAAACTCGGGTGTTTATAGCTACAGAAGACTTTGTACGAAGAATGTAAATTAAAATACTGTTTAAAAAATTCGCTGACTCTGTTGAGCCATAAAAAGGAAGACGGCTGGAAAGAAGAGAACAATAGTGAACTTTACAATAAGTAAAGCATATGGAGTAGGCACTTGAAACCTATTCCTTATACCTTTTACTTTTGTTACGAAAAGAAGTAGAACGATGCAACAAAACTGTTATAAAATAAAGGAAGAACCAGAGAAATAAAATAAAACAACAAAGCGGTGCATTAATGCTTCTTCGCGTTTTTAGCACTTAAATATATGTAGTCCATATTTATTCTCGTAGCTTTACAAGAAATAAAAGAGGGAATTTAAAATAAAACGAAAATAAGAGGAAAGTATTTTATAACTATAGGAAGTGAAAATATTTTTATTTGAATGATTTTCTATCTAAATCATGGGAAGAAAAACTTAACCATTGGATGTGATTACTTTCGAGTTGCATTAATACTTCAAATATTTAAGTCCACTCAAATTTACACTCGAAGAAGTTTATAATATCACATGTTGTTAATTATTTCATAATTGGAGTTTTAGAATAATAAACACTTTCTTGCTATTTATGGGCTTCAAAGTTTGCGATGTTTACTCACTTTACCCGACGGCACAGCGTTGCCGTTGTTGTTAGGTATATGATAAGCTGTAAAAGCGGTCATTGGTTAACACATAATAAAATACTCGTATACTGCATTAGGTATCAACTTTTGTAATTATATTATTCTACAGTTTTGTTTGCTCAGTTGGAACAAGAAATGTTAATACGATAGTAAAAAATACAACTAAGAAATTTTGGAAAAAACAAATGAATATCGTTTCTATAGAAGAAAAATTAATATTTTATTGTATTAATAAAAATGAATGTTAAAAAAAAATTACCCCATTTCCTCATTGAGAATGAGTGGGACGACAATATGTTGGAGAGAAGCTTTTTGTTCGGATGTTTTCTCAGTGGAAAACCACGCAAAGTGTGACAAAATAAACCGCCTATAATAAGCTAAAATGCCATTTAAAAGACGCATCGCATTTCGTCGAAACACCTTTTTGTATAAAAATGTTTTTACATTCATTGAAAGAGTGATTCAAAGTTAAAATAACTTCGTAAAGTTAGAGGCGTCGCTCGAAATGGACATGTTTAAATGTAAAATGTTTTTTCAATAAAACTTTTTGAACGCTATTTAGTAGTTTTATTTGTTGTGGTTCTTGCTTCGGTGAATTTATTTAAAAACTAACGAATATAACTTACGGATTTATATTGTTTGCTCTACTCTCTCTCCTTTCTACATTAAGTCACTAACAGCTGGGTAGTAAAACGACATTTAAATATTTAACAGTGTTTAAGACACTAAAAGCCTTACAAATAAACGCGATATAAAGTTAAAATTAGGAATAAACTGAGTATAAGCAAAATTTGTACTATTATTTGCTGTAAGGCCACAAATTCAATGGAAATTTTGACTAGTTTGTTATATTGTAAGCGAAGTGTTTGAGATTTGATTCTGTATTCAGCCGTGGAATACTTATCATCTCCCCTGCCTTATCCTACTCTCGTATGGTCGGCGCACCGGGTTTTCGTCCTCCAAATAACTCTATCATCCGTCATCTCAGTCATCACTCCCTTTTTGATCATGTCACCTTTCACGCAAGTGGAAGCCGTGGAAAACTTTTACAAAAACATGTTGCTATGCCTCTTATTCTGTACAAGAATCAGAGATAACAATACGTTTTCGCACAAGTATGTCAGCAGTGGAAACCAACCATATTAGTCATCTCGAAATAATATATGAAATAATTATTATAATTATTTATGATCGTATATTTAATGCTTTTACTCGTTCATTTTCCGTTTTACCCGAAAACTATTTTAGATAGTAATATCAAAGTTATTTTAATTAAAACGCACTCAGTTTACTGTAACAATAAAGTCCGGCTTTTGCAAAAGTTAGCAATAGTAAATTAAAAACTCTCATTAATAATTAACAAACACCAACATTGCATGCCGGAAATTTTTTAAATATTTAAAATGTTAAACTAGTTTAAAGCTTGAAACATCTCTATTTATAAAAACTAAAAGTATTGTATATAAATATTGCAATTTAATTTAAATCAGTAGAAAAAGATGTGTTTAAAATATGCGTTTTTAACTGGCGTAATATAATTGAAAATTTGAGGTAACATTTTTTGTCATTCATATTTTCAAGTGTTTAACTAACATTTTTTAAAAACATACTGCTTTCTTTAAACAAGTTAACACTTTTTCAAGAACTTATAATAAAGAAATCTCGAAAGTTCCTTACAATAGCAGGCGTGAATTGCCTACTATAATAATGGTTAACTTAAAATAAGCTGTGAAAAGCGAACCTTTATCCTTTCAGCGTAATATTCTAGCATACATTCAGAGAAAGCCAGTATTTTAATTTCTAGTTCATTTTAATGAATCTTCTCTACCGATAATGTTCAAGGAACTAATTAGTGGAACTTTCAAATGCAGTCTGTAAAAGTTTTGTCTTCCTTGTTGCCGGAGTTTTATTCAGTTTGAATTTTAATTATAATTCTAAGAACATTTTCTAATTATTTAGTTAACGAAGTAGTTATGAATCGCGGAAAAGTTGCCAAAGACAAATTGAATTTTCAGTATTTGCTCTGGTGGATTTATTTAATAAAGTTTTTTTTTAATTTGCTCCTTGTATAAGTTAGTCATATTGTAAAGTGAAGTTGCAGTTATAGCACATTTATATACATTTTAAAGAATTATATTTCTTTTAAATATCGGCATAAGATAACAGAATTCTTAATTAAATATGCAGGAAAACATAGAAATCTTTTATCAGCCGAAGCTTGGCCGTCCTTTCATCGCATGAGAACATTAAAATTCAAGAACATGAAGAACATAGGTGTTTAAATGTTGAGTTTTGAGCTTATAAATAAATAATTACAAAATACTAATCAGTTGTTTTAATATTACGTGTTTGTTAAATGTGTTGCAAAAGTCGATTTGTTTCGAGGTAGCGAGTAAGCGAACAATAAGCAAATAACTCTTTGTGCAAAGTTTCGTTCGCCCCTTGGGAGAATACTAATGACGACCTAACTCTTTCATTCTCTTTTGTGAGAGCCGTGCAAGCAAGTTAAGGAAAAGGCGTTTTCCTTTGGGACGACCCTGGTTTATATACGCTACCCCTTCTATTGTAGTGTTACAACAATACTCAAAATTCATGTTTGCACAACCATACAATACCATCGAAATAATGGCAACTACTAATAAATGCGTTAAGGTAAACTTTGGTCACATTGTTTCTGTACCCATAAAGGATGAAATAGAATTTTGAGATTAGTTAATACTTGAGAGAATGTAATCATTTTAATTAATATTTAGCCAAGTTAATTAAAATCAAAATCTATATGTTTGTTTTGAGGTTCCGAGAACGTCAGGAAAAGAAGACCTATAATATATAAATATTTTTTTTACTTGCACTAACACTTTATTTGTTCTCACATTGACACGTTGTCGTTGCATATCCGGGTTTTGATAGTTCTTTACAAATGTTTACGTAACATTTTTCGGTGCGTAATCTAAAATTCGTAGGGAGCGTTTCGTTTCGGGGTCGGTATTGATCAAAGTAGGTATGCGACGGAAGATTTGAGTCAAGGTAAAGGAAAAGGTCGTCGTCCTTTGTTTCCCCACTTGTCTACGCGCCACGACTGCAAAGCAAGCCACATCAATTTAGCAAAACATTTCTACAAGGGGAATGTAATTTTGTTACGACAACTGAACATATAAAAATTAATATTAAATATATTATAACAAACGTAATAAGGGAATACTTGCATCTTTACTTATGTTTATCTGACTAATATTATAAAGGCAAAATATTAGATGGATGGATGTTTCGTAGAATACATACCATAAACGGATCTCAATGAAATTTGGCATAGATGTCGAGGATAGTCTGGAAGAACACATATGCTACTTTCTTTTGTTTTTTTTATAATAATTCCAGGTGTTCGGTCGCAGGCAAGAGCTAGCTTTTAATAACAACATAAAAAATAAAATAAAAGCCGGATATAGCAGCAAAGCATAGTGAAAAACTTTCATTAAAAACAAAAAAAGCCATTTTTGATATTCACGTATATCGTTTGGGCTAAATACCCTCGAGGGCATATCCGAATATCACACAAAACCTTTACAGATAAATAATCAAAGCATAGAGAACGAACATATATCAGAAAATTTTTACGTGATATATAAAGGAAAGTTTTTCAAGTACTCCGAAGTGGAAAGTTAAAGTGAAGTAGCTAAGGATTTCAAGAAAGTCCTTTTTACTATACAGCGATTTAAAAACATAACTTGTTTGACTTAATGTTAAACCTTTTGCCGGTAATAGAAGAACTTTGAATGAGTTTGTGGAGAATTAAATTACTTGTTTAATATTAATGCAAATAATACTTACGTTTTATTTATATCATATATTTTATCTGTGGAAAAAAGCTATAATGTTTGCTACAGACTTGGAAATAGGGATGTCTATAATATCTACTTAACCATATTTCTAACGTGTTTAATTGATTTTTTTATCATTTAAGCAAACATGTTTATAATTATCTCAGTTATAAACTAAAGCGTAAGTGTGGTTACCAGGGATTCCTTTATGTTAAATATAATAGAAACTGTTTACAGTATTAACGGTTCACTTTAATATTCAGCCTTGGCTTATAATGTTAACTTTTCTCTTCAGAACGGTATCTTTAAAATCTCGGTAAAATTGAAAAGAAAAGGCGATATCTTCGAGATTGTAAAGTTAAGACTTAGATTAGCTTGCGTAGCGAGCGTGAGTTAAATGTCATAAAGCCGCGCGTATAATACGGAATATATTCTCAAAGCAATTCTCAAGGTGAAAGTCACATTTATTAATTCATTTATTTCCAAATCCTCTATGAAAGAAACAGTTTTACTAGTTCCAACAAATGTTAAAGGTTATGTTTCACTCCCTATATCGTCCGGCATCTATCCTATGTTGACGGGTTAACGTCATGGCCATTTTAGGGATCTTATGGTAAAACAATTAAGTGAATTCCTTGCTTTCTCGTTTGTTGAGACTTTTTACTTTAGTATTAATTATCTTATAGCATAATTAATTTGTCTTAACTAATAAACAATACAGATTTACAATCTAACATTTAACAGACGGTAAAATTCTGTGTAAGTACCAAGAAAATAACATTTGACATGAAGTCAAGAATTTATCAATAAGTGACTGCCATTGAGTGCACAAAGATGGAATACTGAAAGGAACATGCAGGTATAGATTGCGGCATCAATTGGAATAGCTCTTGATCCGAAATAGCAACTTATTTCCCCAAGCTTCTTTGAATAGGGCAACTGGAATTTTATTTTATTTCCCTCAAGGAGTTCTTGCGACCTGGCGTCTTTTGAAAACTGTTTAGCAAATCGTATTTCAAAACTTTAGGTTTTATTTGGTCTCGTTTATTTCAGCATTTTATGATCATTATTTATTAAACGAACCAGCTTGAAAGATTTGCATAGCATAAATGCTTAAAAAGCTTTAAGCGTATTGATAATATCATAAAAAATATAATAGCTTTCGTTATAAATTATGGGTGAATTTTTACTAATGGACCACTAACTATAAATAAATAAAGCAAGTATCTAACTATCTCTACATTTTAAAACAATATAGTGCTGTTCGTAATATTGTTTTAAGGTAACATTTTTGGATATTTCACTTGTACGGGTAACTTATTCATCTGTTTTAATTAAAACGATTCGTTTTTATTATTTTTATCGCATTGTTTTACAAGCATTATCGTCAGTGACGTCGAGTGATTCAGTTTGCCTTTTGCAGTGCCCACTTGATAACTGAGTTCGAATAAAAGTTCAGTTTTGTCACGCTTTAATTGAGACCAATAATGTTAATGGTACTAGAGTTGACAGAGATATTAATGTAATGTTTTACTTATTATTAGTGAAGATAAACAGATCTACGTAGGAAGTGGGCGTGAATAGGCGTTTATTGTGGCGCCAATCACATAAGATTCTTAGAAAGTCAATTCTTATCGTACCGCCTACGTAATATAAGCACCATAGTCTGTATAAATTAAGCTGTCATCGAGTCATGGCTTATATCATCTGACAGCATTTCTTAATGGATTGGTAGTACTTTTATGCTGAGATGTATTGTTCAATTTCAGATTTCCAAGCATAATACTATATCGAAAATCTTGATCGAAAAATTTGGTTGTTAGGTTTTTTCATTTTAATTCATTAAGAAATCAGTTTTTAAAATCTAGGATCGAGATTCTGCGCACACTTGGCTTTAGCAAGTAACTTCGTACTTACATAGAAATATGTCAACTTATGTACTCCAGCTAAGGCAAGACGGATTACAAGTATACAAACATTAGTATGTAATAATAGGTAAATACGTTTACCTATGTATACGTAACTGGTGGACTTTTAGGCGTTACAGTATGAATGATAAATGTATGATTAAAGGAGTTAAACGGAAGACCGTAATCGACTAGTGATGCATGAATATTTTTTTTATTTCTTCTGTTACCTGTTTCAATATTAACTTGAGAAATACTAATTTACTACTACCACTACTATTTCATTAAATAATTGTGAATCATTTTTGTTATCGTTACAATATTATAATGTATTTCATCATAATATGTGGTCATGAAACATGACGGAACTTCTAAACTAATAGAGTTTTAAAACTATTATGTTCCTTACTTTACTAATAAATTTGCTAATTTTCTGTAGAATCATTTGCTAAATTATACAATGTGGGGAAATACCGCTTTTATAGGAATGATAACATAGTAGATAGGTTAAGTCTTTATATCTTGATTGAAAGCTGGCGCCCATAAATGTCTGCCATGTCACATGAGATACTAGTAACAGGTCAACTTTTTGAAGTACTGATTTCGTCGAGGTAAAAATAAGAATGCAAACCTTAAATTTTAGCCAAATGACTATCGCCCGACTATCGAATTTAGTTTCACAGAGACATCGATATCGAAACAACTACTTAATTAGTAAGAGGTGAAACTGACAATTACTAACTACTAACTTGTTTCAAAGCTCTGGAAACTGTACTATTAGTCGATCGCTTCTAATACGAATGGACGGATTTCAATGAAATTTGGCATAGCTGTAGAGTAAAGTCTGGAAGAAAACATAGGCTACTGCAATTTAATTATACCTTTCACGAGATTCGTTTTTAATCTTTCGTATATGATTATTCATTCCTACATATTGTGTATTGTGTAAATTATTCTCTTATTCCCGCACTATAAGCGACAGTTAGGTAATCATGCATAAATCATACAATAGGGAAGGAAAAACAACATTAGAAAAAAACGACGCAAACGATAACAAAGAAAACGTCGCTCACACTCGCACTTAAGAGTGCACAACGAGCACGCGTCCTAGGCCGGCTCGGAAAGACTAATCTGTTTTTAATGGTCGTGTTTTAAAACAACATAGAGCAGTCTATATTTAACTGCACTTTTCCCGCCGTGTAATTGCATTAACCATTTTTTATCGCGTTTTCAATAAACAACCGCGCGCAGTCCTCATTATGCTAGCTTCCTGCATATTTAATTGCGAGATTTAGGTAAGCTATGCTTACGCTTCTAACGTTTATAATATTTAAATAGGATATATCTTTTACTCTTAATTACATTAACAAATCTTTAATATCTCGTCAGCACAAGTAGGTAGTTTCAGTATATATTTTGATCCAACCCAGTTTGTTCTATACAAATATCGATTATCGGATACGAATAAACAATTACATTTTTTTGCAGTCCGTAGTCTGAACTACCACACTATTGCTGAATAAATAACTACTTCGTAACTCATAAATAATATCCAAGAAAAGATTTTACGTGGTTAGGTATCATAAATTAAAATTGTAGCAATAGCCATAAATTATTTTACCCAACGTATAAAAGCCCTTATTGCGTAACAAGGTTAACCTGTAATACATTGAATACTAGTTGTCTCCTGCGACTCTATCTTTGCGGAATTGAAAAAAAGTAACTAATTAGTTGCATATGCATTCTTCCAGATAATGTTGTACATCAATACCAAATTTCATCCAGATTCATTCAGTCATCCAACAAAATTTTGCATTTATAATATTAGTAAAATTAATAAGAAGTAAGATTTTGTTTAAACATTATCAATGAAAAGGGTAGTTCAATCTTTTAAAAAATAACAATGTTGAGTTTCATTTCAGTAACAACAATTAAAAGTTGAAAAAGGGTCTTACTTTTCAGCTACAAAAGTGTTTGTGCGAAGGCGACGCCGGCTATACAAAACATTGTGAAAGTTCCAACAATGTTGTAAAGAATGCGGTCGAAAACAGAAAATTCTTGAAAACGCCGAGCGATGTGAAACTGATCACGGTGGAGATGAATAAAAAACGCGAATGAAAATATTTTCTTTTGCTGTATAGCAGCCGGTCATATTGAAACCGCCTCGGTTGCATAAAAACTGAATAATATTTGAAGAAAGCTGTCAAATACCAAAATACTTATATTAAAAAATTGATATATAAAATTATAATTAGACTAATTTGTAAATATGTAAAAAAGTATTATAAAAGAATAAAAACATTGAAAACAGGGTAAAATTAAAAATACAAAGGATTGCATCGTTTGCAACTTCTTTTGGTTTTTAAAAATTATCGTTTTGTAAAAATTATTTCATTGTTCATTATTTTAGAAAATACCTTGATTAAGGTTATATGTTATTCGCAGAGGATCTCCGTTCGACTATCGCGACTTCAATAAAAATGATATATTACTTTTATGTAGCGAAAAATAGGTACTGGCTGGTATTATAAACATATGACGTAAAAACCGAGGCTATTTTATAAGTTTCAAAGATTCAGAAGCTTTTGTCTATGTCCACTCGGCGTCGAAACAGATGGTCCTATTTCAAAGTGGTTTTATTTCTTTGTATTTTAGTGTACACTGTATACATCTCTTAGCTTTGTTTCGTGACCACCGAATTATTTCGGGTTTCAAATTTAGGAACTCATTATGTATTTTATATATATCACGAGCCGTTGCTCGCGACTTCGCCCGCGTGAAATTACAAACATAACCTATTACGTTCGCCCTTTTTTTCAACCCATTACCAAAAGTATTAACTTAGTAGTAATCTACGTAATAACAGAAATCTACCGATGCAAGATTCCAAATTTCTAAGTCCGGTAGCTTGTAAGCTGATTTTTCGGTTACCCTTATTGTTTGTGTTCGCGATATCTTCTAAACTATTAGTCCAATTTTAATACTGTAAATGACAATTTTATTCTACATTAAATTCTCCTGATAACAAACGCATTTATTTCGATAAGGATTAATTTTGACACCAATAAAAGAACGCTGCAAATAGCGTAGGGTTTTTAATTCATTTTGTAAACAAAAAAGTGGTTATTGTAAGAAAACCGCTAAAGATAGATATATGCTATCGCGCACTTTTCTGTAGAACTTTTTCTTTCATACATCATTTTTATATAGCTCTAACGGTTTAGGCAGCGTAAGCCGAGAAAAGTTAAAGTTTAGTGAATATAGATATAGATATAGATATAGATATAGATATAGATATAGATATAGATATAGATATAGATATAGATATAGATATAGATATAGATATAGATATAGATATAGATATAGATATAGATATAGATATAGATATAGATATAGATATAGATATAGATATAGATATAGATATAGATATAGATATAGATATAGATATAGATATAGATATAGATATAGATATAGATATAGATATAGATATAGATATAGATATAGATATAGATATAGATATAGATATAGATATAGATATAGATATAGATATAGATATAGATATAGATATAGATATAGATATAGATATAGATATAGATATAGATATAGATATAGATATAGATATAGATATAGATATAGATATAGATATAGATATAGATATAGATATAGATATAGATATAGATATAGATATAGATATAGATATAGATATAGATATAGATATAGATATAGATATAGATATAGATATAGATATAGATATAGATATAGATATAGATATAGATATAGATATAGATATAGATATAGATATAGATATAGATATAGATATAGATATAGATATAGATATAGATATAGATATAGATATAGATATAGATATAGATATAGATATAGATATAGATATAGATATAGATATAGATATAGATATAGATATAGATATAGATATAGATATAGATATAGATATAGATATAGATATAGATATAGATATAGATATAGATATAGATATAGATATAGATATAGATATAGATATAGATATAGATATAGATATAGATATAGATATAGATATAGATATAGATATAGATATAGATATAGATATAGATATAGATATAGATATAGATATAGATATAGATATAGATATAGATATAGATATAGATATAGATATAGATATAGATATAGATATAGATATAGATATAGATATAGATATAGATATAGATATAGATATAGATATAGATATAGATATAGATATAGATATAGATATAGATATAGATATAGATATAGATATAGATATAGATATAGATATAGATATAGATATAGATATAGATATAGATATAGATATAGATATAGATATAGATATAGATATAGATATAGATATAGATATAGATATAGATATAGATATAGATATAGATATAGATATAGATATAGATATAGATATAGATATAGATATAGATATAGATATAGATATAGATATAGATATAGATATAGATATAGATATAGATATAGATATAGATATAGATATAGATATAGATATAGATATAGATATAGATATAGATATAGATATAGATATAGATATAGATATAGATATAGATATAGATATAGATATAGATATAGATATAGATATAGATATAGATATAGATATAGATATAGATATAGATATAGATATAGATATAGATATAGATATAGATATAGATATAGATATAGATATAGATATAGATATAGATATAGATATAGATATAGATATAGATATAGATATAGATATAGATATAGATATAGATATAGATATAGATATAGATATAGATATAGATATAGATATAGATATAGATATAGATATAGATATAGATATAGATATAGATATAGATATAGATATAGATATAGATATAGATTACAATATATCTTTGAACCTTTTTCTATTTTATGATAGTACGGAGATATTTTCAGTATGTATGTTGTTTCTCTACAAGTGTCGAATTACTATGTAATTTTTCACTAAAATATGTAGCAGTGACTTTTTCATACTCTTACTACTTATTCTATGAGGCTTTAAACACAAATAAAACCATCAGATATAAAATACTATGTCACCATTTACCGCAATGAAACGTGAAATAATAATGAAATTATTTCATTACAGCAAAAGAAAAAGAAATGAACATCAAGAAATGTTTGTTTCTTTACTGCGGTTATTTAATCAGAGGTTTGCTTTGAGTCGTACAATTTAATTAGCTATCATTGCACGGAAGCAAAAAGATTACACATTAGAAAGAATGGCATCTTTCTCATGTATTTTCTTATTTCTTGAGTATCTCATATCAATGTAATTTATTTCAATATGTGACGTAAAAGTTGCTATGGAATAAATTGAATTAAACGTTGTAATCTAAGACCGTTCTTATTTATCGCTGTCGGAAATAGCAATAAAGAAACGTCGGAAAATACTCGCCAAAAAGTTTCTATTAACTTTTTGGGGATTCCTTTCCTGGAAATCTTCGGTTGTGTATTATTACTTCACTTTTGCTTACTATTATTGCGCACACTTACGCTATTATTACTTCATCGAGATAAGAAATATAATATTATTTTGTAACATACACAGCGAGAATACTAGACAGAACATTTTTTTAAAATATTATCGGTGGGAGCTACGAGTATAATCAAAAAGTAGCGTCTTTTTATTTTCAGAATATGCGAGCAAATTAGAAACTGCGATAAATCGACGTTATTTTATTCCGTCGTCTCTGTGACTTTATTTTTACGCTTTCTTCGTTTGATTGCTATTTTTATAACTGGTTGTTTTCTAGTAATATTTAGCTGTTTTATTTTAATTAAATATGGTTTTCTTTAATTATATAGCAATATTAAATACATCGCTAATATGAATTTTAAAAGGGAAGATTCTATCTACCAACCACGTTGTTACGGCTCATATTTTAATATAATAAACCATAAAGTCGTGGAATATTAATATGAGCAATATTAACCCAATTCCCGATTTTCCCCTTAACCGTGTTTAATATGTAGGCAGGCTCTACTAAAGCCATATTTATAGATGTCTGTCAACGTATGTTTATGAATAGTAAAAGCAGCCAATAAACACCAGTAAGTAGATAGTTATAGGTTTTCTCACTTTTATCGGCAAAGAGAAATAAGTATAGATAGTAAAAGCTCGCGACAAAGCTTGCGGATGTACATATAAATGTACAAATTAAAACGTTACATTTCAGCATCTAATTGGATGGTTTGTTTACATGTTTTAAAAACTATAATAATTTTAAAAAAAATCAAGGAAAAGGGTAATAACCCCCTTATAATAATAATTCATATTATCTGTACATCAATACATACATACCTGCTTACCAGGAAGTACTCACTCTTATCTATTCTCCTATTTAAATGTTCGTACGTTGAGTATTGGTAATATCATTTGCAGCTGATGTGTAATCCGCATTAAACAATATTGCGAAATGGAAACCAGTAGTGTTCTAGTCATTACGCTTTGCATCGGGAATTTGAAATTTCATATTAATTTACTTCTACGTAGGTCGGGATAGGAAATTTAAACCATTTGACCATTAATTATTTTGTGGTGTAAATCGAATCGCGGAAAATTTAAATTGCTCTGTGAGCTTAATTATGTTTATTTTATAATGATTCATGTTTTATTGTTATTTCTATAGATAATGGGTTTCCGATTTTCTGTAAAGTATTCTAAAGACACTCAGGAGTGTTTTTGTACCAAAATGTTTAATGAAACTTTTTGCAATATGCTCGTAAGTACTATACTTTGGCATATTCTACATTTTTATTTATTCTATCAGGTTCAGCTACTAAATATTCCTTTTTTCGACTTACTTACTTTACGACATTAGTTATTGAATGATAAGCTCGATTGTGATTTACTAATTTATTTAGAATTAAATTCTTTAGAAATTAAACTGTTTATTTCATCATAACTACCACACTTTAAATAATTTGTATAAAGATATTAGTTTCTGAGTAAGCTTCTTAATGGAATCGAGCACGGTCCAAAGATTAAAGACGGATTAAGGGCTGAGGTCGGATAAAGAAATCATTTAATGTGATAAGTCCGCTTTGTTCAATCGAATTTATAATTTAGTGTTTACTTGTATTACTTAGATTTTTAAGTTAGAAATATGACAAAAAATTTAATAGTGAAATTTTTTATAACATGTTTTATGTAACGAATAATCTTATCTTACTTCTTACTAATCTTACTAATATTATAAATGCAAAAGTTTAGATGGATGGATGGATGGATGGATGTTTGTTAGAGTTTGTAACCTAAACGGCTGAACGGATCTCGCTGAAATTTGGTATATATGTATAGAATAGTCTCGAAGAACACATAGGAGGAACACACTTTGTTTTTTTTTAATGCCACGCGGACGGAGTCGCGGGCGAAAGCTAGTCAAGTATAAAGTCATATTGGTACTTAGTAACTCATATTTTTTGTACTCTTACTATTATTACACGGAGCTATGTTAAAATCTTTTATTAATAAATAAAATTTCGCATTTAAAAGTAAGTAGATTTCCATCAAAGAAGGTATGTCGCACGCTTTTTCAATTATGAGGGCGGCGTAGGAATTGAATTATTCAATTTTCACGTCACCTAACTGCGTTGCATTGAGAATACTAGTTTAAGGGCTGTCACCGTTCCCGTAGCTTGCTAAATCGTAGAAGATATTAAAGCGTATAATTTTTATGCATATGCAATGATTAATTTTACTTTTAAAAATATCTCAAGCGTTTTATTTTTTTTATTTTACATTCAATTATAAATAGAGAAAAAATGAGACAAGAATGATTATAACAAAAGTTTGAGACAGCGATCGTGTAATAAATATACCTGTTTGTAGTTTTTTTTATATACACAGTACTACAGTAAGTTGCACGAAGAACGTATACGTATTCCAAATTACTGGTGTTGCCCTAAAGCTATAGTTCGGTTAGCTATAACAAGTTTATCGAGAATGCGGCGATCCATATTTTATGACTTAACTCAATCGTGGCTTTACGTCAAATTCTAGTTGAAGTTCTGACAGTAAATTAAATCAGTGGTGACATGATCGCTTAGTTATTGACGTCTAAGCCTAATTTCGAAGTTCTTTAAATACTGTATTGTATTGTGCTCTACAAGATATTTTATTGAATTTATGTATACTAATATTATAAGAGGTAAGATTTGTATTTTTATATGGATTGACATAACTTAAAAACTACTAGACCGATTTCAAAAAGCTTTCACAATTAAAAACTACGTTATCAGTGAGTAAAATACGAGTATGCTACGTTTTTTACTATTTTTTAATTTCACGCGTTAGGAGTCGCGGGCGAAAACTAGTATTTAAATAAAAGCTGAGTTTGGTGCATATATTGTAAAAGACATTTGTAATTTACAACATATTTTCCACCTATCATTTAAACGTCCTCTTCCCCAAAATAAATTATTTTAGACATAACACCAAAATGGTAATACTTATTTTACGTCTTGCTTTTATAAAACTCGTTTGACCTCCCTCTTAACATTGTACATCTAAACTTAAATTAACATATATACCATTCTCATTAATTCACAAGACGTTGGAATAAATCTGTCACCTTGAATTCACTCGAGATTGGAAGGTCACAAATGTAGCAGAGGGTGAAGCGAAATCTATCGATTTTCTTGATGTCTAGGTGTGAATATACTATATCTACATGTAATATCAAATCGCCCATTACTTGAAGAGCTTTTACAACTTTACCACTTTCAAAGGTGACTGTGCACTTAAACTCAACGGGAACGTTTATAAAGTAACTTAACACAAGCATGCTCCAGAGACGTACGATGTACATGAAACTTAAGTATCTCGAAAACCATCGGAGCATCGAAGTTATGTTTTAATCACTTGCATCGTGAATTTAAATTCACAATTTGTTTTTAGAATAAAGATAATGGAAATATCTTAAACCAACTATAGCTCAACACGCCCGTAGCTAAGCGGGGTAGACAGAGATTGCATTTGTCTGTCTGTCGATAACTTTATCGCCTTTTCCTTAATTCATATATGGGATGTTGTTTTAGAATATAAGGTCTATTGTACTTAATTGAAATAAATACGTCGATATAAAAATAATTTATCTATTTCAAACTATCTTACAATGGCAAACTGTTACAGAGAGTATGGCTTTTATGTTGTATACGCACGATAGTAGAGTCTGCGGTCTCCCTCTCCGTTTGTTTCTAGTTGTGACAGAGGAAGGAGGCTGTGGGGGGATGAGGCGTTTGTTTGAGATAACCGCCGCCATTCTGCCAACGATTGCACGCGACTTGTTACTGATCGCCTTTAATAGACTTCAATCGACTTTACTTTGTTCTGGAGTCTCGGAGAACTTTCATTTTATTTTCTCTATCCTGCTCTATACAGCTCTATACGGTAGGTATAGTTAGTATATTTTCCCACATTGTGTTTTGAGAAGTAACAATTATTTATATTAGAATAAAAAAAATACAATGGCTTGACATGACGAAGAGCAAAGCTTTGTTCAACCTTTAAACGTTTAACATTAGCATAACTCTTTTATGTCGTTAATACAAATAAAAGTTTAATTTTATTCTCAACATACAGGGACTAATTAGAACTCGTTGAAACTTGTAATTTAATTGTAAATTCAAATTTCCTTCAAACTCGATATTGTTGAATTTTAACCTCAAATATTGACATAAACAATACAATATAGTTAAACACAAACATAAAACAGCAACAAAACTTTGGTCGAGATATTTAATTAACGAGCTTTACGGGAGTTCTCTATGCCACAGGGATTTCATTGTGTTATATTACGATGAGAAATTCCAAGCATATAATATTATAGAAATTTTAATAATTTACAACGCATTTTCATTGAAGTTGATAATATAGACTCGAGGTTTTTGTAGTGCGTGTAATTTTGATCATAAACAAGACGTAAATTAAATCATCTGTTTAATAAATACTTACATTTTAATTACTTGCTATACGCTATACAAAGGTGAAGAAAAAGTGTCAGTACTGTGATAGGTTGCTTGCGTTAAATAAAATATTAATAATCCCGGATGGAATACTCATTCAACAACTCTACAGCTATACCAGATCACCATGGAACTAACATTTATACAAACTCATACAAAAACATGAGCGTCGGTGGCTCAGTGGTTTAAGCACTTGACTTGTAATCTACAGGTCTTGAGTTCGAACCCCGTCATATACCAATGTGATTTCCGATTTTTTGAATCTTCATATGTACATCATTTACACAACGTTGTTACGGTGAAGGAAAACATCGTGATGCAAGCTGCACACATCGGCGAAGAAATTCAAAGATATGTTTGAGGTCAACCAAACCGCAGTGGGCCAGCGTGGTTGACTATGGCCTATTCACCCTAACTTAGGGTAGGCTCCGAGCCCCTCGGTGGGGACGTATAGCGATCTGGTGATGATGATGATACAAAAATATTACAAACATAGAATATCGTATGTCACGCATATAAATCAGCAAAAAAGTATTTTCCTCTTGTCTGTGTCTATAAAAAGATAGGTAGTTGACTATAACAAATTAAACATGTCTGACTCTAAGTTTAACATAATTAGTCGGCTAGACGAAATTGTTAATTTTAGTGAAAATTCTGGCCGGCTATATTGAAGTTTGTATTGACAGAACTTGGTCCAATAAGTAGGTCGGTTAGCCGCCGTCGAACTAATTCTGCATTCTGATGCGGGCCACGTTCCCTACTAAGTTAAAAATGAATGCAGATTTTTAAAATAAAGCAAGAGAAAATGTTGATGTGAACTTTCATTTTGGAATCACTTTTATCGAAACTTTTTATTAACGTTTCTTACCTTAAATCGTAAAATGTAGTTATAAAAATAAACTTATCGTCTTTACCAGTTCAAAAATACCCATCAAAATCTATATATATCTATACATATAATAAAATTGGAGTGTCTGTTTGTAATATCAAAAGAAAAATTCCAGATTTCGGAAAGTTGAAGTATTTGTGTTGCTGATAACGAAAGTCGCATTTAATTTTTTTTGTCTGTCTGTCTGTCTATCTGTCCGCAAGCGGCGTTTGTTCCGGGTAATCTCCGAAACAGCTGGGCCGATTTCGACTGGACTTTCACTTAAGGGTAGCTGTCATACCCGGGAATATTATAGGCTACTTTTTATCTTAATATTGTGTGGACGAAGTCGCGGGCAACAGCTAGTATCTAAATAAGTATCTATAATTGTTCTCTTTGCGCTTTTAAACCAGTGACCGTGTTGTGATGAAAATGTTTGGAGGTTAGTTTGATGACGTCATAGAAAGTATCGGAAAAATCTTAAAAAAGATAGTTGTTTACGAGTAAGAATTAATAAGCCTTTTTATTAGTAAACCAATTGGCCTTCCAATGAAGAAAACATTGACATCGTCATTTATTTTTTCCTAGAAAAACTTATTTTCCAATGGAAGTCAATTGAGCGATTTTCCTTATACTCTCGATCTAATGGAGCGGTGATGTGGATATAAGTTAACGCTGAATATAAGAGTACAGCAAAAATAGATTATATATAAATAAAACTATTGCCTTGGTTTTTACATTATTTTTTATAGAAAAAAAAATAGACCACAGAGTTTAATACATGTTAGACATTTGTTTTATTTATTATTGAGTTAATTGCTGGTAATTGTAGTTAAAAAAATGTAATTACTGCATACAATAGTGCTTTATTACATTTTAATGTAATCAATCAAAAAAGCCACTTGAGTTTATTACGTTTAAAGTCCAACACAACAATCATACTTCATGCTAATATTATAAATGCGAAAGTTTAGATGGATGGATGTTTGTTAGAGCTAGTAGTTTAATCGGCTAAATGGATTTCGATGAAATTTCGTATAGATGCAGAGGATAGTCTGGAAGGACACATAGGCTACTCACATTTGTTTTTTTATATCCACGTGTACGGAGCCGCGAGCGAAAGCTAGTCATACTATTATAATTTACAATGATTTAGTAGTTGACTAAAGTAAACTTTGCAAGTTTGTGAGCAGCATGAAAGTTGAGATAATAGTTATATTGAATCAATTGAGTTGAATATTGGATGTAACTGTTTCCAGTTGTGGAAATTGCTGGTCAGTGTAATCCTACAGTAAGCTGGCTTTTAGCTTCAAACGGAACGTTTTGCTATTTGCATTTATCACGGTAGTACTAATCGAACTGTTGGCTGTCTAATTGAGTTATATCCTAGCAGTAACAAGTATTACAATAATTATTTAACTCAGCTTATTATTAGGAGTTATTATATATGTAGGGTTGGCGCGATAAAATAAACGGCCTTCTTCTTTTATCACTTTATTTTTCACCCTTAACCCTAGTTTTACAAGATAATAGGTTTTACTTATTTTTTCGTCTTAGAAAACTTACAACTATCTCTTGGCGTCTTTCCGTCTATACCTTTCTGCATTCACTCAGTCTTTCATACGTCAGTCAAATCAATCACTCACTCTAGTCATCGTTTAGAAACAACATTCTTACATCTTCGTTCGGAAACACGCACTCACACATCCCACATATACTACTATTAACTAAATAAAAAAAATGTCATTTTCTTAAGTCCGATTATAATGCCATGGGTACAATTATCTATTAAAACTTAAGTCATTACGCGTCAAATACATCAATACCGTTAATAATTAAGATTTATTTGCTAAATAACAAATTATCAGTCTAACTATCGAAACGTACAAAATATAATACCAGTATGCGACCATAATAGGATCTAAAACTCGTAAAACGCAAGCAAATTCTTAGATATTAGTTGGGTTATAAATACATTTTAAGCGTCAGTATTAACAGAGAGTATTCTGTTGTTCATCATCTAGAAATGTTAGTCTAAAAATATGCATTGTTATGTTTCATTTCGGCTAGATAGAACACACCAGCTGTTGCATTCTTTTTAATACTCCGCAGAAATCGATATGTTCATTCGTGTTTATTAACTACCGACTGTACGAGCAATTTGATCTCGAAATCGACGTACATACACAGTCATTAATTGCATTTCGATAAATTCCAATCGGACTAGTTTCATGTGAATATCTGCAATATTTTCGTATACAAAGGTCACTGAATCTTTATTTATACATACTAACGTAAAATCTTAGTATAATATAAATGCGAAAGTTTAGATGCATGAATGTTTGTTACTATGTATCTCCAGACTCAATGGATCTCACTGAAATTTGGTACAGATGTATAGTTCTGACAAACACAGGCTACTTACTCAGTTTGTCTTTAATTCCGCGCAAATGGAGTCGCGGGCCAAAACTAGTAAATAGATAAACGATTACTAACACTCAACTACTACTACAGTCCCAAACAAAAATGTATTAAGAGAAATAACACTATGCCAATAGGACGCTGCCAACTTTTTTTGACAATAGCCCGAATTAATTACATGTTCCCTTCAAAAAAATCAGTTAAGTACTAGTTTTATTTGTGACGCGTCGTTGATATTATTATTACCTTACTTTGGCAATGAGTGAAACTAACATCAATATCGACATAAGAATAACTGTTTATTAATGGTGCATCGCGTGTACTGCGTCAGATTGCAGCAATGCTTGTTAGTAGACAGTCGATTGAAATGCCAGCGAAGCTATCAATTTAATTGACACAAGAATATAAGCAAGACTGGAAAATCGTAACGCAATCGACAGCTTAATATTTAATAGCAACATTTCAATAAAATAATGTGGAATGAAGGAAATATGGTTACGGATTACGGATATTTTGCTTGTTATATGTAAAATTAGTAAAAAGGCTTTACTCCTTAAAATGAAAGACGAATGAATATTGCACCTAATTGTTAAATCACTTAATGTTAGTTAACGCTATAGAAAATTGTTTCTTATTTATGCTATGAATAGCTTAACGATTAACATCCATAATCATGAGATTTCCAGATACTTTATAAGCAATGGCGGACTAAGAGGCGCCTGAAGGCAAGTGCGCTATCGACAACCTTTTTTGGATGATGTAATCAAATCGGAACAAGAATATAACGTAAATTACTGAGAGGTCCAATTTTGTCCATAGGCAATATGGCATTAATAACTCCGTGCGCGACACATTGTCTCTAATGCATATGCCTATTCATCCTGTCCATTAGAATTTCGCCTCTGGCTAAATGTCCTAAGAAACAAAAGAATGCGAGATGATGAAGATAAATGAGAAAAGGGGAGATAAAACTCATTGTTCAAAACGGTTTCTGATCTAACGTCAAAAATTTCTTGTAAATTATTAAATACTAGCTTTCGTCTGGGACTCCGTCAACGTAAAGTGAAAAAAAAAACAAAAGTGAGTAGCCTATGAGTTCTTCCAGAAATTTCATCGAAATCCGTTCAGCCGTTTAGGCTACAAAGTCTAACAAACATCCATCCATTCATCTTAACTTTCTCATTTATAATATTAGTATAAAGTATGATTTAATACTTCTATTTGCTTTTTGAACATGTATTATTAAATGATTTATGTGTGCAAGGTTGGGTGCAAGGACATACATCCTATTTCGGACGTTTCTGACCCTCTACTAACGAGAATGTCATTGGCATCGTATCCGAATCATCCGATGTGGCCTTCTATCCCTGACCCAGTTTTGTCGCACATTTTTATCTAATTTAAAATGATGTGGCAAAGATTAGAAAAAAATCGTCTCAAATTCTATCCAACCAACCCTATAAATTATGTACCATAAAAATAGAGAAATCCGTAGGTTAAAAGATGGAATTCTCGATCAGAGTTCCTAAAATATCATAAGTCTAGATGGTGTATTTTAAAGTATAAGATGGAATAAAGTATTCCTTCCTTGGAAATAAAAAAAAAAAAAAAAACAAAAGTGAGTAGCCTATGAGTTCTTCCAGAAATTTCATCGAAATCCGTTCAGCCGTTTAGGCTACAAACTCTAACAAACATCCATCCATTCATCTTAACTTTCTCATTTATAATACGAGTATTAGTATAAAGTATGATTTAATACTTCTATTTGCTTTTTGAACATGTTTTATTAAATGATTTATGTGTGCAAGGTTGGGTGCAAGGACATACATCCTATTTCGGACGTTTCTGACCCTCTACTAACGAGAATGTCATTGGCATCGTATCCGAATCATCCGATGTGGCCTTCTATCCCTGACCCAGTTTTGTCGCACTTTTTTATCTAATTTAAAATGATGTGGCAAAGATTAGAAAAAAATCGTCTCAAATTCTATCCAACCAACCCTATAAATTATGTACCATAAAAATAGAGAAATCCGTAGGTTAAAAGATGGAATTCTCGATCAGAGTTCATAAAATATCATAAGTCTAGATGGTGTATTTTAAAGTATAAGATGGAATAAAGTATTCCTTCCTTGGAAATAAAAAAAAAAAAACATAAATTAAAACGGTGGTTAGGCCTAACAATTGTGGCAAGCTCGTAGACCATCGTACGTGGGTGCGACTAACAAGATTACTTACAGGGCGTTGCAACGTGTCCCAGCCGTGCCGGTGTCACTCTAATTACTTGCGGTTTACGTGTGAGATTTCTCCTCTACGTGATTCTACACATATGTATCTCTCTTGAATATATTGTCAACGATGTTCCCTCGAATAATATTCTATCAATTAACTAAACATTAAAAAAATAATAAAGGATATCTCAAAGCATGTGAATAAAGTTCACGTTTTACTATTATAAAATTTTAGCTACAATCTATAAGCTCATCGGCAAATTGTTAATCCGAAAACGCGTAACAAAATATAAACCCGAAATAGTGACATGATTAAAACCGTCCTCTTATTTTACAGCTAGAAATGTTCACAAGATTATGTTATGTATGATAAAATATCAGAGGTTAAAAAAGGGATCGTGCGACCACTTATTACTTTGTTCCAAATAAGTTATATTGAAACGAATTCAGACAGCTTGAGTTATGTATTGTCTTCTGTCGTGAGCGCTTGTTGTTATTTATCTTTCGGTTTTTAGCTATTTGTATTGTTGCTTACAAAGTTTGAATACACAGGTTAAACTGTTTAAACGGAGCTGTGAGAAATGACTGCAATTTTTAATTTAAGTAGAGTAGGTAAAAACAGTTCATTTATGTTTAAATACATTTTATATAAATTTGGCTAGGTTTATGTTTGCCTATTAAAAGTTAAAAAAATATGAATTCTAGCATTTCTTACCTTCTTTCAGTTTCTTCGAGTTAAAGAACCTAAATTATGTTCGAAAATTTTCTGCCATTTAGTTGTTTAAAGAATTCTGAGTATATTATATAGTGTAGATTTAGTAAGAGAAAGTTTCAAGGGACTGTTTACATAACCAATATACGAACCAGGGTCTGCAGTTAAAGTTTTAATTGAATTTCTGTCCTAAAATGTCTCTAGACTATATCCAAACCTTGAAAATACTTCTTTGATCAATATCTTAAAATTTTTCACGTCTGCTTTCAAGCCTCGCCTTTCCCCTGTCAGGTCAATCACTTTTTGTTGACTAACCTTGTTTGAACTAAAGTTAACTAATTTAAGCTAAGAAATAAGCTTATTCTTTTAGCTTAGTCTTAAGCATAACAATATTATAGACATCAAAGTATATTTATTGGACAAAGCGTTGAAAGTATTTCAACAGATCAATAGCTGTCCCCAATTTTAACAGTAAATTGAATTGAATGTAAGGAATTAAAAAAAATAAACGATAACATATAAATAAAAGTAATAAGTAGAGATATGGAAAACAAAAAAAATAAGAGACGTTTTATTATTAAAGTAAATAAAGGGGAGTGGAGATTTAATTTATGTAATATTTAGGAAGAATTTTGGATGTACATACATATTTTAATCTCGTATTAATCGAATTAACAGTTTTAAAACTTTAATGGTATCGGTAACAAAATGAACACGCCGATGAATTTTATGATAATGGAGGTAAAAGCGAGCGCTAATTTTATTTTATATTGAAAATCCATCAACGTACGGGTTGTATAAATTATTATTATAAAATCACTTTGGCATTGTGTGTTTGAAGCGCCAATAGCCTAATGGTTTGGAATACGGTTTACAGATCTAGCGGTCGTAGGTTCAAATTCTGGTATTCGAATATTTTTAATAGAAGTTGTTCCAAATTGACTCTGCATCATTAAATTAAGCTTTCCATAATGTTTAAAAATTATTGAGAATTTGGTCTAAAATTAATATCATAAAAAATATATCAGTCCTCTTTAGCAAGCAAATAGCTTAAACACTGGTAATAGAGACTTACGACTCAAAGTAAAGTAGAAATTACACGATTCACAAAGTGAATTCTTGATGAGGTATGTTGGTCGTATGTGAAATATTATTGCAAGGTTACATTAAATACGTAAATTTCCTTGTAAATTACAAACTTCGTACTGAATATTTGAGTAATACGAGTAATTAGCTACTACGTCGCGGCGCTTCCTACTCTCTCCCAAATGGAATTATAATCTATGAACAAAAGAAATCTATGGTTAGTGCCGTTTTTCCTTTTTTTTTCTAGAAAAATCGTTTATATTTTTTTAAATTTCGTCATCTATAAAACTTCCTTTTGCAGCGATAATACACTAAACAGTGGTTGAAGTATAAAATTGTTAGAAACTAAAACAATTATTTTTTCATTAAATATCCGCTTAAAGAGATACGTACGAGTATATCTCACGGCGTATATCCCACAAGGCTCACACAACGTGATCGTGACTAAAGTAATAAGTTTTTAAAAGTGAAGAATAACGCAGAAGAGCGGTGGCTTACCTAACGAAGTTATATTTTAACGAAGAGGCGTTGATAATAAAAAGCACTCACGCCCGTGATCGTAAAGTAGGGGTGAACTCAGATTACGTATTTTCATTTTACACGACCTTCGGTTTAAATTTCTCGTTCAAATCTCCTTTGTGTTTAATTTAAATTTAAAAGATGTTCTTTCATCATTGTTGCAAACACAACAAGAATAAATTTGACCTGATACAGTGTCGAGGCCAAATAAATCTCACAGTTAAAAGCAGTCTGGCTTACAATAGCTTGTTTTAAATTAGTGACACCAATGGCCGGTTTCCCCTACATTTAACCATTCGTTAGTTTTTGGTTCGATAACATCATGAAATGCGTTTCCGAACTACGTAACTTGAGATTTATCCCGTTGAAACTCAGGTCAACCTAACACCAATGAACCACTATGTAACGATAAAATAAATGGAAACTTCAGAAACCTAGCATAAGTAATTTTTTTTTAAATAGTCGAAATCTTAAACTCGTATGTTATAATTTAACTCTAAAAGTAGATACCTAATCGTGGAACCGCAAAATAATTTGACCAAATTACTATCAAGTCAAATGGTTTAAAATTAACAACAAACATCTGAAGAATTCAAACTGTTAAAGAATTTTCGAAAACAAAATATACGTTCCATTTAGTCTTGTATGCATAATACATGTAGTCTAAAGCTCTCGACTTTAACCCCAATTAGATGGGGCACTAACAATGAGCTAGGGCGTCGCGTGGGGAAGGAAAATTGAGCATTCTCATTCCAAGTTAATCGATGAGCAGGCGTTCTGGTACCTTTCAACAACGTAAATGCTCTTACTAACATTTCCGTTTCATATATCGCTTTTGACAGACACAGCTTTTCATAATACGATTTAATTACAGTGTCTCCACTGTCTCTGTCAACAATGTTGTTGAAATGTTCTTATAGTATCACTACAGTTGAAATTTACGGCTACATAAGGACTGTGGTCGGTCAGTGCGCATAGGGAGTCTTTAATTTAGAGGATACTGCAAACTTCTTTAAGTGTAAGGTGAATGATAAAGAATGGTGAAAAACGTCCAATTCCAATGGGAAATAACGTCTATGACTGCTGTAACACGTTTTAAAAATAAATCATTTTATGAGCAATAGTAAATTTCAATAGCAATAAGTAATGAAAATAAAACATTCGTGATTGTAAAATACACACGCGAAATGGAACGTTTTAATTGTACAGTAATCACATGCAATATTTCAATAGCACTACAATTGTTTGAAGCCAAAACATTTAATGGTTTTAATTACTTTGTAATTTTCTGTAATTATTGGTAAAAGTTGGGGTTGTGTTCATTTAAATTGAGTGTCTGAACTGCAGGTCTTTTTTGTTTGTTTAATATTTTTAAAGGTACTATTTTTTCATTATAATGAAAAAAAGTTTCTAGAATTAAGTAACGATTTTTGAAAACACAAACAATTTTATATATTGCTTTTACGATCAACATTAAATATGACCACGTAATTTTACAACCTTCCATCATGCAATTGAATAACGAAACAATAGCTGTGGTAACAAAACAAAGGATTAGAAGACTTCGGTAAAAATAGTTAAAGCAACTGGGAGCAAAAGTTCAACTAATGTAATTTCGTATTCTCTACACGCGAATGCTTTTATACTGTAACTGGATTGCTCCATTTCTACCTACCTATGCTAGTAACGAGATCTAACTGTACCTTCAAGAACAATATCATCGGAGAAAAATAAACAGAGAAAGAAATTTCTCGCTTCCCCAGAGCTGTTATTGATATTCCCTTTGGCGATGGGTATTGAAATAAAACTAATAAAAAATAACCGTAGTCAATGATTTTTCTAAGGAAACTAAAAAGGTATTGGTCACTTTAAGTGCCATTTGCTGTATCGCTTTTCTATTCATCTTACCTTTTCCTCTAACTGTACATGTCAACCCTTTCATTATATTAAAAATAAAGAAAACAGACATTTAAACTTATCATTGCGTAGTCAGTGTTAAAGATAAAAACATCAAAGATAGGAAAAAAATTTTCATTGTAAATCAAGTCAGCTCAGAAGAAATCTCATTGCTCGCTTTAAAAGTGTTTAAATCCTATTCTTATAAAGCGTTTTCTTCAAGGGCGACGCAATTTATTTCCTTTGCCTTACTAAATATCAGCATTCAAATTGTCTTTTTGTTGCAAACTCTTTAGTTTAAAAATATAAAGATGTATCTCGTTAGTAACCAGGTACAGAATATTATAAAGAATACTGCTACTCAATATCATCACTACAGGCCAATTACCAGTTGACATCTGACTGTCTTATTAAAGCAATGGCCGTGACATCTTTCCTTTGTTGTATCAAATCCTGAATGGAGCGACTGTAATTCTGTTACCTTTCCGAACAAAAGCTCTTTAAATTGGCAGTCGTAAGTACGTGAAAGGCACTTTTAAAATATCTGATACGAATCTAAAGAACAGTGGAAAAATTGCTGCGCAATAATCTAATGGAAGAGAATCAAATCTCTTTTGTTCGAGAATTAAGTGAGTATTGACTACGCCTTACTTCGTCTTGCGGACAATCGTGACGTAATTCGATTGTTATTAGAAATTGATTATTGGGTTGGGCGTGTAATAAATATGGCTTTAAGAAATATCGCTGGACTGTACTATGACGATAAACAATGCCGTTATCTTAGTCACGGTATACATACTTAAAGTTTATTGCAATAAATCCGTTGTACTTAAATGTAATGAGACATTTATAGAAGTAAACTTTAAAAATAATAACCAACAAATCAAGCCGTGAAACATTACTGAAACAGACGTTCAAAACCTTTTTGATTTTCGATTTTGAATAATCTTCTCATCCCTTACAGAGATAGTGTCTTTGTACAGGTATCGTCAGTGGGGACATGGTAATGAAGAAACAAATGATCATCGCAGTGTAAAATGTAATGTCAATGAATACATCATTCGTTAATATCATTTATATTTTTAGTTGAAATTTTTGTTTGTAGCATATTTTCGAGAGTACATTTTTGTTTATTTTGTACACATGCTTCCGGCATATTTGTGATGTTCGCAGCCGTGCAATAAGTGAATTGAAATTTCATTCATTACTGTTATGTCCGGCATTTCGATAACTGAAATTAAAAATATCAATTTATTAACCAATTTCAATATGATAATGAATAAAGTTCGTATGTAGTAAATAGATCAAGCTTGTAGTGTAGCCGTACTAGCTTATTGTATGCTCTGTGCTTACATATATCGAATTCCATCTGGGAATTTGAAGGCAATCACGAAGGTATGGCAGAAACTCGATTGGAATCATACGCAATCGTTCTATTGCAATGATTAGATTGTATACTCGTATAGGTATTTGAGTTCAGTAATTCTACGGTGAATTGTAGTACATTATGTTTGGATATTTTTCTGGATTCAGTAATTCGATTAGAAGTTATTAATTTTGAGATTAGCTTTGGAAAATAAATAAAATATTTTTTCTGTCTCTGGTCTTTTAGTATGGTAACTAATCTTTACATTAACAGGTACTTTAATTGAGAGAAAAAATCGGAGACGTCTTACATTGGATTAATTAGCACAAAAATTGTTAAGACTTTAAATCAATTTGTCTCTAAAATACTAGGTTGACTAACTACAATGTTTAATAAGTTTCTAAAACATTGTTTTGTATTAAATGTAACACTATCTTTTCCTTTCTCTTGTGGCAACTGGTTTCAAGGACATCGTCTGAAAGTTAGTCTTTGATAAAGTTGAGAAAGTTGCTCAATGCCAATGGGTATCGTGCACTAATGATCTATATTTGTTACCTAGCTATTTAGAGATATTCTAGAAGCGTCGCTTTAAAGTTATATCATCGTTTAAAAACCTAAACTATATTCAACTAGCTTTCGCCCGCGAATCCGTCCGCGTGGAATTAAAAAGACCAAAAGTGAGTCTACGTGTTCTTCCAGACTATCCTCTACATCTTTACCAAATTTCATTGAAATCCGTGCAACCATTTAGGCTACAAACATCCATCCATCCATCCATCCATCTAAACATTCGCATTTATAATATTAGTAAGATTTCGTTCTTGTACATCTGATATTACACTTAAATGTCTTTACGTGATTGTTTCATAACCTAATTTTCATCTCATATTATCATGGTGGTCGTTGTTTTAAATAAGTTGTTCGATTTGAGAGGCGTGACACGTTAGCGGTTACGGATCGATAATTTACAAAGGACGATAACGTTCCCGTTTTTAGGCCAGAGCCAGATTTTATCATTCCCAAAAACATGGATTGAAAGCCAGCTATTATACATTACACGACAGATATGCGATTAATTCTGTAAATTGAGTTAAAAATATTGTTGACATTAATTAACGTAATTAACTGGTTAGGTTATTTAATGAAAAACACAAATTTGACCTTATACATAACCGTAGATAATTTGCGTGTGCACATTTTAAGTAGTTCGAGTACAATGTGTAGTTAGTCTATACGAGTCGTTCCGCTTGTCGTTCGGACGTGATTTTAATGTCATGTAATTGCGGCAATAACGCTGTCACCAGTTGGTTATTCATGAAGCAGTAAACCACTGCCGAGGCTGCGACGTGACCCGAATGTGGCCTGCGAACTATTCTCCCGTCCGTGAGGGCTGTGGCGAAATGATCAGCATCGTATGCATCGACTAATAATTAACTCGAACATTTTCTTCATTCAGTTTAAGCCACCAAAATGTCAGATGGAAAATTAAAAAAATCATAAGCTGACTCATGACTTTTAGTTTAGAAATTCCACTTTATATTAATGTATATCTTTAACGTTTAATTAAAAATTATTTAATAGTAACAAACGCATTTAGAAAATAGTACATATTGTGCCTAATCTACGAATAATTTAGACTTCAAGTTGGAGGCAACTTACATGTTTGGAAAGTTATATTTGAATTCATTGAACTTTTTCAGATATTATTGTTGAGTATTTTATTATATTACGATTGAAAAAAGCCCGTGCCAGGATGTACTGCGGACACTATTATAAAAATAAAAGTTTCTATAAAACTCTAACGAGATTTACTCTCGCTACGCTTCCAAATGGAAAAATGGTGCGTTTCGGCGAATTGTAACAAAGTTTTAATTAAATACGTCAATACCAAATTTGACGAATGGCAGGTGTTCGTTCACCAACTGTGATGCAAAATAGTTTTCTGCGTCAATTTTTCGATTATGCATTTGTTTTTTCAAAAACTTAACAGAGATGTAAGTGTTTTTTTATGGGGAATATCTTTTTTCTGTACACCTCCTCCTCTGTATGTTACAGGCTGCAAATGTGGATGTCTATGGGCAGCGGTCACTTCACTAATATGGCAAATTTAGATGGTAGCTTGCTCTTTTGCCATTTCATACTATAAAAAAAGTAATTTAAACAACTCCGGTTCAACTGAGAATTTAAATTTAAAATAATTTAATGTAAACCGGGGACAATATTTGTATAGTGTTGTAATTACAAAGTCTCATCAGTCAGCTGTGAATGTTTTAATAATGGGAGATGAAAACCTAATGAACTGTGTATTTTAATTTCAATTGAAGCGTTGCTGCGAGATATCATCAGGCGTTTCTCTCAATTAATTGAACTTTTCATTGAGTGTGATACAATTTTCGACAGCTATTATATTTTCTGTTCGGAGAAATATCGTTTGTTCACGGACAGCAATTTATACTGAATTGTACTTACAGATTTTCGTTAGAGTTATGTACACCGATGTCTGTTTTACCAACTTTTGTATTCTAGTAAACGTAAAAATGTATCTGCCATTACTCTAATTAATGCGCGATATTTTCTCCTAATTGCCAAAAATCGTAATCGAGGGCAAGTAACTATATTTATTAATCTTTATAACTCTAGAAGATTTCTATAACATTTTTATACATCATCTCTGATATACTACGTCAGTACCTATGTTGTCGTATAAATTTATGCGCTAAAGCTTTAAGGTACTTAACTTGAACCCCATAAACATTTCGCTTCTATCACCGAAGTTTAACATTGCTCGTAAACGAAGCTCTATTTCATATTCGTTTCGCTCTCGTTTTTCATATAGTATAAACATATTCGGGTTAATAGAGACATTTAAGACTAAATAAATTTACGAAGGCCCATGAACTCATTACATTACTCTTGATTTTAAGCCCTTAATGTTAAAGCTTAGTTAATTTTATAATGCTAGTAAAATAAAACTAGGACCAAAGTTTTAGATTAAATTATACTGCAGTTAAAAGCGACACAGTGTAGTCTATCCGGTGTACTTTGTCCTATTTTCGCTCGACGCAATGTGATGTAAGTCGACAAGAGTAGTCCAGAGAGACTAATTTTTCCCGACATGTGCTCATTCAGGCCATCTCGAGCTACGCTTTTCCGCCGCTTATTGCACTGAATTACTTAAGGAGCTAGTCGTTTAAACAGTATTCACTATAGCAATTCAAAAAAAAAGTGAAGCTGTTTAATGTTGTTTAATAAATAACTTATGCGAAAGTTTGGATGGATGTTTGTGATTTGTTTATGAAAAGTAAAATAAAATATTCTTATTTAAGGAAAAGTACTAAAGTAAATCAGTTAAGTGTGCATATTACATTTATATTTTTCGGTTGTATAGTTGAACTAGCCACTATTTTATTAGCAATTTTAATAATTTTATTTCGAATATCTTTACATGAATACAGCTGATACGCGATATCTTACGCTACCTTAACGATAACAATAGATTTTATTATCTTTAAACGTTGTTTATATAGAGACGTAATACTAGATAGGGATTATTTGAAATATCGGGATCGCAGGCGGCCTTGTGGGCTTATCGGTACAGAGTGTCTTCATCTGCTCGACACGGGTTATTGTCTGTAACATAATTAATCATAGAGTTTAATTATAAACCTTTGACCTAACCATGTCTTTGTATTCAGTGATACTAATCGCATTAGTTAATGCGTTTCATGTTCTAGATTATTACGATCAATGGGGCTGGTAATGTAAGGGAATAATTTATTACCTTAGTAATATTATAAACTAGTTTTCGCCCGCGACTCCGTCCGCGTGGAATAAAAAAAAAACAAAATTGAGTAGCCTATGTGTTCTTCCAGACTGTCCTCTACATCTATACCAAATTTCATCGAAATCCATTCAGCCGTTTAGGCTACAAACTCTAACAAACATCCATCCATCCATCTAAACTTTCCCATTTATAATATTAGTAAGAAGTAAGAAGTAAGATAGTAAGATGTAAACGTTTGTTAATAGTAGTTTTGATTTTAATAATGTATTTAAAATCAAAACGACTTTCGATGACACAGATGTTACTTACTAAGGCTAACAATTAGGCTACTTACTAAGTTATTTTTTTAATTTCTCGCGGACGTAGTTAGGGACAAATTCTAGTAAAATAGACAAGGCGATATTAATGTAAAAGCAATGCCACGAATTGTAAAATCGTATTAACATTTCAGTCTGTATATTCCAAGGCGAAGTAAGCTTTAATATTTTACAAAGCTTTGTGCTTCGTGGAAACATCTTTATGTAAGTGAATCAAATGTTATGCATTTCTACAAATCTCTTTCAAGTTACCTTACCGTGGTTTTCCATACCAGAAACATCTGTACAAAATAAATTACTGTATCTATTTTCTTGAAGATTATGAGATGGATAAAATAAATGTATATATGAGTATCCGGTTTCAGAAATCCATTAAGCTAGGATTGTATCGACATTTATGTTGATTAAAGATTTTCTTAAATTAAAAATTGGTGTGTAAACTTTTCAATCGGATTAACAAAAGATAATTTTAACATCGACAGTTAAAATAACGGATACAGAATTTATTTAAAAAAAAACAATTACACAAGTTAGTATCGCTAAATAGAACTTGACGGTGGTATCTTTAAGTTGTCTTTGTTCCTGGAAATATTTGAAAGTGAGCCAAGAAGTTTGTATTTTATATTTCCGTATGAACAGAATGAAGTTAAAGATACGGTAACATACTGTCAAACTACTCAAAATTATTCAGAAGAAAAGAAAGAAATTCATTTATTCGAAAAAAAAAAAAGGTATTACTCAGGTGTATATTACACGGTAAATATACGAGTATTAAAAACTCGTACGTGACGGAGAATCTTAGTGAAATAGATTTCTTTTTTGAAATAACAATTCTTGGTATTATATTTTATTTGTTAACTAGCTTAAGCTCGCGACTCCCACCGCAAGGAATTTAAAAAAATAAAAGTAAGTAGCCTATGTATTCTTCCGGCCGTTTAAGTGTCAAAATCTAACAAACATCCATCCATATATCCCTCTAAACTTTCGCCCTTATAATTTTAATAACATAAGATAACATTTTTAACTTTGTATTATAGATACCATTTTATAATAAAAAGAAGAATTTTCTTAAATAACAAAAATAAATGTTACTGTACTATAAAACATTGCCCACATCTTTCTTAGTACTGAGGCATTAGGACCAGTGATTATTATTTATATCCGGCACTTCAATTTACTTAAGAGGGAAAAACATTAACAATGAAGACGAGAAAAGACGCCTATTCCTATCAAAAGCTTTTAGAGAAATTAAATAAACGATGAAGACTAAGATTTGCTTTGAGCCGTTCTTTCAAAACACATAGAACGCACGTCAGTCGGCTAATATTCAAATTGGATTTTTTTTACATGTTTGTTGCTGTTGATTTCCACTGCTGTGATACCGGCATCAAAAGATTATAATGATACCCTTAAAATTTGGAACAGTAGACAAGCAATATTTACAGTTAGTAAGTCTTTCGTTTACCAATCGTTTTTTTTTTTCATTAGCTTCTTGGACATCAAAATAAGGATACTTTCAATATTGCTGTAAACTGTAGCTAAAATTAACATATTCAATACGTGTTCTAATAAATATTATGTACGTATTCGTAGTGAATATTTGAAATCACTTACCGCATAATAACAGCTTGCTCAGTTTGCCTCCACTCCTATAAAAATAAAATATATTGTTTGAGAATGTATTTTTAACATGCATGTAATGGATGAGAAGGTATATAGAGTGAATAGCTAAACATAGAGTATGATGCGATGAACGGTTATGTGGAGAAAAGCTTTGTATAATTAAAAATACAAAGAAGTTAAGATAATGATAACAAAAGAAAGGCGATGCTTTTACACATAACCGATTCATGATCCTTAATGATCTATTTTAATGAGAAACAACGTTTTGTATTTATAAATATTCTTATACCGTAAAAGAAAATACCCGAGTGGACTATTAAAATATAAAATTATGCTTAGGTTACTCGCCGATAAGCTTTCTCATAATGATTTTGAAATCGATCCAGTAGTTTTATAATTTTCTAGAAAAATCTACTTAAAAATCAATTTTTATCCTTACTTTATTAGACTATAAATATTTATTTTCTGCAACATCCACCTTTTTTAATATACATATTTAGGAGGAGGGTTCAATCGCATGTAACAAGAAGGACGTTAGGTATGATTGTGGTGGTACACCTGTAGAGGTAGAGGTAGAAAAAGGTGAATGAATTGCGTGAAAGGCGACATGATCAAGAAGGGAGTGATAACTGAGATGACGGATGATAGAGTTATTTGGATGACAAAACCGGGTGCGCCGACCCTACGGGAATAGGATAAGGTGAAATGATGACATATTTAGGTAAAAAATATTTTTACTTTTAATGTTTTAAAATGCATTCATTGTACATTGGAGCAGTCAACAAGTAATGTCGTCAGCACCTGCTTCCACATATTTTATTTAACAACCGGGCAATAAAATTGTAATCAATAAAACGCAATAAAAATAGATTTACGGCTCAATGCGATAACGGTGTTTTATAAAAAAAACTGAATTCGTCGAGTTCAGTTATCTATGTTACTATATAATAGTAAGACAAATTGTATTAGATGTTTTAAAAAAAACTTTAACTTCAAGTAGAATATAAGAACTAGAATAAAAAATAAATGACATGATCAAAATCAGTCAAAACAAATAAAATAACTTGTTACACCAGTTTGAGAAATATTTATGACGTATCTCAAGTTATAGGTATTTCCCTTTAAACTGCCTATCAATTCATATTCCAGAATATTCTAGAAATAGCTTGATATTTGCCGATAGGTTGTACAACTACGATATATCTTAAAGAAATTACCCAAACTTTTCTGTTAAGTTACATTTTACGAACAACCAAACTTGAATTCCTGCCAAGAATCCGATAGAACATAGTATTTCCGTTTCTATTTTGTTCTTTTTCTTATATCAACTCGACTTGATAAACGTTTGACAAGATAATGTAAATGTGATTATTTTTGTAGCTGTTTAGAATAAAATAATTATTTAGTTATTCCAACGAAATTAAAATAAAAGTGGTCAACACTTCTTACTTACTTAAAATACTCCCTTTTTCATTCAAGCCGTACGTAATTTAAACATTTGAATGAAATGTTTTAACTGTAATATGTACGAGTAGTTTGCAGCTGAATTCAATGTATTGAATAGAGCTCATGGGAGCTGTATACAATTCAATTTATGCACGAATAGGAACAGAGAAAAGCTTTCCATATCAGTGGACACTGCACTCAGCGACAATTGAACTCTCTACTGGGCAGGCAGTGACATCTCGAACTATGTCTTAATTCACTGCAGCGTAAAGATTCTAAAAATAATAACTTATCTCTTGTTACTTATCATGTATAAAGTTATCTCGTGACCCTATTTATAACAATCAGTTTTCTCAATATTCGTATTGAAGGCGTCAGTATAAACTGTTAATGTTCTACTATAAACCATGCACTTTAACAACTAAAATAATCAAATAAATTGATTCGTGCAAAAATAGATTTAATCCTTAAAAGCAACTCGTAAAAAAGCAAAGTGGCAGTCATTTATCTGTAACACGCTCCGAAGACATTATGCAGTGCCATTATCTGAAATCTCTCATGCCAAATATAACATGCAAATATCCGGCTTAGTATGCGAAGGCACGTTCTGCCTTCTCTCCGTTGTCCCGTCAATCCGGCGTCACTACGGTTGTCTTACCTTCGGACTTTATCGTAAAAGTATTTCGGTCTATAGCCAGTATACCGCGCCGCGTAAATCACTTAATCTATTTTTCTTCTGCGTTCTGAAACATCTTAAAATAGCTAACGAATCGTTTTATATGACGTAATACGGACGCCGGTAACCACATTTATAACTAGCATATACGAGGAAGGAACCGGTCATGCGGACAGTATCCGTAATTCAATTCGATTTAGCCTTCGGCCGAACTTGGGGCACACTGTCACCAGCGTCCGTTTCGGAGCAATTTCTACAAAATCGTATCGGCGTTTAGGTTTAGGTGCTGACTTGCACGTTGTTACGTTATTGGCTTATTGGCAATATTACATTCGGGAACTGTGTTCGTTTAAATTTGTTCTAAGTTTTTAGTAACGCTAAAAAAATTTAAGCATTTATTTAATTTCTTTTCCCAACTTCATATTGTAACAAGTGTCGAGATGTAACTGATGTCACCAGTCTCCTTTGTAAGACATCCAGTTGGGTATCGCGATGGAGTTTACTTCCGCCACTTAACGTTAATGAGCTTATAGTTTAATGGATATCATAACCTAGAGAGACTATTAGGTTAATAAGGCGCAGTAAACACGAAGTGATACTCTTAAAGGTGTTTATAATATCACATTAAATAAATCAACTTGGAATCAACAGCAGTAAAAAATTCAAAAGTAACTTACGGTCCCTGTTAATCCTTTTAAATATTTTTTATAAGCTTAAAGAAGTATAGGCTGTTGATTTTTACAAAGATTAATCTCGAAGATAGTAATACAATTACAAATATGTATTTGTTTCAAAAACAAATTCATTTTCGACATTGAGATATAACAATTTATATCAATGGTTTTCATATTTAAATACTTCTCTGAATGTATTCCTGTTCTGGAGATTGTACAAGATTTCATGAAAAATATCAAATTGTTAAATACGTATTTAGACGCGAGCGAGGACACTCATGTTCATCTACTGTGTAGTTATCATGTTTTAGATACGATGGACGTTTGTCGTGATTATCATCTCTCACTTCGTTGTTCGTCTTTCACTTTGCTTATGCTCAATGAGTTAGAAAACTGATAGAGCAAAATGTGGGCGTTCTGGAAGTCTGTGTGGGTGGGGTGACACAGTAAAAGTTACGCGCAAAGCTGTCCTTTTACATTGATATTGTAATATTGCGTACATTTATCGAGGGAAAGTTCAGAAATATGGGATTTTTATATTGTATTTAATTTATACTTCAACAATGAAATATGTTTAGCATATTACTCGATCAATAGCATACTTCAGTGTAGTAATTTAAGGGCTCTCACACAGACATCTTTAATGATGGGTGTTCTGCAGCTGTTTCCTGTTTATTTTTTATGTAGTTTCTTTTTTACTATTTATCGTAGGAGTAGAAAGGTATACATTGATTTAAGTTTTATTTTGGGTAATATGCCCTTATTTGTTTATTTTATTACTATATAAAAACCATAATTCATCAAGACGTCAATTTAATCAGTTCTTATTTGAGTTCCTCGGGTTTTGGTAAATTAAAAGCGTGATGCCGCATTTTTGTGAAAACCTGTCGGAGCTTTAATTTATCAGATTTCCCTTCACTCCCCTAAAGATAACTTCATTGAATACTTTTCGGTCTTATCAAGTCTGTTCGATTTTTGTGATGAACTTAAATTTACTTATTTTCAATTTACTTTTCTTTTGAAAAAAAAAAAAGTGTTTAGGTATTGGACGTGTTTAATGTAATCTAACAACATTTTTATTTAAATAATTTTGTTATTTCTACTACCAGCCCTGAAATTGGCTAACACATAGTTCCGTACTATGAGTTATTTCGGTATTCGGTAGTATATTCGTTAATAGCTAAGGCGATTCCCACACTTGAATCTACAAACGGCTGATCATAAACACGAACTCTATAAGTTTGACCAACTTAATTTTAATCTAACATAAAATCATTGTGAAGGTTGTTTTTTGAATGCCCAACACCATGCGAACTTTTTACTACAAAGCGAGCACTTTATGATTTTTTGTAATTTCAATACTTAGTACGCAACAGTCACGCTAGATTTCAATCAGAAAGACTTCCTTTGCCGTAAAACAACTACGCCCAAAAATAACCATCTCAAATCGCAAACGAGGGTTGCTACTATTACCTAAATAACCACATGAGATCCTTTTTCTCAAATAAAAGCACACTATTTAGACATTTTTAATACTCGATTATTAGGTAATGATCTATTTACCCACTAAACTTTGTAAAGGTAAATAAAATTTTACAGGTTATTTTGAGTTGTAAAGTTAAAATGTAAAACATTAAGCATATTTATATATGCGTAGTTACTATTATTTAACATACTGTTACTAAATCTATCACTTACGTAAGTACTTGGCTAATTACTAATTTACTTCTAACTTTTACTACTAAAATTATTTATAACATTAATGGAAATTAATATTAAGAAAAAAAAAATATTGTAAGCTAAAAATTTTCAGTAAATTAACCGCAAATACTATGCTAACTAAATCAATGTCTAGCTTTCTCATTCACGTGTGACATATCTAACTTATGTTCCCTTACATCAACAACTCTTCATATTAATTTAAATTTAATTATTCGTACTCGCTTCGTACTGTTTGCTTTCAATATAGTTGAAGTCTGCAACACACTATCAGTTCCACTTTACAACTCTCCGTGTGTGTGCACTTCGCACGTTCAAGTGAACGGAAAGTGTACATTGTCAATTACGACACGTGTTCTGGTCTAGGACATGACGTCGATTTAGAGTCCTTGTGTTTGCTACAGGCACAAGTAGTTTGCATACGATATTCTAGATTTATGTACACAACTTGTGCAACATTACTCAATAACTAAAACGACAGTTTCAATTTTGTTTTTAACTGCGTTGTATAAAAGAATAATAATTTTAATTTTTAAAAACCACTTTAATATAAATCGATGAAGACCGAACAATTTCTGTTATGAATACTCGTTTGTATATCATAAACGTTAATCCCAGTGTCGGCGAATCCGGGAAATCAGTACTGGAATAACAGTGAAACGGTATAATTTAATTTTTAATGATCGTCAGATGTCAGTCATAGCGCTGTAACTTTTAAAGCGACTGAATTAATTGACGTCATCACGAGTGACACATTTGACCTTATAAATCCATTAGGTATAAATTAATCATAGATTAACCGTCACGATACCCTAGAGGTTTTGTGTTCGAGTACCAAGGACAAACAATTGGGCATGACGCCTTAACGCCTTCAATGTAAGGTCTTTATAATAAGAAAATAATAAAAAAAAAACAACTAAAGCTCCAATAACTCTACTTAAAATTTTATGTAATCTATATTAGGTGCGACTGTATATACAGCAGGAATGTACAGTCACGGAAACCCACGGTGGTCCGCTTACAGAAAAATTGCTTTGTTCCTTGTAATCAGACAAACTTCGCCTCCACTTACAAATAAGCAATATCTATCCCATGACGGTATAATAATCAAAAGCAATTAGCTGCGTACCGCTGACCGCCTTTTTTCGTTCCTAGACATTTTAAAGCTGCGTCCTATTGGTTATTGTTCTGCGTCGTTGTCTCAATGCGTACAAGACTTTTAAACGAATATAGCTTTTAATGTGAAACACCACCAAATTCCCCGATAGTAGAATGATAGTATATTCGCAGTCCCTAATCGTAATTAATTTTATGTAATCTATATTAGGTGCGACTGTATATACAGCAGGAATGTACAGTCACGGAAACCCACGGTGGTCCGCTTACAGAAAAATTGCTTTGTTCCTTGTAATCAGACAAACTTCGCCTCCACTTACAAATAAGCAATATCTATCCCATGACGGTATAATAATCAAAAGCAATTAGCTGCGTACCGCTGACCGCCTTTTTTCGTTCCTAGACATTTTAAAGCTGCGTCCTATTGGTTATTGTTCTGCGTCGTTGTCTCAATGCGTACAAGACTTTTAAACGAATATAGCTTTTAATGTGAAACACCACCAAATTCCCCGATAGTAGAATGATAGTATATTCGCAGTCCCTAATCGTAATTAATTTTATTATAAATTGAAAACCAAAATCAAGTAAACATAACTCCCCTTATTAAATTTCATTATTTATTTGATCCTGTATATTAGACAGCACTGTGATGAAATTCCTTTTATGAAAGCTCCCTAAATTAAATACCAGGTATGGCATTATGAAAACATTTCCTTGGAAGAAACTGAAATTGGAATTTAATAAATATTATTGTAACATTTTCGCGGAGATTTGTATACCGAAAGACATGGTATTTAATTTTAGTTGTTTACGATTGTTTTAAACGTTATCGTCCAGTGGTTAAGTTAACACCATTGTTTTGGATTCAAATTCCAATTAAACAAATTTTTAATCCATAGTTATGTGACATTCAAAATGTAAGCCTCTTGTATCCTGTTTGCTTGCTCTTGTCACGTGAAGTTACTAAGTTACAGTAAGTGACATATCTATCTCAAAGTGTTCTTAAAATATTAACATCTCACGATGTTTCATGTTAACTTAACTTTGTATGCAGTTGCATTCTGCAATATAAGTTTATACTTCGAATATTTAACTGTTACATGGGTAAACATACAGTCAAAGACAAAATACACATTATAACTTAATTTAAGTTAGTATCGTTTTATGTCAAAGCTTAAAAGTCTTGCATAATATTCTGCTATATTTTCAAAAGACAAAAAATCATTTTTCCAAATAAGCATTTTATCTATCTAGCCGTTGTGAAAAGTGGCTACAATGTAAAATATGTAGCACACGTAATCCGAGTTGAATATTTCACTACGCGGCGAAATAAAGCAAGATTTATAACATTGGCTTTTCAATGTAATCGCACCTAGAGACAAATCATCGTAGTTGTGAATTTTCTGCTATTAGTTACTGGTTTATACTACGGTGATAAATCATAATAATCATCAATTCAAAAGGTAATGAAATGTCTTCATTATATATTACATACGATTTGATATTTTTTCAAAGACTGAATTTTTAACACGCAGAGAAATAAGGAAAATTGATGCCTGGCTTTGTCCATAGGTATAGGTATAGGCTTTAAAAACCGGCTCATCAGCAATCATTAAGGGTAAATCGAAATGTACTTATACTCGTACACTACGGAAAATCTTTTAAAATTTCAAGTGCACAGAGTCGATGTGAAGAGCCTCTGCCATTTTGTAAAAAAATCCGTTGACTGACATCAATATACGATTACATTTTTGACCTTAATTAGTTAGAATGTTTTTTTCGTTCCACATATGGGCAGTGTATAAATTGTGCATTTCAATTCCCGTACTATGGCTATATCAGACATGAACTAACGATTTAATTATATAATAGCTGTCGCCAGCGACTCCGTCCTCGCGGAAAAGAACTTAATTATTAGTCTACGCGTTCTGCATGTATACCAAGTCTCATTCAGATCCATACCTAGTAACAAACATACATCCAGCCAAACTTTTTCGTATAATTAGTAAGATAAGAAATAGGATTTCCAGGGCGGTATACATTTGCCAAATTTTGTTATTAACAGTTCCATGATCACGACACGTCGAGTCTATCGATGGCGCCATATTAAAATACACACAAGATAATATATTCATGTAACCTTATTTACTCCTACTGAATGTCCTTAATACAAACATTATGCAAATATTCGAACGAGAGGCGCTTCTCGGAATATCATATTTTTGTTTAATGAATGAGGCAACACCTTAACACACTTAAAAAGGACAATTTTCCCTCAATAAAATCGAAACGGCATCACAAATTCAATTGAAAACTCTTGAATGTACCTCACGTTAATAAAGGTGACTACATATTAGCGATTATCTCAGGTGATTCAAAGACTTTGTCGATTTTGTAAATGCAAGATTGTGATATCTTTCAAATTGATGTTGAAAAGATAAGGCTATATCCTGTTAAATCTCATCGCTATTTTTCCGGTATTCCAGTTAAGAATACGTCGCACAAAATACTTCTTTTAAAATGTAATGTGATATTCCTTAATATCGAATAAAATACGCATCTCATGGATTGCGGTCACTTAAATATTTTAGAAGTATCGGCTGCCTGCTTGTTCATTTGCTACCTTGTACTATAAGGAAAATTTTAATAAATAAGTAGTAAGCATGCCTGATTTTGCTTTTGTCTATAAAGTCTATCCTGTGAGTTTTTTATTTTCAAAGAGAGAACGCGTGCTCTTAGAGCATGTTCAAATAAAACTTACATATACAAATAAAACTTGATGTAACTAACATGAAGTTTCTTTTGTTGTCAACTCGTTATAGCACTTGATTGTTAGTTCGCTTTACTTTTTGAGTTTTGTCTAACCAACTTTATCCGGTAACTTTGTAACGTGCTGCAACGCTGTGTTGATATGTACTAAAATAATTACATAGTTATAACACACGAAAACAAATTCTTATCTTTGCTTTTCTAATCTATATACATATCATACAATTGTAGTGTCTGTTTGTAATATCAAAAGAAAAATTCCAGATTTGCGTTGCTGATAACGAAATTCGTATTAAATAAAATTTTGTCTGTTTGTCCGCAAGCCGCGTTTGTTCCGGGTAACCTCCGCAACGGCTGGGCCGATTTCGACGGGACTTTCACAAGGATAGGCATATTAAAGGCTACTTTTTTTAAATTCCGCGCTGACAAAATGGCGTAACGAGTGGTCCAAATTTGCGCTAACAAAGTTTGCGGGCGATAGCTCGTAGAGATATAACAATAGACTTTCGGTTAGGTCGGTTAGAGAGTGAAACCAAAAGTTATTTTTATGTCGTCACAAACTGGAGCTATCTTTAGTA
Organism: Papilio protenor; assembly: GCA_029286645.1. NCBI lineage: Eukaryota > Metazoa > Arthropoda > Insecta > Lepidoptera > Papilionidae > Papilio > Papilio protenor. The sequence continues at coordinate 1,392,921 of JAGSMZ010000033.1, read as the reverse complement.
TTATGTTTACACTTTCAACATTAGCCACGGGCTTCGTCAGCCGATCATGGAGCTATAAAATTCATATCGTCTTATTTGTAGAAATTTTCATTTATATTTGACATTTTTGGAGTCATCCCCAACCCTGGTGACGACCTAGACATTAAAATTATTTGTTTAAACAAACACACATTCTTTCATTGTTTCAGAAGTCAAAATGGGCTGCTTCGTCAGTAAAGATAAACTCACCAAGGAGGATATGGATTTCCTCAAAACTCATACGTCTTATGACGAGACCACCATCAAGGAATGGTACAAGGGATTCAAGGTAAATATAATTCTACGTGTAATTTGAAATTACGCATAAATCATAATTGGATCAAAACCTGGATTGTACGGATTTATTAACAAATATCGTAATTTTAAATCGCATACTATTTTAATTACAGCAAGATTGCCCCAACGGGCGTCTGACGCCGGCGAAGTTCGTAGACATGTACAAGATGTTCTTCCCGTCCGGCAACGCCGTCGAGTTCTGTGACCATGTTTTCCGCACCTTTGACATGGATAGGAACGGATACATTGATTTCAAGGTATCAATTAAATATAGTAACGCCATTAATCCATATGAAGCGATCCATTACACTGCGATGTTTAATTTATTATTGAAATGAATCTAATTAGTTTGACTTTGATGAGCAAATAAGCTGAGCGTAAATATTAATTCTATTATTTTGTACTAATTTGTTAATTGCGCAGCGCCATCTATTGCAATATTTTGCTTTATTTAACCTTGCGAGATATTTGTCTTTTGAATGCTAACAGACTGTTGGGTAATCGCCGTGTATCGAAATTTATGTTTGTTATAGGAATTTCTGCAGGCGATCCATGTTACCTCCAGCGGAACCCCCGAGGAAAAGCTTAAGTGGGCTTTCCGCATGTACGATGTCGACGGCAACGGTGTGATTGACATCCAAGAAATGACCAAGATCGTCCAGGTTAGTCAACAATACAAACTATGTGACTAGAAATCATTTATTTCCGTTTGGAAGTCTATACAGAGCAGAGTGCGTCAAAGGGATATTCCCGATTGTCATATGTTTAAAAAATCACAATCTCTCCCATTAATCGACTTTAGTTAAAGCAATATTTATTTTCACCATTTACTTAACAATAAAATAGAATAAAGCATTATATACAAAGTATTAAAACTCTGTAGGCGGATGTGACAGCAATACGCAGATGGATTGCTTGAACTGAATCCTCAGAAATTAATTTAATGATTGAATTCGATCAATCGTCATTATGGCACGGCTACGGATTATCAACAGACATTTTGACAGATTTCGTGCTTTAATAAACTTTTGGTACTATATCAAACTTAATTGAATTACATTTTTAATATCAACTTGTCATCATATTGCTATATTGTGATTGATTCAATGGACATCCTTTCGTTTGCGTATAAATACCAATGTATGTTTATGGCTTAGAATTTCAGAATATTATAATGAAAAAACATTAAAATTTGATATAAGTTTTAATGTTTGTTTAGTGGAGACGAGTGGATTAAAAGTCAGGAAATTGTTTCTTTTACCGATTCTTACGGACTAAAGTAATTGAGTCTCAAATATAAAAATTGGCGATATGTCGTAGCGAGACCGGTTGTCTAGGGTTTTCAATAATATTTCAAAATTATTAACAAAGTTCCTCACTGAACAGTTCACTGATCTTTAAATAATTAAATGCAGTTAATCTGAAGAATCTGTACGTTTTAGTCACAATAAACGACCCTTATGGCAGGTTTCCCAGCTACGCTTAACCATTCGTTAGTGTTTTTGGTTTAATAAATTCATGAAATGCGTTTCCGAACCACGTAACTTGAGTTTTACTTCGCTGAAACATACGTCAACCAAACGCTAATGAATTACTAGGTAATGACAAAATAAATGTAAACTTCAGAAACCCAGAATCAATGCGGCAGTTAACCAAATAACAATTATTTTGATTCCAGGCGATCTACGACATGCTCGGCGCTTGCTCCAGCAACCGGCCGGCTGATTCCGCCGAGGAGCGCGCTAAGAACATCTTCGCGAAAATGGACGAGAACAACGACGGCCAGCTCACTCAGGAGGAGTTCCTCAAGGGCTGCCTCCAGGATGAGGAGCTGTCTAAGATGCTTGCGCCCTAAGCTGGCGTAGCACCACAATAGCCGCAGTCCGGTCGCACTAAAACACTTTTACTTTGTACTTAGGTAAACGATAACCCGACGGCGTTCACTAGCACAACCCTATCTATTTGAGGATAGCGCGACATATTTCGTCTTTTCGGTACCGTTTCCGATTGTATATATTATCAGTCAAAAGTTTATGGTAACTAAAAAACTAAGAAAAACCATAATTCATTAAAATAACTTTAAAATGACATCTCTATGGAATCAATGATAATATAAAAAGGAATACCTTACGAGTACAATACCATTCCTAGTCTATGGGACGCACAAAACTTATTAATAGTCTTGGATTTTTTTTATTGCAATATACGCATTTCATGTACCGTATTATGAATGTGAACATATTTAGTGCCGCTGTCGGATTATCCAGATCGGGATCTCATTACAGTAACCGAAACGTAATATTTTTAATTTTGTTACGTCACCGGACTGTTTTATCGGGATAAATGTATTCTATGTCTTATGAATCTTCATTGTGCTGCACATTTGTCAATCTTATTTTATTTGTAAGGAAACAATTAGTGTTACATGTAAGGGGAGAGGATCAGATTGTATTTATATCATACACGATATATGTTTTCACACGAGATGGAACTCAACTGAGAATGCATGTTGCTGTTGTTGCGCACTTATGCTACTTTCACACGAAGACAGTCAACGGTCAGACACTTTTTGTCAACATTACAGAGGCCCTAGCCCTCGGTAATTGTAACATCATTGACAAAAGTTATTAGATATTTGTACAGCAGGTGTAAAGCACACCGACAAATATAATACAAATTTTTATTCTGTCTCAACTAAACAATATCAGTACTGTTCTGTTCCATTGCTCTATATCACTGTGTGGCCTCGTGTGAAACTATAATTACCATGACGGGTGCACTTCGACTTACCGTTAGCAATCTGATCATCTCCGTTGGTGGTTAAGTCTAATTATGTAACTTTAACCAAAAACTTATTTATTAATAAGAAGCGTAAATAATAACGTCAATATTGGTGTATTTTCATGTTCATTATTGGTGTATTCATCTATTCGCGGAATTTTATCCATCTTATATGGGTTAAGTTGTAAACTGTAACCCTTTAGATTAAGCAATTTCCAGTTTTAATTTAATGCTTTACCAAATAACATGTCGTATTATAGTGCTCCAAGATTTATTTTAATTAAAATCTCTAGGTGTATTTAAGTATTTAAACTTATCTATAAAGTCATTTTCTTCTTTTCTGCCTACCCACTACTGTGCCTTCTAGTTCTCTGTACAAATAGGTTATTCAGTACTTTATTTATTTTAAACTTTAAGCCTTCCCTAACTATCTATGAATTTAACTCATGTTTAGTTTAACAATTTTATTAAGAAGGTGTGCTTAACTTCTGGCCATGAAATTTTTACTGATGAAAATTATGTTTTAATACGCGCTTACTTTTAAGATCTTATTATTAGTTTTCAGTGCAGTTGGAACTTTTCTTTTGTACGACCTTGTATTCCCACCACAGAAACATCTGATTTAACAAGTTTATTGTAATGCCCGCTCCGCAAAGAGAATAATGGAAATCTGCTATTCAATTCGGTGGTAATTACTTTTTTGAAATGTGTTAAATTAATATTCTGCACTGAAAATTAATAATTTGACCAATGACATTCCATGTTTTATATTAATTGTGATTTATTACCTATTTTAGTGTTTGGAATGGATTTATTGTTCTTACTTTGTGACACTTTTTATTTATTTTACATGTTTAATATTACATTTACATTTTCGGAATATTTTACAGCTCAGTTTAATAGAAATTATATTATCTGTGCGTAACAAGTAAAAAATACGCATTTTATTTTATTTTTCTGGGGTTATGAATTTCGAATCTAAAGTCAATTCAATGACAAAAATGTTTTCATTGGTATCTCCAATCTCTTGTCCTTTAAATTAAATGATCCAAAACTCACAATATCCTAAACACCGTATCGGAATATGTTATTATTTATTGTATCTTAATATGTATTGACAAAATATTTAAAATGTTTATTTAATTAGCTTTATGTTTCCACTAAAACATTTAAAGTAAAGAACGTTATATCTCAAATTCAACTCATTTTGATAGGAAGAATCATGCGACGCGTGTATAACGCTATCCAAACTTAATGGCGGCTCGGATCTTTCCACAACACTGCGCAGAACATTATATGTCGACAGGACAGGGGTCGCTATAGGAACTTTCCTCCAACCGCAGTGTGCCGAACGCGCAGACATGCGCTCTCTGGCCAACTGTGAGCCGCCATAATTTTTGAATTTAATCTTATCAAGGATTCGATTAAGGGCAACAAAAGGACTGATGCACATGAAGAGGGATCAATAATACTCATCAATGGTGTACCCGCTAGCAGGGTGTTGTTTAACATATCACGAAATGGCATTCGAAAGAAAAAACTGGGAAAAAGTACCTTTATTTAGCTCCTACACAAATACCTAACATTTCATTATTACAAGTCTCATTATGAAAGCTAACCTGTTACTTTATTTTAAATTAGTCCTTTTTCTAGATAATATTTATTATTAGTTTAGTATAAATATAATTTTTCTATTGTCACAAAATGTATCTAAGGGTTGCCATACGCGAACTGCTTTAAGCAATCAGTACCGACAGCTTCAAGCGGTCACCATACGGCCACCGACTGCAATCTGTGGTCTGTGTAACACAAACGTCAAGCAGACTGTCTTTTGCTTTAAGCAGTCCGTCTATGGCGGTCCCTAAGAGTCTGTTTTGTACCTAGATTCTGTAAATGATATGAACCTTTTCGATATCTGAAAAGAAATTGTGTTGTAAACTTGCAGAAATTTTATTTTGTTTTAATAACTATTATATAATTCAGTTTAATGTTTAATTATGTTAATTATTTTAAATTAATTCGGAAATCTTTATCTTGGAGACCTAAAATTTACAGCTGTATCTAAACTCGATCTATGTGTCTATCACTATCTCTTTCCGTATAAAGATCTTAATATTTATTTTGTATGGTTATTTAGATGTAGCGAAACTATGAAACGCTTCAAGCACAATTCGTTTTGTACACTATTTGACTATGCATATTTCATAAAAAAAAGTAGTGCATATGTGTCATAGAGTAGTTATACATTAATATCTAATTAGTGGCTATCGTAAAAGATAATCGCATATTCTAAATTTGAATGCTTTTTAAATCTTTTGTGATGTTCTATTGTTTTAACTTCAAACTTCGAAAGTAAGTTATGAAATTGGAATTAAATCAGGTTCAAAAAATATTTTCAAACTATCAGATATTGTATTGAGTAATGTTTATTGTACTTTTTCAAGAATAAATAATCATAGTTACTCTATGTCACTTCATACCATTATCTTACACAAAACAAGATGTAGATTTAAACATTTTGGTGTTAAAATTGGCAAAATAAATCAAATGTAATGCTAAATTGTTATTTTCATTTATCTTGCTTAGGAGATATTATAATATCTATGCTAAAGGATGTTTGTATTGTTATTTGCTGTCCAAAAACAATGATCATGTTATTTTTAATATTTGTTATGCTACTTTTAGTTGATACTGCTATAAATGTAAAATTTTTGACTTCAATTTTAATGTTATCAATAGGCACTTGTATTAGATGGAGTTAACACCTTATTCCAAAAATGTGTTGTATCTCTAAGGAGAATACATATTTTTATTGATTCACTCCTTGCCTATTCGTGTATAATATACAGATTACAAATAAATCACATATTTCATTTTGTTTCACCCCATTTATGTTTCACAATTTGTAATACTTTAACTTTGAATAAGATTGTATACAATACATATTTCATCACTTACAATATTGCACACATGCAACATAACAAGCAACATTGAAAGCAATACAACATTTGCTTAACTTGCAACTTAAAAAGCACAGACATTTATTTAAGTAGGATAAGGTAGGGGAGATGTAGGTTAAGGTAGACATCTGAAGAGCGAAATTTCTGTACATTTTTCCTAATAATATTTTATGCGAATGCTTACACAGATTATTAAGGTATCACGTTTGAATATAATGAAGTAAGTATTTTATTTATTTATTATTATTACATACTTCATACATAGCAAAAGACCTCTCCAAGATTGAAACATTAAAGCAAAACCAAAAAGAACACAGCTTACGATATGAGTAATTAGGTATCTCACCATAAAAATATCTTGGTAAACACTACTTCTAAATAAGATTTTCATGTTAAATGCACTGGGTATTAAAAAAACAATGTCTTTAAAGACATTACAAAACAATATCTGTTATCACATTGACCTGAACAAATATAAACGTTTTCCAGACTTTCCACACACGCGAGTATATAAGTAACAAGAAACATTATAATTCAAAATAATTAACACTATTTTAATCGCAAAATATATTAATTAAACAACATGCAAACCGGACATCCGCTGAAACCTTGTATTACAACCAGATGGCGCTGCAAGAAACGCGAGGTAAATTGATTCAATATAATGTTGTCATGTAACTAACTCGTGTGATTGTAAAAATTTAAAAAAAAGTCAAAACACTTCACTATTCTAATAAAAACTATTCTATAAATAACGAAGATAACATTCTGAATACGATTTTGTATGCAGCTGATCGTCAATTTTCTTTTTAGTTTTAGGTTATTTTGTAGATATTTATTGCAAATTATTATATTGAGTGTGTCACATATATATGTGCCTTTATTAAATTTTGTTCGAATTTAATGAAATAATTTGATCTCAAGCTAAAATTAAGATGAAAAACAGAAAAAATGGTTTTCATAACTTCATAACACTGATCGCTAAATAATCCACGATTTATAGCCTTTCCATTTGTAGAGATGAGTGTTTCGTTACGTTTTCTGACTGACAAGTGACGTCACCTTCAGGGTTTTCATTCTATCGTTCAGTCGCTCACCTGTGTAAGGTAAGGTTATCTGGAATCCTGAAAGTTGTGGAATGCTGAGATAATTAGATTTACTTTTTACATTATCATTTGGATTAATTTTTTGACTTTATTAGCACTCTAATGTGATTAACTTATAAAATTTCTTAAAAATACGTTATTTTTTTACTACTGTGACTGACATTGGTTATGTTTGAGCTTAAAGACTAGGTAGGAAATTAGGACTTCAAGACCTATGTATTGGAACGAATGAGATAAAAAAAAAACTAAGAGTTTCATGTACCTTACCGTTTAAATAAAATAATAAATTTAATCGACAGTGACCTTCAGTAAACAATAATACATTTTTTTAAATTATGACTTTTAGTGCCATCTATTAACGATATTGTAAACTACTACAGCGGCATTTTGATAGTTTTAAGCTGTGGCAATAGATGGCGCTAAGACAATTCTTTGAAGAATTTTTTTATTGAAAACTAGAAGGAAGTCAACCACAAAAATGAGTGTGATTCATAAAAATACTATGAACTTGCTTATAATGTTTAGCTGAAAAATATGTGTGATTTTTTTTTATTTAAATTCTAATTTTGAATAACATTGAAAATTAACCAAATTCGAACTCTCCTTCACAAGAAAAGTTGTTTTCGTAGTTATGATATTTGTTACTAGATGGCACTATTTTAATTCCCATGCCTATAACTTTTAAAATATAAGAAAGAGCTTTCAAAGCGTAACGTAATATTAACTTTTAACCACCACAGTTCCGGGATTAGTTATTACAAAAAATATTCTTATGGTTACTGCGTAAATTCTAAAGAATAAACAAAAAACAATGTTTAGCGTTGTGTAAAACTTTTAAGTATTGTTAAATGATATTCGTTTTATTTAACACAGCGAAAAGGGGAAAGATAAGTGTAAGCAATTTTTGAAGCATGTGGTATTTTTAGTAAAATGTATTCTGTTATCTTACAATTTAAATACATATTTTATTTCTAAACCAGCAATATACATAGTTTCCTTTTATATAATAATTTTTAGTAAAATATTACATTATGGGTTTGAAAATATCAACTTCTAATGAGCTTTTTTCAATAGATATAAACAATGACTGGTAGGAACCAGAAGAAATGTGCAAAAGCTGGACCAGGAGGTCCAGCTTTTGCACATTTCTTTGCATGCACATAAAACTTTAAGAAAGCTTACAGCAGTAATTTACGCTAGGATACTTGTCATAGAAAGTCGCATATTTATCAAAATACTTGTCGAATAACCTCAAAGTTGCAAGCAATGTAATAAAAATAGGATATTGTTGTTAAACCATAAAAAAAAGTTCTGTGTGCAACATTGTTGTACGGTGTGGCAACGCACAAAACGCAGCATGCGATGCGCCTACACAGTACGGCAACGTCGCCACACCAATGATTCTAGGATCACGAAGGACGAAGAATTCGTCTACATTTCCTTATAGTGTTTTAATTTAAAACGATTAGGAAGTAAATTTCAATTTAAATAATAGTACGGTAAAAGATTCGAAAATGTTATTTGAATGCTTTTTTACGTGATTTCAAGAAGATACATTAAGATCCTAACTGAAGGGATGAAACGAAATGCGCAAACGCACTGTCACATATTTGAAAGGATGAACGTAGCCGTAAACTAACTAGGTATAAGAATATAAGCTAAGTTCTCTCTTGATAGACCCAACTACCAAATAAGTTTGATGTAGAGAGAACAATATTAAAATCAATATTATGTGGTGATGATTTCCTAAATCATTGTACATAACTGTACCTGGTTTTATAGCTACAGAAGTTGTCTTTAGACTAAAAAAAAAACGATCGTAGCATAACACAATTTCCTTGATAAGATAAAGGTCGTGATTTTTATTTACAATTCAATTAATACTAATGAAGCAAAAACAAAATTTATTTTATGTTCTTTATCGCTCTTAAAAGACTTTCTATTAAATCTTAATTGAAGTTGTTAATAGAGTGTGGACTCGACTATGGATAAGTATGCATAGACTGTCGTAATAAAATAAAACTTTCTTAATATTATCTGCTACTAGGACAATCTCTAAGCAGAGCCAGTAAACTTTACTTATTAGTAGCATTTCTTTATTCAGATTTTCATAGAAAAAGAAAGATTAAACAACAAAGTACAGATTAAGTAGATTCAAAACAAGCAGCTTACTGTCCATTCAGATTTATTCATACAAAGAAAATTCCTTGTTAAATTGATTTAAGCTCCGTGCGTGCTTACATGCTTAACTCGGAATAGGTACGTACGTTCTAAATTGCGTATTTAAATAAGTAGATTATATATAAACACACACATGAAGGAGTTTATAGAGACTGGCAGAGTTAGTTCTCTGTATGGTGTATACTATGCGTGAGGTGGGTCCGGGGGGTGGCCGAAAAGGCAAGAGGGTCGCCCCCCCTTCTCCGACGGTGTATAGGACGCGCCTGAGGGGCCTCGTCCAGAGAAAGTAAAATATCCTGGTATGAGGGGGCTAGTATTGTCAAGTCGATATATAAGTATAGCTTTAAACTATATATTGGGGCCCCGTACTATAGCCCGTGAAGCACTTATTTACATACGTAGTATATAAGTTTATCTATTATGCAGATATAGGAAATGGAACAGGTTGGGAAAGGGATTCGCTTGGAAAATTGCTTACATATTGGACATAGAAACTTTCTAGTTATTTCGATTTGCAATATTTAAGAATCAATTGTCTCTTATAAATGTACCATCGGCTTGGGTATCAATTTCAAAATCAAATAAATCTCGTAGTATTTCCCCATAGTGCATATTGCACCTCTTTACCTTATTATATGTATTATTTCCACGTTTTCAATTCAATTTTTTTTTTATCTCTTAATTTTAAACGGGCGATAAATGCAAATATTACAAAGAAAAGTGGTAAGAAGCAATATAACTACTTGGGCATTTTAATTATACCTAATATGATTAGGTACGTCATTACCTTAAATAATTAATACTTGACGAAAGAAAACACAAATTACTGAAATGTGTATGACAATAGTGATTTAAAACACGTTGCTGTATTTATTTATATTTTGTAACTATATAATGAAATTGTTTTCCTTTCTTTCGTCTAAACATGACCTCGATAAATTGTAGTCGGTTATACAATGTAAAAATAGCCACAGGGACAGCGAACCGGCTCCGATGAAAGTGAAAACAGGGAAAACGCATCAGTTGACTACCCCCACCCTCTTTCACCCCCTTACGTAATCGGAAACTTGTGTAAACAAAATTCGCAATGCGTTTTCCCAATTAGCAACAAAAATGTCTTCTAAATAATTTCAAAAGATAACAACATTACAAGTTGTGACGGTAGCAAAGAAACATTATTTTACTTGTAAAATAATATTTTAAAACAATAACAAAACACACTTTATTGCAATACATTATTGCAATTCTTGGTAAAACGGATGTGATAGATTTTTTTTCTGTTTTAATTGTATAATCGCAACGGCGATGTTAGATAGTAACGACAGGCGAATGTAACCTCTATGTCAGTAAAAATTACGCTCATTTTTCCTTATATTTGAATCCACTTGTTTACTCGAAATACTGTCTCCACGACGAATATTCCCGGATAAGAATTCTATGGCTCACGTTACCCTAATTAAGACAAGTGTATTAACAAGAAATCCATGTTGTTACTATAAAGTATAAAATTTTGAATCTGCAATAATTTTTCTCTGGTATTTATTTTGCATTATTGATATAAAATCACTTAATTACTCGATGTTCCGTTTGAATGTTTAGCTTTTATGATGAGAGATAGGCGTTCGTATCTCAAACAACATAAAATATAATTTAGGTTTCTTACATAGAATATAAATGAATTGCAGTGCATTACAGTAGATATATCTACTAAGGTAAAATTGAATGCAGTAGACTATTTGCAATTCCGATTTCACAGGTATTGAAAAATAAATGTATGACAAGTAGATTGCATTTGAGATATATTTCAGAGTCGATATTTAACTACATTGCCTTTTTTCATTATGCAGCAGTATCACTTACTTTACATGATTTGTAGACATTAATGTATTCGAGAAGAAAAAACAAGTAAGTAAGGAGGCCCATCCACTTACCAAGTTGATGGGCCTGCAGACATTTTGTTATACAAAACTAGTTAATATATCGGTACTTTATTTGTTTATAAAATTTCAAAATATAATACGCCTTTCGTAATTACGAATAAAAATCCACGTTTCACATCTTTGTAATTTAACTAGTGTTTGATTGTTTAGACAAGTTAAAATGCTTGAGGGCATGGCGAATTACATTAAAATTGTGTAATATAAGTAAAGCGTTGGGGGACTGGAGATGATAATCGATGGCGTAGGCGTCCGAGCGGCGCATGTAAATGCGAGTAGCGCACCAACGCCGCGGTCCGGAACCTACAGCCGCAGTAGCCTACATCGGGAGGAATGGAAAATATATATCAAGCCGAGCGAAAAGTCCACTACACACCCCCGGCCCGGGGTGGAGGGGTCCGGACGTGCGTTCGATTCAAACGAGCCGTGGCCGCCCTGCGCTCGAACCCCGAGCCTCGAGCTCAATTTTATCATCCAAGTCAATTTAATGCATGCCGATGACTTCAATAAACATATTCGACTCCTCTGCATATTCAAAACTTGTCACCTCTCATCCGAACTCACAATTACAACTACGCAGAGATAGTCCTTTATTTTAAAGATTCCACTGTCGCTTCTTTACTTCGACAAAAAATACGAGTATTAAGAATTTTGCCCTGCAGCCTTGAGAAACTCCCGCTTAAATAAATATGCTTAAACCCGACCCTACCTCTGGAAAGAGGAAAAAATATTAAAAATTAAGAAAATATTTGTTTTACAGTTAGGCAAACATCTCTAATTACGACCTGTTCAAATTATATTTTTCTTAGCAGGACGGCGCGGCGCGGGGTGGCGCTCTAATTAACATCTATTACAGGTATTTCGGTAACAGAGGATTATCATTCGGCGAGGGCGCTGAGTATACTCAATTAAACAAGACCCTCGAATACTCGTTCGGACCGAGAGCGGTGCCTACGCTTGCTTTCTGCCAAGTAGACACAAAATTATCAATACTTTATTAATTTTGTTATTTTATAATTAGTCAAGACGATTTACCAGTTCTTTTACTAAAGTAAACAACTTGGTAAGTTGGAGATATTCTAGTTTCACTTTCAGCAGTAGGGCTTGTACCAGTGGACTTTAAAGTGTGCTACGAAGTGAACGTAGAAAGCGCGTTCCCAAGCCGGTGGTCACCCGTACGTAACGCGTGCCACCCCGCCTACCGCCACCCTCTTAAAAGCCAGTGGCGAGCTGCAAGAGAAAGTGGCCCGTGTGTACACTCACATACATAGAAGCATCTTTGGCGAGCGCCGGCCAGGGGGAGTTGGTCCGGATTATGTGGAGACGGCGCCTGCCGCCCCGTATGCGTAAGTGCGTATACACAAAGCCTTCCTACATACATTTGCATAGCGACATTGTACGGTAATAATGTATGTGACCACTCCGAACGCCACCCTGCGGCGACATCTTTCAATAGATCGCCTGGCCTCTTGTTCTGCGTCCCCCGTGCCCGCTTCCGCGTCTGTCCTCTCGTGTCCCTGAACACCGTTCTAATTTAAACAAGCCTGATTAATTTGAACACCTCCCTACATTATACATATTTTGTCACAACTACCAAGATATTCTTACAAAATTCTTTTGATTTTCCTCGAGTACTAACCCAATCATATTTTGTTAATTATTTTTTTTTAATTTCTTATCTTGAAAAAGAGAAAAGTAAAAAAAAAAAACTAATATATGTATATTGTGATAAGAATGTGTGTGATTCGATCTAAATTAAAATTACTAATATTTCGTTTTGATGACGTTCTTTGTAATGTTTTTCTGAGACATCGGTATAAATGAAAAGCTATATTGAAAAAATAATAAAAATACAAGAAGAAAAGTAGTTACTTCAGTAGTTGTTTCCAATAAATTTTTCGATAAAACTTTGAATACGTAATAACATATGAGTAGGTAGGCATGTCCATATAGGTAAGAGGATTTCTTGAAGTTTCGTCGATATAGCAGGGGTGTGGGAGGAGTGCGGGCGGAGGCCCGGAGGGGGGCGGGGGGCTCGGACGCACGCACACAAGCGCACGCAAGTGCGTAGTGTGCGTATGTCTTGGACATACACGTTACGCAGATTTCTCTAACGATTTTCCCGGAGTGTGAAATGTAAAATAAGGGGTTAGACGAGGCAGAGCTCTCCCCCGCTTTAAGTCCCTCAAACCCCGCGCTTGCCAAATTGATGACCAACCACCCTCGGGGAGATCGGTTCAAATTTAACACATATCGTATTTAAAAGTAAAACACTTCAGAACCTTATTCTCTCATTAATTTTCTTCTCTTTGTTATAAAGTAAAAGCAACTTTGAAATAACACTTTAGCTTGGACCATTAAAATTAAAACCAACATTGGAAAAAAACTGCGGCTTTAAAGTGAAACCGAACGAAAATTAGATGTTTTTTTTTTTTTTGTAAAATACGGTTTTTATCAAAAGTACGAAAACTGCTTCATGTAATAATCACACAAGTACTAATAATTAGTAATAATGCTTCGGTATTAGGAAAATCAATCCAAGATTTGTTATCTTCTTTCTTCTACTTTTAAGGAAAGAAAGCGTTTATTTCATCATCTACGACTAATCAATAATCAACATGTATCTTACTTTACTGGTTTTAAAGTTGCAGTGATTCTAAGTTGATACAGCCTATTAAGCAAATTAGACCCTATTTTGTAGGCAATGCGGTTGACATTTCGTTAAATTCAACAACTGATTTTTCTCAATTCTAGCTTTAAGAGAATAAGGGTTGGCCATATTGATTAAAACACTAACATTTACTACAATACAAAATCTAGGTTTCCTTACGTTATGACGATAGTCATCTTTTATGCCAGTAGCTTAAGCAATCCTTTATTCCGACTTTTACATACTTTTAGACTACTAACTTATTGTTTGATCCTAAAATTAGATCTTACGAGGAGACCCTTCGTTACAGTTTCCATAACATTCTAAAGTATAGGATTTTTATTTATTTTCGTGTTCGATTATAAAATACCATGCTGTAGTTTTAGATTACACTAGCTTTCGCCCGCGACTCCGTCCGGGTGAATAAAAAAGCAAAAGTATGTACCTAATATCTCCGAGATCTGTTCAGCAGTTTAAGCTACAAACTTTAAAAAATATCCATCCATCCAAAAGGGTTATTTATATGACTAATAACATGATAATATTATTCTTTTTACATGAAGTTCTTTGAAAGGAAGGTCTTTTTAAAAGAGCGGTTGGTTTATCAAATGTTAAGTGATCATTACCTTCAGCGGGTATTTCACATCAAAGGAGTTGCAGGTGGGTCGTTAGCTTTTAGTTTAATAGAAAGGGTTATTTATATGACTAATAACATGATAATATTATTCTTTTTACATGAAGTTCTTTGAAAGGAAGGTCTTTTTAAAAGAGCGGTTGGTTTATCAAATGTTAAGTGATCATTACCTTCAGCGGGTATTTCACATCAAAGGAGTTGCAGGTGGGTCGTTAGCTTTTAGTTTAATAGAAAGGGTTAAAACAAACACAAAATTGTAATTAAAATATAACATTACCCATATATAAGAAATAACATGAACGCTATATTAAATATTTGAATGTTCATAGAGGTTGGTCAGGATCGCATTAAATGGTAATTGGTAAAAAGAAAATAACGCAAAATGTCACACTGTATGTATAACTGTTAGCTTCTAGAAGCTGTGAATAAAGTCTTTTTATATACGAGTTTTCTGAGTTCACTGGAAAAGAGCACAATCTACGCATGATATTGTATAAAAATTTTCCGATTGCGTATTTACGCATTGGTATTTAACAAAGTAATTGATATTTCCATAACCTTGATACTTATCCTTGAATAAATACCGTCCGAAGAATTTATGTACTCTGTATTTGACATATACGGGTGTTTACAAACTTGCAATTGATTTTTTTCCAGTCTTTTTGTCGTAGCAACTTGGTATAAAAAGAAACAATCGTATGCGACCTCACCGTCCGACATTTTGGTATAAAAAGATACCGAATTTGCACGACATATACCATTCTCGATGAGAATAGGCGATATGTTAGCAATAAGGTCATTCACCATTACGAGGGACGAATTATGCACTTTATTTTTAAGAAAAACCAGTTCTACGAGTTTTATTGCGTTACAATTATTTTTTACAAAAAGGACTTTTGAAGGAAACTGACGTACATTAACACGAAGTCAAATCAGTATTATTTTCTAATATTATTTTTATTCAAATTAATTTAGGTATTATGGGTTTTAAAATAAGGATAAACAATGCCATTTTTCATTAAAAAATAACTCGAGGAAGATTAAAAAGAGAAAAAAATGTGTCTTAAATGCTTCTTGTGCTGATAGAACACGGAGATATATTATAAGATGCCTCTAATTATGCTGTTATTGCTACATATAAGTATTGATATTGAAGAAAACTATATTCGTATTTCGTACTAAGGGTTACGCTTTTAAATTGTATAAGTAAAAAAGTACGAAGAGTCTACTAAAGAACTGTACCCAATTCTCTTTCTTTTTAAGCTCAAAATTGTAGTTAAGTTATAATCTTAATTAATGGATAGATCACTTAAGTTGTTTATATAAATTAAATCACAAGCACTGCGTAGTTAATAAGTGATTAAAACAAAAAAAAAATCGCTTGACCATTCGACATTCATTTAAGGCATTGGTAAATAACAGTGATTGTTCTGGAACATGGGTATATCACGATTATTTGCGTGTCAGTTGCGAGAATTCGTAACGTTATCGACAAAATTTGTATGAGATTTGTTGGTGTACTCTACGCCCGGTAGGGGCTCTGCACAAATTCATCATAACTTTTGTCGATGACGTTACGAAAACGTTCGCCCGAATATTCGTGATAAGCCCTCAAAACCGGTCTCAGCGCTCGCCATCGCCACCCCCGCGTCTAACTGTTTCGTTTTTTATTCACACTGCATTCCTACGCACCCCATCCCTTGCTGTTGCTCATGCTTGCATCCATCGTGTGAATCTTTAGATTTAGACAATCGAATTGATATAAAATAAAACTATTCCGGCTTAAATCTTTTATGAGGTTATTTTTTACACATTATTCTTTATTTAATACATATTAAATTAAATTACCTACCTTTTTATGTTATCTTTAATTAATTTTCAATATAAGCAATAACATAAAATTGTACAAACATTTTTTTATAATGTTAAGTTTCTGATTTAGATTATATTACTGCTAAAACACCATGTGGGTATCTAAATAACATTATCTACTTATAGCTAAAAGAGCTTTTAATTTTGGATAATCTCGCCCAACATTTTATCTACAAGGATACAATATATAACATTTAGCACGTGTCTGTAATTTTAACTACAATTTAAAATATATAAAACTCTAAAGTTTAGTATGGTATCCTAAATTGCACGCTTGTCGCTGCGCCAACGCATCATTGTTTTCGAGACGTCTGTGTGTGTTAGCTAGAAGTTTTTCTATAGATAATTGCACACTAGCACATCTGCAGTAGTGTGTCGAGCATTTCTCGGAATCATCGTGTTGTAAAGTCATATAACGTCTTGGTGTGAACGCGGTATGCACAAAATATCTCTGTGTGCGTGAGCGTCTCTAACTTGTTGGGGAGTGCGCTGTTGCTAGATGCATTTTTTTGGTGCAGTCTTGTAAATTTGACAACGTCGCGCAATTTGGATGCTTCAATAGATTTGAAACTTGGGGCGACTTTTAAAGTTCTGCTATAGAATTACAGCATTCACTTTTCTAAATGTTAACCATTTTATGATTTATTGAACTGCACTTGTTTATATTTTTGCGACAGTACAATATATCTTATTTAACTAATATTAGAAATGGGAACGTTTAGATGGATTTTTGTAAGAGTTTGTAGCCTAAACGGCTGAACTGATCTGGATGAAATTTGGCATAAATGTCGAGCATAGTCTGGAAGAACACGTAGGCTACTCTACTCACCTTTGTTTTTTTTTTTAATTCCACACGGACGCAGTCGCGGGCGAAAGCTAGTTTTGAAATAAATCTGATTCTGTGCGTACCTGATATAATTTAAATGTTTACCGCGAATTACAATATGTAAAATCTGGGGTGTTCCTAGAATATTTTTCAATGTGACCTCTTCATAGAACCTACGGTTACCAAGCTTTCAGAAATATAGCAGGACAATTCTTTGAATAAAAATGCTAGAAGGATTATGTATGTTTCATCATAACTACATAAATTTGTCTTAATTATTAATTCTAGTTTAGAAGTAAGCAACAATTGTGTATCGGTTAAATTGATATGAAATTTTGAAAAATATTCCTAAGTCATTTTGACCACTTTTATGTACTAAGATGAATTAATCTAGAGTTTGTTTTATGTTTGCTTCTACAAAAATGTACTATTTGATAAGCTCGGTATAAAATTATTACCAATGCAGGACTAATGTTTTATCCCGTACTTTAAAACATAGAGTTTGTACACTTTATGCAACAGCAGCATGCTTGAACATGATTTGTTTTATCCGGTTTTTAATGTTAAAGTGGGTTTCCGCTGACGAAACAATCGAGTAAAAATGTAGTTATAGTTTTTCTGATATTTCAAAGGGAATGCTAGAGATGGTTATGTAAAGATGGTGGTTTATCACACTTTATTAGACTAATTTGTTCCAATAGATGGCGTTAGTTGTATATTTTTACACGAAAAGTTCTAGTTTTGATTTATAAACGTTGAAAGATAATTAAGAAACGATTTTATAGCTTAAGCACTCATAAAGTCGAATTACATAGCGAAACTATTGACAAAGTCTGTGCCGAATAATATAAAAAACTTTTCATAAAATGTCCGTAATGTTAACTACGCTTGGTCAATTGGAAACAATTAATTCCCATAACGTCAGTGATATTTTTTATATAATAAAGTCGCATATAATTTACATGTCTGACCTTAATTACACTACCTACCGAATTGCATCAACATTACAACTAGTTTATTTTGAATGTTATTGCGTCTTTGCGTTTTCCCTTAACTCCTTTGTTTTTTAATTCAGTTTTATTGTTGTGCAATAAAAATAATATGTTGTTTTGGTCAATCAATCTTATCTTACTTATATTATAAATGCTAAAGTTTAGATGGATGGATGGGTGGATGGATAGATGGATGGATGGATATTTGTTAGAGTTTGTAGCCTAAACGGCTGAACGGATCTCGATTAAATTTGGCATTTCGATATAGATCATAGTAAGGAAGAACACATAGACTACCTACTTTTGTTTTTTTTTTTTAATACCACGCGGACGGCGTCGCGGACGAAAGCTTGTAATAAATACAGGAATGCTATACACTATAATATTTTTGTGACAATTCTTTTTATATGTTTAACATTTTTTTTGCAGATACAGAATGTTAAAGCTTATAGGCATTGTCTACAGGAAGACCTCACGATAAGAGAAAATGATCAACGTATCAATCACAGCTAATCACGTTGATTCTAGACTTGTGGTCGTGTGAATCCTCCATTCGGATAACATGAACCATATCCTACCTCAAGCTACTAGTTTATTGGGAATGGTTACAGGAAATGTTATCGAATTCATCAGAGATCTAGAAAATCATTAAAAAAAACTCTGTATCACAAGTCAGATTTCGTAATGACATTCAAATTATTATTCTAAAGTTTTAACAGCCTTAAGCTCAAGTAGATTAAAGGTACCAATATGACCTATTACAAGTGGGATCGCTTTTGAATGTCAAAATCTTTTTTGTTCCCCTCAATTTTTATAAGTACATATAACATATTGAAATAAATTAAATTAAATGTCACCTGTGTATACCTTGCACTCAACATGATACTTGTTTTCTGTGTCTCGGGACAATCATTTGAATTTGTAAACTTTGTAAGGATCTAGCTGGTTCTCAGAATTTTAAATTATGTTAATATTTTATGTGTGATTTATTTATATTATTCGAGATTTAACAGATATAAAATGTTGTTATAGTTTTGAACAGTTAATTGTGAAATTCAAGTATTAAACTTGTCAATGAATACTATAATCAAGCAGCTATTTGTTGAGGCATTCTCGAGTATTCAATATTTACTTATCTATACTTCTATACTATTATAATAAAGCGTAAACACACACTTCTTTGTTACCTAAGATGTCAGCAATAACAGCATATTTTTGAATAATTATTTTTTTAATAAAAAGCCCTACACTTACGTCACGCTTTAGGGTATATATTTTCACGCCATTAAACTTAGGGGGTATTTTGGATAAAAACTCTAATGTGGGAAAGAGACCATAAGTTGCTGTCAACATCAAGAAAGAAAGATTGCTAAGGTTTGTCATGTCATGTCATTTTGACATTTGCTATTGATAATTTAACAAATGTAAACAATAAAATAATGTTTTTATAATTTCACGCGGATGAATCCGCACGCGAACAGCTAGTGTAATATAATTAACAAAAGAGAGAGCGTCTGTGGCGCAGTAGTTAAGCGCTTGACGGACCGAAATATATGTGTCCAAGTTCGATCCCCATGACTATGACAATGCGATTTAGATTTACGAATTTCATAATGTACATTTATCCAAAGTTATTACGACATGCTACTGAAGTAAAGCACATATCGGCAAAAAAATTGAAAGATGTGTGAAACCGAGCGACCCGCACTAGGCCAGCGTGATTGGCTATGGCCTAGTCACCTCTAACTTAGGCAGGCTCCGAGCTCCGGGAGCGAGTGTCCCATATATGACTCGACGACAACAATAATCATAAGTCGCATACAAAGAGGACGAAAGTAAAGACAGATATGTTTTTTTTATTGCGTCCAGTAAATGCAAATCTTTAATAGTTTATAACTTGTAAACTGGAATGCCTGTACTTCCAAAATAATCACCAATTGGAATATTTTCAGGTAAACCACAAATCTTGTATGCGTTTCTCTAAAAAAAAATGTAAAAAAGTCCTGCATTGTATTTACCGGCAAAAGCACAACATTATAAACAAATAAGCGGATTCAATAAGAAAATTGCAGTTGTTGCAAATGGCACTAATAAGTTATATAATTATAAAAAGTAAAAAAAGGATAAGAAACCCGTTTAATACTTTTACTAGTAAAATTGTATGCTTTTTATTGCTTTGTTCTTCGTATCTATCGGCTTTCTAGCTGCCAATAAAATGCCTATTGTGTAAAAATTCACTGTAACAGGGTGTTAGCGGCGATTCCTGGAAACTTATCTACTTACTACAGTGTGTCATTGTTTTCGCGCGGCTCTCAAATGGAAGCATTCATTAAGTTTTATTGCCCTAGCTGAGACTTAAATAGTATTACAAATGTTAAAAAAAAAATTATAATATTTTTATCGTGGAATTGCTAATGAATAAATGCTGCATATTTTGGTTTAATTTGAGGATAAAGGAATTTGGGATAATAATTTTTAATTTATGACTTCTTTTTAGATCTTTCAAACTTTTGTAAAGTTAATCTTACTTTTAGTATTGATATATTTTGTATTGATACTTGATACTTTAAGTATTGATATATATTATGATTATTTATAAAGTAAGAAGTTTATTTTTATTATAACAATTATTTTGAGACTAAAATAAAATAAATGACAAAGAGGTATATGAACAATTCAGTTGCATATTTTGGACTTATTACTTTAACTTCGAAACATAAAAAAGGAGTACAATTAGATCACAAGGAATTAACCCAAATACAATGTAACTATGATAGGTGATATACTTAATAGTTGATTAATTTCAGCTTGTTCTCGTAACGAAAGTTGGCAAAGTTTTGTGTTGTGTTTACACTCCATGTGCCTCGTAAAATATCATGAATGATACAGTTCGCGGCGAGGGGATTAACACTTTGTTATTAGGCCACTTTGCCAGCTATTATGTTGTATGGAAGTTTTATTGTTACGAGTTTATACGAACTATGAAAAATGAAGCTCTACTTACATATATATGGGCGTGTAAACCTGTACGCGTTAAAATGTCTTTAAAACTTTTACATTTATTTTGCGATTGCAAACTATTAATTTTTTCATTTTTTATTTTACAGTTAACATATTAGGTAAATAAAAATGCGAAGCATCGTCATCATCATCACCAGCTGACTATATGTCCCCACTGAGGGACTCGGAGCCTACCCTAAGTTTTAGAAGGCCTTTGTCAATGATATGTATGTCATGACTGAATTTAACAATGCGGTAACTTTTAATCGACAGCTATGATACACGCTGTGGGGATAACTCGTTTATTTTTATTGACATTGTTTTTTATCTTTAACCAAAAGTTAGATAGGATGAAAAATAAAACTTTTTTCACAATTTTTCACTGGTGTGATAATTTAAATAAATACATTTGAAGATTTTTATTTTTGTGTAAATACACTTATTCCTTATTTAATAGGTCGAAACAAAGGGTCTCTTTAGGTAGTAAAAACAGTGTTCGTATATGTTTTTAATATTGTGTACGTCTTATTCGGACTCTTAGAAATACGTTAGATTTTAAAGTTAAATGTATTGACTATAATTTTTTTTCTATGAATGAATATAAATATTATTAATGAAGGTAAGCTTTGTAGTCGTCGCAATTATAGTAAAAATGTTTGCTAAATTTAAAGGGCCTAGATAATATTAGTAGGAAGTAAGGGAGCGAATGTTAAGTGGCGAGGGGAGCGGACGTTGGAGCGATCGGTATAGTCCGAGAAAATCGATTTTCCACCCCTCATAGTTTGCATGGCCTGTCCGGCCGAGCTACGCACTTTTCTTCTTCCCTTAGAAGAATAAAAAAGTTGTATTTTGCCGTGAATGTAGTATTTTACAGAAACAGATACCGTAATCTATATTTTTATTACGTATAATGTCTATTTACGAAAAAGATACTATTACATTATAATAAGTATTATAATGTAAAATATTTTGTACAGTATTAAAATATGTTTTATATTATAGTACATATTATAATGCTTAATAAGCTCTAAGTCTTATTTCATTTAGGTGATGTTGAGTATTATGGTCTCGTCTAAAAAACTTGTTTATTAGTGCTTGTTTCAATATATATCTCGTTTATTAATTATATACATAATGAAAAAAAAACTGAACAACACATTGAAACTTAGAAGTAAACATGTAAATTAATTATTTGTTAAACCTTGAATTTATTTATAACAGGTTTAAGTATACTGACATGAAATGATTGGTGTTTAGGTCATTGACTTTGCCCCAAAAAACAAGAGAAGTTTTCATATTTACGAGTACGTATACAAACTTTATAAAAAAAAATTAAGTTATCTATTTTCCAATAATACTGAATACTAATTAATTATACCCTTATTATAAAAGAGTATATTGATTAAGGTAAACAATTTACTTATATCTCGTATTATTAAGTGTGCAATTTGTAGATTAATACAAACTCCTTACAATTATTTAAAATGAGATTTAAAATTTAGAAAATTTCGTCGAAGGGTCGGTCCGCCCGCATCGTAAGGGTGGCTGATATCGCCATCCCACTCGGACGCAGCATCACCGGACATTTCGACCGGGCATTTCAATTTTAAGAAAGAGTAGGGTCCGTCCCGCGCAGCACCACAGCCCCCTCCCCTCACCATTGCTGTCTCGCTCGCACGGACGACCAACAAAAGGACGCAAAAGCGATAACTTCATCACCACGGTCGGCTCTCTCTCGCACTTACGTATCGGTGGGGGACGACGTTGCGAATTGTTATTGAAGTCATGCCCCCGAAGGCGACTTCGGGAAGGCTGTCAGTTGCTTGTAAACGTTCGTAGCGTCAGTACCTGGCGACTGACCCGCGTTGCCGGTATAGCGGCTCCACTACTACTACAGAACGCATTGTGCTCCGCGTGCGTAAACAAGTGCCAAGTTTTAATAACAATCGCTCTGTGACTTTGTTAATTATAGACGTTTTCGTTTAATATTATATTACTATTTGACAATAATTTAACATGGACAATAAAGAAGGAACTATCCGTCTTTAACAAATAAATGTGAACATTTTTGTGAACTATTAGCAACAGTTTCCGAACAAGTTTCGAAAAAGTTTTATACCGGAAGTGTAGCTGACCGGGTCGCCAGTGTTTACTGCGCGCACGTGGCTTTGGCGAGGCGCTCGCCCGCGGTGCAATGCCGCCAAAAACTTTCTTCGTAAACATCGCGCTAGTGTAAACGATATCGTGAACCAGACAAAATCGCGACCATGACTTTATTTCGCATAGACTGATTCATGTCTCGACTACATGCAAGTCAAAACAAAGAGTGTGGGTCTTTTATTATTTTTTTTTCGTTGGAGGAGACGGAGTTCTCCCATAGATTGATGATTTAGATGGCTAACAGCAACGCCGTAACTTCGACCTTACCATCGAGGGACTACCACTGTAAGGTTTGCGATTTATATTTGGACACTCTCGACTCTTTAGAAGTGCATCTGCAATATCATAAAGAAAATTTATATGTCAAGTGGGGAACGCAAAATACGCAGAATGATTCTGACAATAACAACGGAAGTAAATTAAAAGTGGAAACTACAGTGTCGGCACCCGCCGATTCCAGTGACAACATGATCACTAAGCCCAGCCCAGAGTTCCAGCAGCGGGCTACGCCCGAAACATCGGCCCAGTTCCCGCACCCAGCGACACCGCAGAGCTACCACAGTGCACCTTCGCCCTATCAAAATCCTGATCAAACTAACTTCTCACCAGGACACCAATTTGGTAACAATTATGCACATTCTAATTTTTCACAAAATCAACATGCAGAGCATATTTCATGGGAACAAACGCAATATAGTCAAGAATATCATAAACCAGGCAGGTTTCATCCATATAACATGCAAGAACGAGTTTCACAAGTATCATCGTCTAGCCCACTCTATGGACAACCTCTAAATCAACCAACGCCATCGCCTTCGCCTAATCAATGCGATAAATGCGGATTTGTTTGTGACTCTGCCGTTCAACTCAATGAACATTGTAACACGGCACATGCAGGTTCGAGCTCAGCACCTACAACTGGAGCTCTGCCATTTCAACAATTTCCCGTAAAGTCATATAATAACTCTGGATATCAAAATGAAATTATTAAGGTTAAGGAAGAGCATGAAGAGTCTTCCGATATTTTGGATTTAGACTCGCAAAAAGTTGTTTACCAAGGAAATGAAGGAGAACAGCAGACTGTGACATATGAAGAAGCGTCATCACAAGGACGTGAAATGAATACGCGCACTATAATGCCCTGGGAAACGCAAAAGTTGTACAACAACCCCCAGTTAAATGGCGATATCTCCCTTTTTAAAGACCAAAAAATGTTTGGGGAACAAAAGCCATATACTACTGATACTAAAATGTTTCATCCGGATCCAAAATTTTCTTATGGACAAGACAAGTTTCTCGGCGTACATCACGATCAAAAAACATTTATGCATGTTGATCAGAAAATATATCCCGGAGTTCAGATGCCTCCTTTAACTGATTATCCGGGACATGTTGCTTCTTCTAATTCGGATATGAAGCCACCATACCGTCCGTATGATTCACCTACTGTACCGCAGATTACAAGCACTCAACCAGCTAATCCTACTTCATCTGCGTTACCCTCAATTGGAGGAAAGGGTGCTAACTGGAAGTCGAATGAAGCGAGAAGACCAAAAACTTACAACTGTACTGCATGTAATAAATGGTTTACAAGTTCCGGGCACCTTAAAAGACATTACAACACGACCCTTCATAAAAATGCTGTCAGGTCTTCCGGTCAACCAGATCCAGCTACAATGCCAATCTCAAGTCACCATCATCCAAGCCGTGACGCACTGCAAGCAAGGGCGCAACAACAGAGCGCTGACTCAAACACACAGAGTCCAGTACCTTCTGAAGATAGTCGCAGCGTCGATGATGCAGTGTTGCAGTCACCGTACGCATCGCAGAACTTCGAGCGCTCTCACCGTGTGGCCACAATGCAGTCTAAGTCACCGTATACACATCTTCAACAGGGTAATTTAGATAATAATTTCAGTAATAATCCTTTAGCTAATCATCCCTTGCAGCATCAGGTTGGGTCGCATCCCATTAATATGGGTAGTCAACCGCCGGGCATAGGTCATCCTAACGATAGTAATCACCCGGGATCTAAAGGGGCTCCCATTTCATCTTCGGGGAATCCCCCAAACGGGGAAGCAGGTCCCTCTGTTTCTCAAAATCACCATATGAGGGGCCTGCTATCAGTGTCAACCAGCAATATTTCAACGCCAGCTCTAACGCAGAATACCCCGGCTCTTACAGCCCACACGTTGCCGCCGTTCAGCCATTTGGGTGTCAACCCATACAGCCCGAGGTCTACGGATCCTTTGGGACCTTCGGTACCGGACCCCACCCACACCCCCTTATATTTGGGTCAGAATTTTCAGCAGACTATAGCACCGAGCTACCCAAACGGGATGGCCCCCCACGTTATGGATATGGCTATCAACAATCTGCCTATAGCCAATCCGGCTACTTTTGGTGAAAACACACCTGAAGAAGTCGAGGTTATGGAACAGGAAACGTCGAGTCAAACTGCCGGCGGACGCTTGCCAAGTTTCGCGCAGCTCCAAACGCAGAGTTTCAGCGTTTATGTTTCTAACTACGTCACACAGCCTAACGTGGGGGGTCAAGCTGTTTCTGATGAGTCGACCGCTGGCTACATAATAGTAGACCCGGTCCACTCTCCATTACAGTACAACAATATGGACATTTGTGGGCAAAATATGGATTACGAATATAGCTTTTCACCTAGAGCATCTAAAGAAAACTTGATTAATTACAATTCGGAAAACATTAAAGTATATCCATACGGATACGCGGTAGGAGGTAAAACTATAAAACGGGACGATAACATTCTACGTACCGATTCTAGCGAGCTTCAAATATTAAAAATAGAGGATATTATGGATTATGCTAATAAAGAAAATTACGGTGCCCAAATGAAATCGCCTGCCAGTCCCGAAAGCGCAAAAGCTGAGAACGAGAGTCGCGGCTCTCCTTCTATAACGTCGACAGTTTCGAGCACACCTCTCGCTGAACGTAATCAGTTGAAGAAGTCTGCACCGGCCACGGTGCACAAGTGCTACGAATGTGATAAGTTCTTTAACAAGGCGTGCTATCTGACACAACACAATAAAACTTTTCACTCGGGCGCTAAGCCGTTTAAATGTGACCGGTGCGGCAAACGCTTCTCTGATGACGTGTCTTACGAGGGTCACTACTTGAAGCACGCAGACAATAAGCCTTTTAAATGCAATGAGTGTCCGAAGTCTTTTAACCACAAGACAGATTTGCGTCGACACATGTGTCTGCACTCCGGCTGTAAACCTTTCGCTTGCGACCATTGCGGTAAAGGATTTATTAGAAAAGATCACATGGTGAAACATGTTGATATTCATATTAAAAAGAATCTCAGATCGTCCTCATCGTCGATATCGTCAACATCGTCGTCATCATCGTAAACATATCATACTGAAAAATTTCGGCCAGATAAAATCATTAAATTGGAGTTGAAAATAGTATGCACATATCATTTTTTTACCGATAGTAGATAATCGAATAATTGTTTTTTATCATATACGACTAAATAAATTTACATTATTACATTGGTAGCTCGGTATTTTATTATGTATATGTTATTCTTATTAAGGCTCAACTCCAGCGCACGCATTCAGACCGCCGGTTCGCTTTTTTGTTGTTCATTCAATCTAACCTTGTGTTCGATGCAAGGTGACTTTATGTGTCTGGGTGTCTGGGCGCTAAACATATAATTACGTGACGTCGGAGTAAAATTCCGCGATATTGTTTAGAATGATCCATATCATTTTTATGTTATAATTAATAGTGTATTGATGCAAACAGCGGTCATGTTCCGTTTTAGGTGGTTCTAGTAACTCGACCTTTACCATTCACTATGCTTTTTTTTATTTACGCTTCGTAAATACTAGAAAAGTTTAATTTTAGATAAATACTGTCTTTTTAGAATTGTTAATGTTAAACGAGTGATGGGTGTATTTTAAAGTATACTTACCATTAGAGTAATTTATGTAAATAATTGAAATTTGGGACTTATCTGCCAGACATTATATTAAGTAATTACCATTCAAATATTGTTTATATTTTAAATATTTTCTACATCGATATTTTTACCGAAATATTCCTTTTATGTAGTTTAAACTGAATTTTTACAATGAAATTTAATTATACCTGTATTAAAGATCTTTTTAAAGACGGTAAATGAAATTGACGATTTAAATAATTAAGAACCTACTTACGATGATTGTAAGTGATTGTGTCAAATAGGTTGGCCGAAAAAGTCGATAGAATATTTGTAGGGCAATTATTTGCCAACTGATTGGACAGCGCTTGTGTTAGCATGGAGTATGTATAGTGGATACTCGAAGCCGGGCGCGCCGGCGTCGGTTTCGCCGACATTACAGCGTCCCGACGACCGCGCCCTCTAGGAAGTGTTATGTTTTTGTTCTAGATGTTAATCCTGTATTTGGTTATTACTTTATTAATATTTTCCCGGTGCTTCCTATTATTATTTTGTCTGTTGACATTTGTTTTAACTTTAAGATAGTTAGCTTCTTTGGGATTCTGAAAAAAAAAAGTTTTTTTTTTTCGGTAATTGAATAATTTATATCAAATTTCTAAGTTACCATTGCGTTATTTGACGAATTTAGTTATACATTCCTGTTTCGTTAGTGGTAGGAAAGTAGTCTTCCTGAACGTTGCCAAATTAGTTCCGCCAACTATCTGTTGCGACACGATAAAACTTTAATTTTTAAGCTAAAGATAATAAAATTCTTTAGCAATAATTTAAAAAATAATGTAAATGTTTTTGTATAGTATTAATGAAATTAACATGATTTACGTAGGTATTAAAACCTCGTAGGCATCGTTTTCAATGAACTTGTATATATTTTTATGAAAGGGTCGATGAGTATGCTGTATGATGGAACCTATCACAAGTCTTGAAAGTGTTAAAGTTGCAAAATATTCCCGCCAGTTATATGTGATAGCAGCAAAACTTTTTATGTAGTATCGTTGTTTTATCCGCACTCATTACACTTCTGCGTAATCTCTCACATGTAACTCACGGAATATTTTGTTCCTGTTTAATTTACAATAATCAATGTCCAAGTGCTGTGTTTGTATCGAAATTTATTCACTTCAAAATATATGTGCAATATGGACATTGTATTGATTTGATTTTTGATAATAGTTGTATTTTAATGTTGATTATATTGCAGAAATATTTTTATACAAATAGAATTACACTAACAACATTGATCTACCTCATCGGCGACTATACCTATATCACTTAATTAAATATACATAAAGTTAAAAATATTAGAAAACAAGCAATAAATGTGGGCGAAAGTCGGAAAGTAACTTAGCCCCTCTTGTATTTTGAAATTAATATTAAATAGTTATTTAAAGGATACATATTGGTACAATCATTAAACAGCCTGTGATGTTGTGGCGAACACGTCAATATATCTTGCCGAATCATATCGTCTATTTTTAATGTATACACATATCATATTATATACCTTTTCCTGTCCACATGTACAGAGCTGTTTAACCAATATCATATATATGTACTGGGAATTTAAATGACCCATTTAACAAAGTATAAAGTTAAATAAATATTACTATATTGTTGAGAAAATTTTTGTATAACAGAAATGTTTTCTTAATAGCAAATGTAATAGTGACAGAATATATTATGGAACTTAACTACCTCAAGTAACGAGTAATAGGACTAAAAAGTGTTGTGAGGGTGTGCCGCGGGGTGTCGCTGGCGCCGTTTCCATTACTGAAACTAAATACCTCAACTTGCCTTTCTTGTTTTAGTTAAAAATAAATTTCTATTTAGTGACGGCGCGCAGTGCTCCTCGGCCACCAGTATTCATATACAAATATTATAGTGGACATATTTGTCTCCTCATACTGTTGATTGCAAACACTTATGTAGTAGTATCAGTTAGATATTAAATATTGTAAATATAAAATAACGATGAATTTTGTTATTTATCATATTCTATTATTGTATTCATCGATAGACTTATTTTAAAATAAGTTTTAATGTAGTGATTTCAAGTTTATAACAATAGAATATAAGTATGGAGTAAGTATTTTGTGATTTTTATGTTCTTGTAAATTGTATTATTAATTTAATTATCAGTTACCACATCATATCTGTTACATTCAGTTGAGTAAATTTGAAACAGACAAATACGATTAGATGTTGTTTTCTTTATATTATACCCTCGTATATTAACGTTGTCCGCACTCTCTGCGGCAACGTATAAGTCGTTTTATTGTTTACTTTATTACATTTTCTAATATTTCTTTATAGTAAGCGTAGCGAACTTAATTAATTCTAGGCTTTACTTCGAAGAAATGAACAGTTTTAATGATTAGGTTTTATCAGAACTTGAAAGTTAATACAAAAAAATGTGAAAAAAAAAGTTTGGATGTCCTCTGTAACTTCGAAGTTTTGCCTAGAACCTTTAGAATAAGATTTGACTATAGTTTATCCTAGATCTAGGCGACAGATCTGTCACATCTAGGGCGAATAATTTGAACTGCTTTGCGTTGATGTGTTCATGTGTTCCCAGACCTCTTCGCTTGTGAATTATCTTATATAATTATACAAGTAGAGAGAGATTGGTAATTGAACATTAAAACACATGAACATATCATATGATGCGAACATTTGGCAATGCGATTTTGTGTTACTTTATTTTTATTTGATAATTAAAATGTACGTTTCCAGTTTGTTAAAACTTTAATAAAATTAATTGTGTTTTAGTGAATTTTCTTTGCGATAATTGTCATTATACAAATGATTTTATAAATATAAAACACAAATAATTGTATTAAATTTCAACGTCGACCATCCAATAATTATTGGATCAATAGTATTGCTCGTTTCAGATCTGTCAGTTAATATATATTTAATGTGAAAAATTCTTGTTTTATTTCCCTACCCTAGTTGCTATTTGCGAGAGTATACCTTAGCTATGATGAATTATGAATGTCATTTTTTAAAACAAAAACTGTGTTCATCGTAGAAAAGTTTTATGATGATAACAGTCCCATATAATGTAATTTTAAATTTCAGATACAGCGAAGAACACAAATAACAGTTCCTTGATTTAGTTTATTATTACACTCTTTACGAGATTAGCAATAACTAGTACATTTCAAACACAATACAGCTACACAAACTGGAGTGGGAGATGAAATAAGATGAAGGAATACCTGGCTAAGTATAAATTTAATAGATGTCCACAACAGAAAAAGAAAATTCCAATCAAGGTAGTAAGTTAATCTTACTAATCTTACTAATATTATAATTGCGAAAGTTTAGATGGATGGATGTTTGTTAGCTTTGTAGCCTAAACGGCTGAACGGATCTCCATGAAATTTGGCATAAACGTAGAGGATAGTCTCGAAGAACACATAGGCTACTCACTTTTGTTTTCTTTAATTCCACGCGGACGGAGTCACGTGCGAAAGCTAGTGAATTTCTAAAATACAATATTACTCTCCGATATGAATGCTTGTACGCCAATCCTCACAACTTAAGTGGCCATATTTATAGTTAAAAACTAAAAATTAACCTATAATAACTTTTTATGAAAAGTGCATTTCATTAAAAAATATAAACCAAAATATCGTACACATTAAATCTAATAGTTAATTAATAAAAGTTCTTCACTATTTACTTAGTTAGTAATCATTACAATACGAACTCTATCAGTACGCTACGTGATGTATTCTTGCATCGTGTAAAAGACATCAACGAATATGGTGTAGATTCGATTCGCATAAAACTATAAATACCCAAATACTGTCGTATAGTTAAACTTCTTAATTTGTAGTCCTGGATACTTCCACGAGTTAATTGAACTCAACTGGTATAAATAGAATCTTAAAGCATAATGTGAAACGAACATTTAGATAAAGATGTTTGTCCTTACGTTTGTATGTTAAGTATCAAGGTTCATAGGCGTACAACCTGTAGACAATATTCTTAAACATAAATAAATTGAATCCTGATGTCAAATGATGCTGCCGATCACCAATAATCAGACGACATTCGAATATTTGAAATTTCATCAGATATATGGGAAAAGTGGGTAAGCAAGTAGCGTGATTTAAGGCGAGTCACAAAAGTAAGCTGAGCTTTAAAATTTTAACAGCTTGAAAAAAATACCTTAAGATATCTACAAACGATAGGATTAGGTGTAAGTTAAAGCTGCTGCGGTGCCATCGAACCAGCGAAGCATGCAGAAGACCGCTATTGGAACCAAAACTAGTTGTTCTGAAAAATGGTAATGTATCTTAAACTAAATAAAAAAGGTAATGTATGATTATCCCCGAAAAACTTAAAAACTCAATGACATTTAAGTCAATCAGTATCACGATGAAAGCTTTTAAACAATAAATAAGGAGTAGACAGAGAGAGAGAGAAAGAGTTTAGGGGTTCTTAAATGATAAAACTCGATAAAGTTTTAGAGATATTGTTTGTCAAGGATAGTAACGATACAACTGGGTTCCGATTGCTATACCAATTGTAACCCTTAAAAATTCGGGCTCCGTCCCTTGATCTGGGTACCAAAAAGCGTGTCATCAGTCTACTCATCTGTACAAAACACTACATAATTTTATAAAAGTAATTACGCAGCCACACCATCACATAAAATAAAATCCATTGAAACTGATGTTTTTATGGTTGTCGCCTCTGTGTTTCTAAACTACCGGACAGATTTTGATGAAATATTAGTCATGAGGAAGAAAAAAAAATATTCCCTAAGAATCCAGAAAACCAAATGTCTTTAATGTTATACAAATTGTTCCTTCATAACCACCACCTCACTATACGCCCCCACTGAGGGGCTCGGACCCTACCCTAAGATAGGGGTAACTAGGCCATAGTAAACCACGCTGGCCCACTGGGTGTTGGTAGACTTCACACATATCTTTAAATTTCTTTGCCGATATATGCAGGTTGCATCACGATGTTTTCCTTCACCGTAAGAAAGTCGGATAATTTATATACGACATTCGAAAATCACATTAGTATACGATGAGATTCAAACCCAAGATCTGTAGATTACAAGTCACGTGCTTAAACTCCTGAGTTATCCACGATTAAATATGTTTCCGCTGTTAGGGTGGGTAAACATTGGGCGCTGGGCGCTGCGTTGATCGCACGTTGTTAGCGTTCACACACTGCGTGTAGCACAGCGTTCGATACACGTTAGTAGAGTATGCATTTTTGGCTCAGTTCGAAAATGTCTAATTTTGACAAATGGGCCATTTCTAGTTTATATAAAATAAAAAATAGTTAGTAAGTAAATGTAAAATTGATACTAAAGTATTATGACGAAAGATTACCTATCAAAAATTTGTGTACAAGTTCCATACGAAACGAACAAGAATGTACGTACGTATAGACGTAGTTAGTGTTTAGGATGCTGGTTTGAAAGCGAACGCGATCGAAACCAAGCTCGGATAACAGCGAGGATCGCTCGGCCGCGGCGCGACGACCTACACCGGTTTCGCTTTCGTCCGAAGGTCAACACTGAATCAGAACGGACGCGTGCCGTACTTCGCGGCGATGTAATGCGCTTATCGACATCGACACATTTCAAACCTATCGGATACAACTTGTATTCAATATATTTGATGCATTAAAATATGTTTAAAATAACAAATGTATGTTTTACTAAATATTTTAAAATTATAGATAATATTCGATTTCCTATTAGTAATAAAAGGAAAAGGAGATAAACAAACAGGTGGGCTATCTACAGCTGAACACCGCTATTATAATTAGCTTAATTATTGAGTTTAGTTAATTAAAAAAAATGGGAAAGAGCCCTGGGGTAAGGTTTGTCAGACGAAACGAGTTAGACTGTACTTCTCAAATTACGTTTGTTCGTGTGACTTCCCCGGTCCCCCTGATATTCTTAAACCCAAACAATGTGCACTTAATTAAAAACAAGCTTACATTAACGAAGGGTTAGTAATGATTTTATTTGATACTAGCTGTTGCCCATGACTTCGTCCACGCAATATTAAGATAAAAAAGCAGCCTATAAAATATGTATCTATGTTACTATCCTTCAGTGAAAGTCCGGTTGAAATCGGACCAGCCGTTTCGGAGATTACCGTGAACAAACGCGGCTTGTGGACAGACAGACAGGCAGACAAAAAAAAATTAAATGCGAGTTTCGTTATCAGCAAAGCAAATACATCATCTTCCCGAAATCTGGAATTTGTTCTTTTGATACAAACAGGCTACAATTTTATTATATGTATTTATACAGATAGATTGTCTTACAGGGTTTTATTTTCAACATTATATTTAGAAATAAATGGAATCAATTTTACTCGTATATAAGGATATTACAATTAATTACAAAACTGACGATACCAAACCTTTTGCTACTCTTCTAATGCAAACATCTTTAACAACATACATAAATATGGTACATTAATATTATTCACCTTATGATTTTTTTTCTATAAAATTTAAATCACAGTGGTGTTCTTATTTATCGATAACTCAGCCTCCAAAAGTGTGTATGTAATTTATTTGGAATTTAATTGATTTCCGGTCTCACAGTTCTCAAAGGCTGGTAAAATAAATAATGTACTCGGATGATAGGTGGCGGTTTCTTTGTGGTCAGGTTAACTGGAAAAAAGCCTACGCTATAGAGGCGTTTATTTAATCTACAAAAGAACTTGCCAATAAAAAAAAAACTGGTGATAATTTCATACATATTAAGCTACGTGATTTCTTATTATTATTTTTAAATTTTCTTTAAGGCAACAATTTTGGAAACAGGATAAATACACAATAAATACAATCAAACCAAATACGTTGACCTCAAAAGAGTCTGAAAAGTTTTAAAATTGCTTTGGAAGACGGTGAATTATCTCACATACTTATTTGTTCGAGATTAATTTGCATTAAATACAAAAAGTACATCAGTCGAGCATTTTAATGAATATTTAAATACTTAGGTATAGAATTTTAAATATTCACGGTCACATAAAATAACAAATTAAAGTATTAATTTAACTGAACTAAGGATTCGTTTCAAGATACATTTTATCCATAATATAATGCTTGCTTAATCATATACAACTTTAGATAATCGGGGAAAACCTCAAGACTCCCAGAATTCTTACCTATGTGTTAACAAAGAAAATGATTGTTGAGATTTAGAGGTTATAGGAAGCTTAATGTTAAAACATACTTCTTAAAGTAATACAAATACAATTCATAACTTAAAACGTATATTATAAATATTTGGCGCATAAGTTATATATGGGTAAGAAGCTTTTATTTTCGAATAAATATAACGACTATGGCACAATAATTTTGGCAATGTCATCGTCAAATCGATGTTGTGCAGAGTGCAGCACTGCATACGAGGTAATGACCCCTTGTACTTGAGACGACGGAGGTCAGTGTCGCCTCGCGCTGACGCCATTGCCTTTGCAATTATAACTTAGACAAGACAAGCACGGTCATGCAAAATATATTTTAGGCATTAATTTATTTGTAAATTTATACAGATTTATTTCTGTTTTTTAATTTTTCATGAGGACAAGCAGTCCTCGGTCCTTTTGTATTTCTTGTAAACCAATTTAATTTATATTGGTGGTATGGGCGTGGAAATAAATATAAATAATATGTATAGTAATAACCTGTTAGCGAAAGCATACATTTACTCAAACTATGAACTAATTTATTGGAAATAATGAGACAACGGGTTTTTAGTTAAGTTGAAAAAAATTACATATAATTGATAAAGTAACACGTTTATTTCTTATGTTTTAACACTTGTATTACTTATGTTATACTCGTATAACCTAAAGTTAAGTAATATTAATCGATTTTCACATTTTTTTAAGGAAGTTGTCGACAAAGTTCTACGTCTATTCGTATATAATGTTGCCTAATATATGTGGAATCTTACTACTTACTTATGATATAAATGCGAAAGTTTAGAGGGATGTTTGTTTGTTACAAGGTATCTCCGGAACTGCGCAACAAATCTTGAAATTGGCACAGATGTAGAATATTATCTGGAACGCATAGGATAACCTTGTTTTTTTTTTTTAATATCACTCAGATGGAATCGCGGGCAAAAGCTAGTGAAATACAAAATACAAAATAATTTAAACATTTTAAAAATAATCTCAATAATGAATGAAAGGAACAGTTTAAATAAATTGTCTTTCGATTCAACCAGATTTAAGCTCACTTTAAAAACAAGGTTAAGATCTACAATGATATTGAGAAATGCTTCAAACATTGTGAAAGTATACTTAATTACAAAAAATCGACAACATTCAAGTACTGTATACTTATAAGCGGCATTACATATCATAGGTGCGAAAATAAAATCAAAGTGCAACAACCGTTACGTCACATGACTTTGAGCAAGAGGGTGATGACTGTACAACACATTGTCGGCAATAGGAATTTTCCTGTTTAGTTTTTAAATAAAAAGCAGCGCAATTCATACAACACTTTGTAGTCTGATTTAATATAACAAAAATGTTGTTTCGAAAATACACATTAATGAAGTCAATTTACATTTAAAAGTTACAATCCACTCATTTTCTATTTAATAGAAGCCACAAAAAAACTATTAATAAATAAGATATTTATTCCAATAGCAGTATAATTTAAAAGGGGATAAGTAATTATGTATAAATAAATATTAACCCCTTGGATACATTTGACGTCTGAGACACTTTTCACTTTTCCCTCTAAAAGCGCATCCGCTCTTCGCACGTCATCACTTGTCTAAGACGTCAAATCAAAAATTAAACTTTTAGGTACATTTGAAAATCAAAAATCAAGCAACACCCTGGAAAAAGGTGCCGTGTAAGCATAATATTAGGAAAGAAAATACGTGGCAGTGCAAACGATGCAAAGTAGCACTGCATTTACCTATTTGCTTTGAAAAATATCACACTCTACATAATTATTTGTAATTGTTTTTTTTTAATAAATTGAATTTATTACATTTATTTTTATTTTGTTGTTAATTTATTTAAGGGAGTGATGACTGAGATTACGTATGATAGAGTTATGTGCAGGACAAAAACCTGTTGCGCCGACCCTACGGGAGTAGGATAAGGAGATGATGATGTTGATTTTTATTTTGTTATTAATTTCTTTTTGTTTTGTAATTCTAATTAGTTGAAGACATCTTAATACTATATATGTCACCAATATTTTAGAAATAAATACATTCTTACATAAAATGTACTGCCTTTACATACTTCTCCAAGCAACCAAAAATTATTTCTTTTCCAATGCAAATATTTTCTCAAATAAATCCGTACCCAAGGGGTTAAGACTGCTTCAACACAACTCTAGTTGTTCGTGTTAACAATGTTTATTGATAAATATGGCTGTTTATAATATCGATTATAATAATGTTTATAAGAAATTTCTTAAAACGCACTTATTTGCTCAGAGTTATCCACAGTTTGTCTACTAAGATGCTAGATGACTTGTAAGTTTTCTAAACATTTTGTCAGTAAATGACAACAACGGTAAGACAACATTAAGCTAACAGAAGCTATAAAAAAGTCTAATATGTATTGAACTGGTGACAACTTTCAATTAAATATTTCTGACGGATTATTATATAACTCCCTGGCCTTCAGCTGTCGGGAGTACAAGGTTTTATACATTTTTAAGGCTAAATGTTATACGACAATGATTAAAATAAAATTTAAATTTACTTTATTCTATAGTGTTTACGAATATATTCTATACCTATACCCTCAAGCAGTATGATATTTTACGTTAGACGATACTCAAGAGAAAAAGGGGTGATTCTGTAACCCATCTTTTCCTATACACTCTAATTACGTATCAAATGTTTAAAGGGTGAAATCCTGTCTTACCTTTTAATTAATAAAAAAAAAACCCTTTTCTAACTCCGAGACTACATCTAACAAATAAACACCAAAAAAACTGCAGACGTAAATAAATACTTTCTTTTAAACTTGCAAACGATTTGTTCAAGAATGAATAAAATATATTAACATAGGTGCTAAATTTATTCAAATGGGTCCTTCCTTATACTACTTGGTAATGTTGAATTTGTCCTTGTTGATGACCAGATAACCCTGAGTGTGCGCTGGTCAAGCGATACGTAAATAAAAATGATTTGGTTTAAAAGAAAAAAACGAATGCAGTGGCTGATGGTGACTGGCCTTCTAAGCTCAAGGAGTTTGCAAGGGGAAACGTTCCTTGACCCATATTAAATCGTAAGCGCATCTCACGCACTTGATTTGCACTTATATTGATTGTATTAGACACAAAATATTTTATATTGAATAAAATCTAAAACTGAAATCCATTTCTTTTTTAAAATGATATCGTATTTTTAGTATCAAGTGGAGAATGAAATTAAACATTTATTCAATGAAATTATGAAGGAACGATGGTTTGGTTAATGCAAAAGGTATTTTTTCAATCATATTTTAAATCGATGTTGTTTATTGAGAGTTTAAAACATGTACAGTCAACTGCATAAATATGTAAACATTTACAAAAGTTTAGAAACTTGTATAAGGCGTTGGTTTTAAAAATAAGATTCCGTACAGACGATTAGTGTATTTTAATTTTTTAAACCTAAGGCGTATGCATGTTTCGGAAGCTTTGTGAATGTATACAGATTTATGCTAACTGTACATATTTTAACTTTGATGCTAACTAACTAACATGTACGATTTTATATTTGCATTTTTGCATTTTTTGCTTTTATATTTAGATATCCCTTTAGGCGTCATGATGACATCCAATTTTCCGTCTATTTAATTATTATATTCTAGTGAATAAAAGTCAAGTAATCAATTAAAAAATATAAAAACCCTACATTACAGATTGCCCCAGTTATTGCGTTGTTAAATGACAACTATAAACAAGGCGAAGACAAGTCTAGGAATTTTATAGCTACAATTTTTGTATAGATACATATTTAAATACCAGAATTAAATGTTATGACCTACTTT
The DNA here is from genome assembly GCA_029286645.1 of Papilio protenor. Lineage (NCBI taxonomy): Eukaryota > Metazoa > Arthropoda > Insecta > Lepidoptera > Papilionidae > Papilio > Papilio protenor. The sequence goes on along the minus strand of JAGSMZ010000033.1, from coordinate 1,354,504 downwards.
ATTGAACATGGTATTTCCAATATTGAATAAACATACTGTTGCCGGAAAATTTACAATGGAATTATTCCACATTAAGATTTTATTACTACGCACTTGTAAGTATTGCGTGTTCCTTAACAGTCTGGCATTTGTCAAATATGTTGTTTTACTGTGAACTGGTTCTTGTTACATTTTTTAACAGCGGTTGAGAGTCGGTCACAGTTTCAGCATGAACGGAACGATAGGGAAAGTAAAAGTTCATGAACCTTACCTTACTCGCGGTATGGAGGATAAACGAGCAAGTAAACCCGACACGAAGTGATTTAACTTATAGCAAAAATGCGTTTGTTATGTTAAGTGCTTTGATAAATATAATCTATCTTGCTTAATTTTATATTTTTGAATTATGAATAGAAATATGTTTTTTTTTATACCATGTTAAGAAAAAAAAGATGAAATGATCTGGTGGCTAACGAAAAGGTGACAATTATTGCAGGGATTTTGACATATTTTAATAGTGAGTCATGTGTTTACAAAAAAAATAATTAAAAATCTGGCCACTTGAAGAATGTATGTTGGCCGTACACATCGATAAAACATAAGATTGGTAAACGGGAATCGATACAATTCGAACGAGTTCGTTTGTTGTGTGGGGCAAGGATTTAACTGTCGTTTTCTGTATCCTAGGGAGATCATCGGAAGCTGGCGCGTTGTGGTCGGGTGACGTCACTCAGAAGTGATCCGACCAGTTTTTGCCGGAGCCCCAATTTAGCGTTTGATTCTTTATGCATACCTCAAGCTCTTTGCCCTAAGGTCGTCTGACATTCAAGGACAGCGATGTTAATTGCTAAAGCGCCAATATCGCAGTTCCCAGTATATAGTATTACCTCAGCGTCTGGTATCGGCTGTTCTTAACAATAGAAAAATCGATAAAAAATATGGTTTATTTTGCTACTATTTGTGAAGATATGGCATTCCAGTTACCCTGTTTTTTTTTTCTCGAAGACTATGTGATCTCCTAATTATTTTTGAATGATTTAAAATGATGCATTATTACTCAAAATATACTAATTCTTTAAGAACTTACAAAAAATATTAATTTTAATGTTCATGAAGGATGAAAGTTTGTCCTTATATGAATAAATAATTATAATTGGTCATTACTTTATTGGTAAGAACCGAGTTGTAATTATATTTCAAGAGTAATATAATTTTAAATAACAAAGCAGAAATTAGATGCATTTTTGTTTATACCATGTATATTAAAATCATGGTCACAATACATGTGAAGGTTTTTTTTATTTGTCAAAAACCACGGTTACTCATAGGTCATTGGTGCCCACGCCGAATGCCTCTTGATCTTTTGCAGTGTGTGTTATTTTTTATAATGTTCAAAAGAATTAATTTTAAATGTACTAAATTATCATGCATTTGTTGAAGTTCGTTAACTTATACTAATGTCCGAGGACAAGTTTTAAATTTATTGCACGTTTTAAAACGTATAAAACAACTGTTGCATCGAAAACACATCTTTTTCATAAAGAAAAATATTTATTAAGAATATAAATGTGATACTTTCCTGATTGTTAACGATTTAAGCGTAAGTTATTAACCATGAATGTATTAACAATAAGATGACCTGTTTTTTCTTCTTTCATTTTAGTTTACTAACCTCTTTTGCCAGATAACCACATTGGGATGCTTGTGTAAATCTTTACTGTAAGGAGAATCCTCACTGCTATTGGCGACTGAACTGGACTCTACGTGGTTTCCTTGTGTACTTGTGTTACGTGTTTTTACTTTTTTCTACAATCTAGTCAGAATGAAAGTAAAATAGTTAAGTCAATCTTTAGTATTTTTCGCTAATTATAACTTAGGGTCCCTTCAGACGGACCGGATCGTAAAGCACAGTAAATATTTTATCGTAAATAAAATTGCACTTTAAGCGAATAAAAATAAGGTTTAATTTTACATTGCACTTTGCTCTAAGCTCCTGTCTGTCTGAAAGGACCCTTAGAGGACGTTTTCTAGTGTAATTATTTGTCTAAATATAATAAATAAATTAAAAATCATGAAGATTCGGGATACTCATCCCAGTAAACTCTTTTTAAATCTTTAAGTGACACATAACACGTTTCCCAACACAAACTCTACGAAGCTTTCACTCGTTTAAAGGGCAACAAATGCACCATAAAGGACTTTTCGGTCACTTCAAATTCAATTAAGTAATATCAAACGACGGCAATGAGTGGAAATAAATCTGTCGTTTAAAATAATAATAAACTGAATTAAACCAGTTTGTGATGATTAAGCTGATATGTGGTTGTGTTTTATTAATTGCATTAAATAGAGGCCCCGGACCACACAGATAGGTCAGCCATATTTAACGTATGCGTAATCACCTTCAAATAACATTATGCAAACAATTTGTATCTCTTAGAATCGTTCGGGCAATAGTGAATTTTGCATAATTAAATTCTGCCAAATAAGTAATCTATTCGGAGGCGGGGCGAGATCAAAACCACCGACTATTATGTTGTATTAATACAAAAATATTACATTAAACTATTTGTAATAAACTGTTGTAACTAAGCGTAATAGAAAATAGTGACTTCATTCGAAATATCGATATATTTACGCAAATCGTATTATGATTAAACTTAAATATTATATTTCGCATAACTACGTAATAATTCATAAGAGAAGAACAATCTACAATTATGCATCAGTGTCTTTTGTCTGCAATCATTCAAATTCTTGGGTTCGAATCCCGCCATGTACCAATGTGATTTTCGATTTTTCGAATTTTCATATGTACATAATTTACCCGACGTTCTTACGGTGAAGGAAAACATCGTGATGCAACCTGCACATATCGGCGAAGAAATTCAAAGATATGTGTGAAGTCAACCAACCCGCAGTGGGCCAGCGTGGTTGACTATGGCCTAGTCACCCTAATTTAGGGTAGGCTCCGAGCCCCTCGGTGGGGACGTATAGTGAGCTGGTGATGATGATGATGATGATGATTCAAATAAGCACAAGTAAATTCTTGTAAATTCATTTATTTCGATTAATAACTGATTTGATAAGGAAGTGACGATGTAGTATAAGCACATAACATAAAAAAGAAATTAATCATAATGCAAAATTAGGTATAGACCAAATAAAATTGCCCATATTTTAGAATTGCTACAGTAATTACGATTTACTAAAATTGCTTTTAACCTTTATTGCATATGACATAAAGACTAATATCTATAAAATAACGCGAGTAGTCAAATTATCAGTTTCTAAGAACTATTTTATTGAAACGTTATTTGTTGTTCTTTAAGGGGTCGTTTGGGTAATTAATCAAAGTCTTTGCAGACGTGAGGCGTCAGTCCCGAGGCAGCAATTATTGCACCAATGCAGTATTGGATTGCCACGCAACATCGCGTTGTTACCATGATTGCTTGCCAAGAACTGCTATTAATGTTAACCTTATAATGATACCAAATACATAGATAGGTTATGTACACATTTTATATAATAGACTACGCCTAATGTGTACTTGGGAAGTATGCACGACAATATCCACACTTTACTTCCCGAATTTTTAACTACAAGTAATATCTGACAATTTGATTAAACTCATTAAACAAATTACAAGTTAGTATTTAATTAATAAATTAAAACAAATACATATTTGTTTTATGTAAATGCACTAAAAGGCAAAGCTTTAACTGTTTAATAGCTTTAGTTCACGATTCAGAACAAAATGCACGCCAGCTAGTAATGTTCCATCTAATTACTACGCCTTTCAAAAGTCACGCAATGTCTTAGTTATTATGCAAAAATTAACACGATATGTTTATTGACTTTTGTCATGTTAATACACCGATTATGAACGAAACTGGTAAATCGTCATCAAAAGCTTACTGTAAGTCCACACTGAGCGGCCCGGAGACTACCCTAAGTTAGGTAAATGTTCCCTTAAATTTTCTTTTTTTAATAATAATAGGTTTTCGTTAATTTACTAATAATTCGTTAAACTATTCCAGGTAAGCTTGAAAAAGCTTGTGCTGGGATATGTTTGACAATAATAGACGCATGGTAGGATTCGAACTCTCGACCGCAAGCTCGGTAGTCCGTACCCCAAACCATAGGGCACTTTTATTAAATTAAATAACGATGATAGATTGTAGAGATTTACAGATAAATAAATAGGATATAGAACATAAATATTTATTCTATTATGAAGGAAAAATACTGCAAATTTGTTATATTTTTATTGGACGTTTTATTTAAAATAGTTTATCAACTTTTTGTAAATAAATTGTATTTATATAAAATTTAAATATGATTTACGCTTGACGTGATTTGTTACTGCAATGAATAATCTGTTTGAACAGTACACTAATGCAGATTTCCACTGGACCACCCCGAAATGGCAATAATAAAGATCGAAAAATATTTTATAGTACAAATGACAAAACGTGACAAATAGATCGAAGAAATAATAAGAGCGAAAGAGATAGTGAATAATGGAAACAGCATTATGGGTGGTCGCATAGCTTGTTTTTTTACGTGCAATTCGTGTTTACGATCGGCTTTAAACAAACTGAAGTTTTTCTATTTTAGTACTTATTTAATAGAAAATAATTTTGAGTACAAATGTGCCTATATCTCTAAATAAAAAACACACGAAATTGTCGTTCTGGAAAAAGAAACCGCTAATTTTATTGATACGACAATATTGACAAGAGCATTTTTGTATACCCTTAGTTTAATCTATACGAGTAGATAGCTTCAGTTTGTGCCTGAAAGGAACTAAGAATAAAATTCATTTACCAATGGATAAATTAGCGCATCTCACAATTTTAGATGAAATTGAACTGGTATTTCTTCCCTTTTGTTTCTAAGAACAATCTTACTAATATTATAAATGTGAAAGTTTAGATGTATGGATGTTTGTTAGAGTTTGTAGCTTAAACGGCTGAACGGATTTCGATGAAATTTGGTACAGATGTAGAAGATAGTCTGGAAGAACACATAAGCTACTCACTTTTGTTTTTTTTTAATTCCACGTGGATGGAGTCGCGGGCGAAAGCTAATAAGTAAATATTTATAAAGAGATGATCGCGCATTCGACGAATATAGGCCATTATTCACAATTAGATATTTTTGTTTAATTTTTTAATGGAACATAGTTTTATTGAATTATTTTTCTTCGAATTAACGTTAACTAACTGTTTCAACTTTCACACTCACAAAGGGATATACAGTTTTCCAGCGATTCACATATTAATATAAGGATGTGATTATTATTTAAAAGGTTTGATATACAACTACACATGTATATATTTTATAGACGTCCGCAAATAGATTTGATATCGTATAAAATGTGTTCATGTATTGTTATGAATAGCGTTGTGATAGCATGAGTCTAGGACATAAAAACTTATGTAGGTACAAAAGTGGAAACTTGAATAGAGGTGCGTTTGACAAAGTTTCACACATTAAATATTTATAAAAGAAATGCGGTGATTTTTTATTCAATGACTAACTTTCGCCTGAAATACTGCCCGCGTGGAATTAGATAAAACAAAAATAAGTAGCCGATGTTTTCTTCCAGCTTTTATAACATTAGTAAGATTGTAGAATACATAAATAAACAGTGCGAATAATATGTGTATTTTTATACACATAAAAACACGAATATAAAATGATTATTGTTGCGATAGGTCATTTTTTTCAACAACAAAGATATCTCTGGACAAGAGTTCTAATTTAACTCTAAAGTGAAATGGGGAAGCCTTATTCATACAAAGTATGATTTAAACTGTAAAATATTTATGAAATTTTATAAAGTACATCCAACTGAAAGGGATCGTTGACCCAATTATGAACGCGGCTTTATACTATGAGCTATGATAGGTATACGATACAAAAGCTCGGCGTAGTCGGGTGGCGGACAGCGCCGGTGCTCGCGCCACGGTGAGTCTCTTTCTTCTATTACCACAATACAAACTTTCGTGCGACAACATTTAAATCTATTCTCACCACTTTCAAAATAACCTCCCTAATTTTAGGAGCAGTGTTCATAATTTAATATCATGTTATCATGTAGTAAAGTAAATTATAGTGAATTAATATGTGTATGTCATTTACTGATACAGTTTCCGCGTATCTTAGCGATAAAATAAAATAGTATAATACAATAAAATGTAACACGATCATACATCTGTAACTCGATCTCGAGTTGCTATTCCCAAGTGAAAGAATTTATGTTGAATATGTAGATTAATAAAAACGATGATTATGGATACAAAGTTTAACTAATCTGCTATTGTTTTCGGTTAGAATATAAAGCAAATGCTAAAGGCGTTACGATTCCCAATCCCTCGGGCCCTATATTATAAAAAATAACAAGGTTAGAAACTAATACAGTAAGTGAGAGTAATGTATGGAGCCTATCGATAAAATTTGGCAATAGCGTTCTACGATACTATTAACAGTATTAAATAAATTATCACGCCCTACATTTATGACCATCTCTACGGTTTCCTATTCCTCATATGACATTTTTCGGCAAACCTTCTCAGGGATCAACGACAACCATACATCAAAGTAGTTTTGTCGGATGATCTAGGTCACCTCTAGCACTGTTGAAGGTAACTTTTGTAATACTATAACATATTCTTCAACCACAAATACCTTTATCATACTAATATTATAAATGCGAAAGTTTAGTTCGATGGATGGACGGATAGATGTAAGTTAGAGTTTGTAGCTTAAACGGCTGAACGGATTTCGATGAAATTTGGTACAGATGTAGAAGATAGTCTGGAAGAACACATAAGCTACTCACTTTTGTTTTTTTTTAATTCCACGTGGATGGAGTCGCGGGCGAAAGCTAATAAGTAAATATTTATAAAGAGATGATCGCGCATTCGACGAATATAGGCCATTATTCACAATTAGATATTTTTGTTTAATTTTTTAATGGAACATAGTTTTATTGAATTATTTTTCTTCGAATTAACGTTAACTAACTGTTTCAACTTTCACACTCACAAAGGGATATACAGTTTTCCAGCGATTCACATATTAATATAAGGATGTGATTATTATTTAAAAGGTTTGATATACAACTACACATGTATATATTTTATAGACGTCCGCAAATAGATTTGATATCGTATAAAATGTGTTCATGTATTGTTATGAATAGCGTTGTGATAGCATGAGTCTAGGACATAAAAACTTATGTAGGTACAAAAGTGGAAACTTGAATAGAGGTGCGTTTGACAAAGTTTCACACATTTATATTTATAAAAGAAATGCGGTGATTTTTTATTCAATGACTAACTTTCGCCTGAAATACTGCCCGCGTGGAATTAGATAAAACAAAAATAAGTAGCCGATGTTTTCTTCCAGGCTATCCTCTACGTCTATGTCCAATTTCATCGAGATTCGTTCAGCAGTTTAGGCTAAAAACTCTAACAAACATCCGTCCATCCATCTAAACTTTCGCATTTATAACATTAGTAAGATTGTAGAATACATAAATAAACAGTGCGAATAATATGTGTATTTTTATACACATAAAAACACGAATATAAAATGATTATTGTTGCGATAGGTAATTTTTTTCAACAACAAAGATATCTCTGGACAAGAGTTCTAATTTAACTCTAAAATGAAATGGGGAAGCCTCATTCATACAAAGTATGATTTAAACTGTAAAATATTTATGAAATTTTATAAAGTACATCCAACTGAAAGGGATCGTTGACCCAATTATGAACGCGGCTTTATACTATGAACTATGATAGGTATACGATACAAAAGCTCGGCGTAGTCGGGTGGCGGACAGCGCCGGTGCTCGCGCCACGGTGAGTCTCTTTCTTCTATTACCACAATACAAACTTTCGTGCGACAACATTTAAATCTATTCTCACCACTTTCAAAATAACCTCCCTAATTTTAGGAGCAGTGTTCATAATTTAATATCATGTTATCATGTAGTAAAGTAAATTATAGTGAATTAATATGTGTATGTCATTTACTGTTACAGTTTCCGCGTATCTTAGCGATAAAATAAAATAGTATAATACAATAAAATGTAACACGATCGTACAGATCGAGTTGCTATTCCCAAGTGAAAGAATTTATGTTGAATATGTAGATTAATAAAAACGATGATTATGGATACAAAGTTTAACTAATCTGCTATTGTTTTCGGTTAGAATATAAAGCAAATTTGCTAAAGGCGTTACGATTCGATTCCCAATCCCTCGGGCCCTATATTATAAAAAATAACAAGGTTAGAAACTAATACAGTAAGTGAGAGAATGTATGGAGCCTATCGATAAAATTTGGCAATAGCGTTCCACGATACTATTAACAGTATTAAATAAATTATCACGCCCTATATTTATGACCATCTCTACGGTTTCCTATTCCCCATATGACATTTTTCGGCAAACCTTCTCAGGGATCAACGACAACCATACATCAAAGTAGTTTTGTCGGATGATCTAGGTCACCTCTAGCACTGTTGAAGGTAACTTTTGTAATACTATAACATATTCTTCAACCACAAATACCTTTATCATACTAATATTATAAAAGCGAAAGTTTAGTTCGATGGATGGACGGATAGATGTAAGTTAGAGTTTGTAGCCTAAACGGCTGAACGGATCTAGATGTAGTTTGGCTTAGATGTAGAACATAGTCTGGAAGAACACATAGGCTACTTTTTTTTAATTTCACCCGGACAGAGTGGTGGGCAAAAGCTAGTAGTATAATAATCATGATCATCTTCACCAGCCCACTATACGTCCCCACTAAGGGGCTCGGAGCCAACAGTAAATAGAGGGTGATATAATCAATGTAGTAAAAATTGTTTTGATAAAGCATAATTATGGTTTTCTTTAGAAATCGAAGATTTGAAGTCAAAGTTCGCGAAGATAACGCTATATAAATTTCATACGATTTTAATATACCATTAATAGAATAATTTGCAAGTGTTAACTTTTACATTAAAATAGATTTTTAACGTCCTGAAGGTAAACATGCGTATCGAGCGGTGCCTTTGATTTTAACAAAAGAATACCGACAAAAGAGCCGATGATTGTAAGGCTTATTGTCAGCAACTATAGTTAATTTTACTACACTGCACTGCAGTACTTTAGTATAAGAATTTTTTAAGAAATCGATTGTAGTTTAGATAAATTTGTTGTAGTTTTTATTGTCCATGTTAAAAATTACTTAACATCTGGTAGTGAAATACGTGTAGGCAGTTCCTCCAATGTTTTAATGGTCATGAACCACTAGTTCGATCCGTTATCATTAAAAAATAAACACTGTCTTTTAATCCCGCGCCTCGTCTAATATAATTTAAAAAGAAAGATCACGACGTTCTCTTGAATATAATTAAGATTTATTGGAATCATATTTACATAAAGTTATAAATAAATAATAAAATATATAGACAATGTTACAACCTTTGTTATCTTAAAATGACAAACTTTTACGTTTCGATTGTACATATTTTGGAAATTATGAAAATACTAGCTTTCGCCCGCGACTCCGTCCGCGTGGGATTAAAAAAACAAAAGTGAGTAGCCTATGTGTTCTTCCAGACCTTACTCTACATCTCTACCAAATTTCATTGAAATCGGTTCAGCCGTTTAGGCTACAAACTCTAAGAAACATCCATCCATCCATCTAAACTTTCGCATTTATAATATTAGTAAGAAGTAAGATAATATAGAAACTTAAATTTCTACAATAACGTCAGATCTATTTAAACCGTTAAAATAGGTTAGTATAAAATTGAAATTAGCAAGACGGCAATTATTACACAGTAAACTCAATATTATAGGTAACAGTGCAGTAAGGCCCGCGATAGAAAGTGAACATTCCCGCAAATCGCGCATTTCATGAAGTTTCTACACGCAATGCCACTTCTATAAATAAATCAATGGCAAAATCACCTTTGAAAAATGTTACAACGTTTATAATCACTCTTGCGAATATATACTGTGGTTATCAAATGACCTGTCAATAAGGTCATTATGCTTGCACGCATTAGTTCGTAATAAGCACCGTACTATATAGATATAAGCCGTGATATGTGCCTATTGGACTTTTGCTATTTTAGTACTGACGATAGCGCGTGATAGGTCTGTTGGAAACTCAAAGTATTTTGCTAGAAATAAAGTAATGAGAATACGCAGTTTGCGTCAAGATTTATTAAATTTAATAACAGTTATTATAAAATTTAAACCAAAAATAGTTCCAAATATAGTATATTTAAAGTCTAGTTTCCGCCGTCCGGCTTATTTACCGCCTCCGTATTATTCCTAGTATTCCTACTTTGTAAGTCTATCGTTTTGTTTTAGTGTTAATTAATGGTCTGTTTACGTAACTTTTACAGAAATGGATATTTTTGAATGATGCTTGGATTTCGAAATAATGTGCTAAAGTTGATTAATTATTATTATTATTATTAGTAAATTACACTAATTACTTTGGATGTTTAAATGTAGCTCTCATATACATATCCAATCTCAGTGGTTATTATTTATAACTAAACTACCTTTCGGCCGCGACTCCGTTCGCGTGGAAGTAAAGAAAACAAAAGCGAATAGCCTATGTTTTCTTGCAAACTACACTACTAATACATCTATGCCAAGTTTCATCGAGATGCGTTCAGCAGTTTAGGCTACAAACTCTAACTCCATCCATCCATCTAAACTTACGCATTTATAATATTAGTAAGAGTAAGATAGTAGGAAGTAAGAAGTAAGATTAACATAACCATCGAAAAGGTACATTTTTGAATTCAATTATTTTAAAATTAAGGAATTTCCAGATAATTGTAAGATAAACTAAAATATCGAAATTTAACGCATATGTTTTTTAAATCCATGTTCAAAGGATGCCAAAACTATTACCACAATTCATGTGATTTCAAAATTGATGCGCGATCATTTCAAACAAATACATTAACGATGAAACGTTTCCTTTGAACCATTTATTACATTCAAGTATAGACTGTCTAGTGAACAAATTCCGATAGGGATGGATATAGTTTTAGAAAGAGATAGACGTAATGGTATGGTTCCCACAATGATTACGTTCACCTGAGAGTTTTAAGGGATGTGCAACCATTTATGGTTATCGACTATGTATATTTTAAATATTGTAACATTTTAAATAAAAACTTTTACTTTAATTTTAAACTTTAAACCTAGTGTTCCATTTAGTATTAAAAGTATCAATTATGATTAAATATATACTTTTTGAAAAAAAATTGAAGGTGCCAAATAGTTTTAAAATATTTTATTGACAACTAGTTTATTTATTTATAGATAGGTTTTTAATTTTTTATTAAAATATTGCCTAAACTAATTATTGAACTCAATTTAATTAATCTATTAATTAACTAAACGTTGAGCACCAGATAAATAACTTACGCCAAGATAACAGAAAATAATATCGACAAATAACATAACTAGCCCAACACTAAGAAGAACGCACCTTGACATCGCAAAGGGAAATGGTTTTTTTTAATCACATCAGCTTTCATAATATATCATCCCTTTATTTACTTGCTGTTACATATTCGCGCACATGGCTTTGTCTGGTCTATGATAGATTTTGGAGCAAAGGGGTCTTGAATGCAGTCGGTGCACAAGGGTTGTGTAATGAAAAAAAATCGATAACCGACTTTCATGCGATATCAAAAAGAATGCTGTCAATTTGATAAAAGTACACTAAATTCCATGGGAACGTTTCTCGGATTATAAACTATTTGTAATTAATTTAAACAAAATGTTATAATTCAAGGTTATAATTTCTTACCACTGCTCTGATTAGGATCTGACAATACGTCGTCGTCGTAATCTATGCTGTTCGATCCAATGTGTTATGAAGTCTAGAAAACTTGATTTAGACTTTACCATTTAATACTTTATTATTTCCCTTTTAAAACTGCTATTTAAAATGGGGGTGTATGTAAGAAAACTAGAAGTCAAAAAGGGTCACTGTATTGTAATGGTAATACTGACTCAAATGGTAACAGATTATGATGCGGTAGTGTAATCGATCTTAAATAGTGACCCTCTTTTGTTAAAATTGACCCAGTGTCAGGTTGTATGGTCATGGTCAACTAGTTTGACGGGTTTATTGAAAGCAAGATTTTTTATATTACAATAACAGGTTGCTAGTGTATTAGAAAATGTTTTAAATAAATTGGCAGTAGTAATAGAAAAGTGAATTCAGAAATGTTTTGATTAATTACTTTTAGACAAATTTTAGGTTTAAATATATTTCTTGTTTCAAGTTAAAAAGTTGTTACGAAAAAGTTTTTCTCACATAATCGTCATTAAAATCGTAAAAAGCTTCTTTGTCTTGTTTCCTTTTATTTTAAAGGGACAGTCGTTTACAAAAACGCCTATAGAATTGACAAAAGCATTGTTTTAAACAGTCTTTCAAAGCAGACTTTAACAAAAAATCATTTGGCGAATAACGCGATTAGAACAATCCGTGGTAAGCTTTGGCAAGTTATTTGCCTAAAAGTAGTTAATATAAAATAACTAATTTCGTTTCATTTTATTTCGGTACATTTTAGCGTTGATAATGTAAATGACCACGTGCGTATGTTCAGTAATGACTTGTGGATGTTCAAAGTCACGTCTGTAGAAGTTAACAAAATTCACTCGAACTCGTAGGAGTAGTGCAAGGCGCATTTGGCGCCTTGCGAGAGATACTTTTTTCAACGTTATAAAACTCGAATTCCATTCAAAACATCTTTAAACGATAATATATCTTCTTACATTAGCATTATGATCTAAATTAGAAATTCTTTTTTAGAAAAGTGTCGGTGAATATAATATTCTACAGTTAGCCCACTTTTATCTGGAATCTCTTTTGGTGTTTTCAAATACGGTTGAAATTGCTTTGTACAGGATCGATGTCCTCGTTCCAGGATAATAATAATGCGTTTTTTTGTGAGGGAAGATGTCCGTGTGCAGTGGATGCACCAGGAGTGCACAAGTGTGTGTGTCTTTCTATTCATATAACAGCTGTGCCTATTATTGTACAGATGTGTGCGAGAATTTCCTACTAGGATTAAATGTATTTGATATATTTTATTTTTTTATATTATATATTTTGAGATTTATGTTTATTATTAATAATTATATTTGTGAGATAAGTTTTGTCTACTTTATTAATTCAAGACTTTTGTCATTTATTAATATGTTAATTATTTTTTAATTATAGTCTTATTTCCAAGTTATCAAATCGGTAGACATAAAACAGTTGGGAATTGAATAAATGTACGCAATAGCGTGACAGGTTGACATTTGACTCGACTAAAAGTTTAGATAGGGGCGGTAAGAAAACGCAGTCTGTATTTATCGTAATTATATCGAACATTAAATGTTTTCGTCAATAGTAATTAGATAACATTTTTTTTCCTTATTGCAAATCAGAAATTATTAAAATACTATGCCATACTGTGATGTTAGATTTGTACATATATTCTTTCAATTATCTTGAAATAAAAATTTCGTATATCTTCATTTGACCGGCGTGGGAGTATATATGTGTAAATCTTGTGTTTTAATGAAAACCACATGTATAAATGAAAAAAAAAATTGCTTATATAAACTAAAATAACGAATAATTTATAATAAATAATTTCATAATTACATATTTCGCTAGTATTTAAGTTAATTGTGTCATGACATTTCATGCATTTAAAAACTCACAAGTATCAAGTAAGTTTGTGCCGATGTAAACGAATAGAAAAACATTTTTTGCATCGTTGGTGAAGCGATTCCCAAGAACATGTGGACCGCTACGTTGTTAGATCAAATACACCATCCTGCCGGCATTGTAGTGCCTCTATCAATAGTTAAAAAAAAAACTTTTAGCCCGTCTCGCTCTAATCTGTGAAGATTTAGTGTTGTACGAAAGGGCAGGATATATAGAATCTTCTTTTGACTTAATTGCTTCCAGGATGAAAAGAATTCAAACAATAGTGCATTGGCAGGAACATTAGAGCGTTACCGAAATGGCATCGAGTAATTGCTAATTTTGTCGAATGTCTTTTTAACAAAGCTTTTAAAAAATAAATCATTGCTAGTACTTACAGTTACATAAAAAGCATTAAAAATGCTTAATGTAGATATAGGTATTTTAACAAGTTCAAGTAAGCTCATATATTAATGTTATAGTTAGGAGGTTTTTCTTACTAAGTCTACATGACATATTTAAAAGTCAAAAACTACGATAATACAGTATACCAAATTAGTATGTCAAATCATAGATATTTGTCGGGTTTGGTGTAAATGATCCTTCCTTTTTTCAGATATAATAATAATAATGAATTGCGCCAAGCTGCATTTACAAGAAAGAAGTCGATCTAGACCCAAATCAGAACCTCGACACGAGAAACCTAGGAGGTATTGTCAAAAACGTTTAGTGGATCCACAATTTGAAGAAAATAATAGATGGACATATGAGGGACAAAGGTAACAAAGTTTAACTTTAGCACATCAAAATTACGATTTCATGCTTAGTACTTTAATAATAAATAAAACTTAGGTATATTATTTTCTCATTTGTGATATACATTTAACATTTTAATGATTTTCTTATCAACAGATATCACTGTTCTGAATACGAGAAGAGCAACATCAATCGAATTATGCCCAATAGAAATCATCATGATGTAAGCGACATGTTTCTAACAGTACAAACTTTACAATTCAAAGGTGAATCACAGCAGAGTAAAAGACAACGTACAAGTTTTAAATATAAAACTTTGAATAGTGGCCATCAACACAGAATGTTTGTAAAGCAAGTTGTTGATAGAAATGTGGGTCACTATGATGCTGAGGGGACGTCTGAACTCACATGTTATTACCACGATTATTCCAAATACTTTAGCAATAATGCCCGTTCAAGGTCATCTTCAGCCGAGTCTAGAGTATCAAATCAAAATTGCGACAAAACACTTAAAAGAAATAAATCAGTACAAGTTGATTTCAAGATCTTCGAAGATATCAAACAAGATATAACAAATCCAAAGTTAGTGCAAAAATGTAACAACAAATCGGAACTTAATGAAAAAATGAATAACGACGAAGAAATCATTAGTAACGTTAAGGAAGATAATGCGAAAATTACGTTTCATAACCATGGAAAAAGAAAAAGCATCACAATATCAAAAACTGAAAATCCAGAAACCGTTCAAGTCATAAGAGTCGACTTAATTTGTAACAATAGCTCTAATTCGAATACGGAAGACTATAATAACCAGAACAACAAAAATCAAATGCATTTAGTAGACACAAGAAATAACGACGAAACTAGGAGAAAACATTATAATAGTAAATATTTGTTAACTAAATCAGTTAAAGCCTTAGATGAAAACGTTTCGGGTGGTAAAAATGTTACCTTGCTTTGCAAAACATTTAGATTAGCTGATCGATCAAAATTTACAAACAGATAAATATCTAACAGGTCTAACAATAGTGTCCGTAGTTAGCATTCAATATGTTTAAACTTTTTTTCAGTTAAAATGTGTCTAATATTAGATTTTTAATTGTATAATTTATTTTAGTTTTTGAATTAAATGACATTGTTACCTTTGTCGAAAAGCAATGGGATACCTGCGAACAAATCTGGCGACCCTCTGGCGCCACCCTTATTGTTAACAACTGCTCCTCAAACTTTTATTGATATTAATTTGTAGATAGTCTTTGTAATTCTATACCTAAGAAAATGTTATTTATTTTGATTGATAATTTATACATAATATTAAAAGACACAACTTATTTTAATTATATACAAAAATTAAACTATTGTATTCAACAAATTAGGTTTTTGGGAAATGTTTATTAGGTAAGCAATGATCGTTAAATCTATAGTTTCGTAAGCTTATTAGTATCGTTTTATTGTTATCAAAAATAACTAACGTCATGTCACTCAATCAAAGCTGTTGTTATATACATTTTGGTGCCCACTTTCGTATAATTTGAGAATCTTAGGCTGAAAGTAGAAAAAATTAAGCGTAAACTTTTCACATACCCAATGATTTAGAGCGACGGTCCGCACAATCTATTTTGTTCAGAAAACATTTAATCTCCAATTTGGATCACAAAAAATTTTGTAATCAATCTCCTGTGCATTTAGTTTCGATTACAAAATGATTACACCTACAATGTATTCGTAAATTGCTGATAAATTTGATGATACAATTTAATAAAAGGTTCTAATTTGTATTTAATTTATTATTTTCAAAACTTCACTTCGCTGTTTCTTGAAATCATTTTTCGAACGCTTAAATGAACAAGTTTTTATTTTTGAAAACATTACTCCACACATTTCACTGATATAAAAACCTACGTGATATTCGGAAATCAATCGCGACACTACTCATTTAGTCAGGACCACCCACTTGGCTATTTCTTCTATAATACGAGTATGTCATACTCGTATAAATGACCAAACACATGCGGGTTTCTGTACTACTAAGAAAAACTCTTGGTTAGTATTAATCATATTAAACAAATGACAATTAATGATTTGCAGCTTTCGACTTAGATAAATCGGATATCCTATGTTTACGTCTAATACGGAAGGTGTTAAAATTCTAACTAATTTTTATTATGTCTACACAATTAGTTGCGAAGAAACAAGATGAAACCTCAGTCTTCAACATAGGTCAAACATTTTAGATTGCAGAAGGTTGGGGCTACTTACATAGTTTATTACCTGTCGGTCAGAGAGAAAACATGATTTTTTTAAATATATTGTAACTTTGTTAACCGTAGATTTAAACGAGTTCGGGATACAAATGTTATGGCAAACATTGTGACATCTTTTGTGATCTTCGAAACAGCATACAGCGCCATCTACTTTCATTCTGATGTCAATAAGGCACTATAATGAAATGATTTTTTTTTCAAGTTATCGTTAGTAGTTCTTAGGTGCCTATACAAATAGTGACGGAATTTATGGACTTCAAGTAATTTTTATTATGTAAAGAGAAATGAGAGTTATGTAACTAGTTTTCGAATAGAGTAACATTAAGTTATATGTCGTACTTATACTCTTGATTGCTTTCCTCCTTTTTTTTACTAAAAGATTTTTTTCCTTTCATATTTCAAGATTGCATGATTTCGTTTACGTTGTAAAAGCGTAAAAATATACGATTTAGTAGCACGATAAAGTTGTTACAAAAATTATAACTTAATTACGTGCCATCGCGAAGTTTGCGTGCTATTGAATTTAAACTATGAACGTTAATTTCTGTGGATGATATTTCATAGTGCTTATCTGATTCCTAACCATATCTAAATTTTATTTATGGACTTAAAATTGTAATAAGACATTTATGTCTTATGTATTTAATTATAATTAACATTATCTTCTCTAAATATTTGAAACGTTTCTCAGTGTCAATTGGAATTTCTAGAAATCTGGCTTTTTTGGGTTTTAATTTATATGCTTGTCTTATTGCTTTCTTATAGATTTGCCATTGAACCCATAGTTTTGAGTGAATGCTACGAGTTTGTCTACCGAATGTGTAGACATCAAGAGCAGAGCCGGTAATGATTAACGATCGGAATGGCAACATTTCTGAATATTAATTTGTAGTTGAGGTCACTGGCGGCCTAGCAAATGTGACAGAGCCTCTGCGAAAGGATTGGTGCGTCTCTACCACCCCGCCCGATGGGGTGAAATGTGTGTGCCGAATTTATAGGTGTGAGAGATGGAACTTCAGGGTAGCTAAAGGGTGAGGTGGACTTTGGACCACCCTCACTTGGGGGGGTTGTAAACCCCCAAAATTTGCCCTAGTCCGGCACCCCCGCCCGAGGCTCCCCGTCCGTTTCTGTCCAAGCGATAAGAGGGAAGAGGGGTGAGCGTCAAATGGACGTTTTACGCATAATTTAGAGCTGTAATGGATTCGAACAGGCTCCGCAAAGCAAACCTGCCTTGGAAGCAGTAAGGCGCTGATTTTATCAAATTAAACAGATGTATTCAATAGTTTTAATTCACCAAAGACAAATATTTTGTTTACTCTGTAGTTTTACTTTGTAGTCTTTGCAAACAACAAAAAACGAATACAAAAATGACCTTATAATGAGAAATATTGTGGTAACTTAAATATTCCTTAACTTAAAATATTTAAATTACCTCCGTTATGCGATTTCTTTGACAAGATGTGTACTTTAAAAGTCTTTCAACACAAAACAAACATTAGAATAACCTTTAAAATTGCTGTCCAAAATTGATCTTTATTTCAACATGTTTAAAGGTTATCTTTCATTTTCTCGGTTAAACTACGAATTTTGCTAAAGTAATATTTTTATACTTTTGTACAAAATCGTAGGTGTAATAAAATTTTTGTTATAGGAAAACATATGAAAATTTTTACGAGGTAATTTCTTTTCCATTTCTAATTTCTTCGATTCCTCATTGGTGGATTAAAGTTACTATACTTAATTAGTCGTAAGTGGATCTTTGTAACACCAATAAAAAAGTAAGATTAGGTAAAAAGGAAAGTAAAATAAAATATTTATAGTGTTCCAGATTAGATAGTGGGTAAAGCCTTGAGTTTCCACTGCCGAAACTCATACTCATACATTATACTCATAATTTATAATTTTATCCCTTTTCTTCTCTTCGATTAAAAAGAGATAATAATAAGTTTTTGTGCATTCGTAGCCAGAGTACAGACTTATGACGAGTAAGATTTTAACGAAATTTACGTTAATTACTGCCACTACTTATTTCTATATTTTTTTTTAATATAAATATAAATTAAAAAAAAATGTTGCCATTACCACCATATACAGCCGATACAAATAAAACGAGCGTACCGCTTACTCAAATGCCGGTAAGACACCTGCAGTTTCTCTCGTATTGCGATCGTCCCCGGGCGTAGATGATCATCTTGGTGTGTTCGCTCCTTTGCCTTCCTAGTCTTATAAAAAGCACCCAATATTACATAAGCAAATTATATTTCACAGAATGTTTCAACTTAAAAATAATTCGAAATATGGGTTTCGATTATCGAAGTACTAAAAAAACTGGCCATCCCCCAATTCTCATTGAGAAAACAGACTACAGTATGTGTAAAAGTGGAATTCCATGGTTAGTGTGAAGATAACATATTATACTATATCGTTGTCGTTAAGCTACGACCGAAGACATATTATAGCAAGAGTTTAGTCATTCGTTGAATTTTTAAACAGCGATCTACCCTTTTCAATTTAAGCATTGAAAGAGGGGCTGGTACACTGTCCAAGCGCGGCTGACAATCCTTTTTGCGTCGATTAATTATTAACGTAAATTTCTTAATTTAGACGCGAGCAAAAATCGCGGTAGCGCTTTGAGTATCCAAGATTTTAACATGGTAACTATATGCTGTACATATGGGTTGTCGTTGCAAAATAAACTTTATCGCAATACGATAAAATGCAATATCGATCAAAGTCAATATCTTTATCTAAATTTTGGTCAATGCGTGTATTTCTGTATCGATCGGATTATTAAACTACTAATAATTTATTTGCCTTATGAGTTGAGATGTTTAAACAAGCCAACCCTCATATCTATTTATAGAATCCTTGCCTCATTGCAAAGTATTTTTGGCTTCCCAACTTTAGGATGTTTAGAGGACAGGATTTATAAATAGCTAAAGAATAAAAGCTTTAAAAATACTCATTTCATATTGTACTTTTCCGCTTTATTGGTAAATTCGTTTTAT
This sequence comes from Papilio protenor, assembly GCA_029286645.1. Taxonomy (NCBI): domain Eukaryota; kingdom Metazoa; phylum Arthropoda; class Insecta; order Lepidoptera; family Papilionidae; genus Papilio; species Papilio protenor. The sequence continues at coordinate 1,334,742 of JAGSMZ010000033.1, read as the reverse complement.
TTTTCATTAATTAATTTACTAATTAATGAAAAATAAAAATAAAAAAGAGTTTACTCTTTACTATCAAATAAATAAATAAAAATACATACTTTCTGAGTAATGCTGTTTATTTAAACAAATGTAATAAGCCTTTTTAAATAATTCATACTTTCTAATTACTCCATTATTTTCTAGATTGGAAATCCGTTTACACTTTTAAGTCAAAGTAGCATGCAACGCCACATCGTTTTATAACAACTAGTCAAGATTTTCGTTTAAAAACGTTATCGTAACGGGAACATAATTACGTTGTGCATAAGCGTACTGAAATCCAGCTCAGAGGATACATATTATTAATACGGGAATTTAAGCCGGCCGAGCGTCGCAAGTATTGGGTTCGTACCCACCCCCAATAGCGGCCTAAGTCCGAGTACCTTGGTTGTGTGTGTGTGTGTAATCAGCGTGTATGTGTGAACAAATTTCATAATAGGTGTGCCTTGTGCTCCGTTCAAATTTTACATCTCACATCTTAGTTATACAGACTGATGTTTAGTTACGTAATTATTATTTTTTTTACAAAACTATTACTATAACTAACTAACTATTTTCTACTTAAATGTTTCGAATGTTTAAGTAAGAACTAAGTGGCAATTATGTTTTTAATGTGGAGTTAATCTCTAAAGTTCCACAGACATTTGTATTGCAACATGCTGTCTCTTTTATACCTAAGGGAATGTAAGGGATGCCTATCTGTTTTCTACAAGTATGTCGACAGGAGAAACCAAGCGTAATCTTAGACACTATTATTTTTAAGTATTTAAAATAATAATATTACACTTATGGACATCGCCAGAAGGAGGCAGGAGAGGGTATCAGGGAAATAATCAGTAATGTAGAATAGATATACTCGTACAACTACTTCAAAGAAAACCCTTATTAATAGGTTATATAACCTTATATTTACAGATTGTACACTATTTTCTTTAATATGAGTAATTCTTCCTTCGTCAATAAACTTAAGTCGACGGCCTGTTTTTCTATTCAACGTATATTTCTGCATCTGCCTATGACTCCTTAATTTAGGTCTAGATAATAAAACTAACGAACCAATTCATTCATTTCTTGTAATTTTTTTCATTGATGTAAGTTCTTAAAATAACTATAATTTTAAAACAGGAACATCCTGTATACCCGGCACAGAGTTTACAGACATGCGTTCTATATCTACTGAGAGGTACAAAACGGGTACGTTATTAATTTATATGTAGCAGAGAACTAACCATCGCCCAGCGTCTCCCTTCCCACCCTAGCTACCTCTGTTTAACCATTTCCAAATGAGTATGCAGCGTACTATGCCTTATACATCGCCACGCGTCGAGCCACCGTTAGATACCCCCTGGCCCTCTAAATTACTTGAGCTTTAATTAAAAGCCCAGCAATTCTGTACATGACAAGTATTCCAACAACGACCGCTATGACCTCTGATAGTGCTAACTGAATTTAGCTATTGTTAAGCCGAATCGTTTCGGAAGCTATACGAATAGGGTAAATTAAATATTTCCGAGGAATTCAATTTAGTATACAGTTAGAATGCCTATTGAAATGCTTGTAGAAGTTTAAATTACAGATCTCATGATCCACTAATAAAACAATAAATGGGCACAAAATTTTTATGGTAAATACATACTTACAAAAGTTTAAAATTCAAATCTAAAAAATATTATAGTATTCTTAAAATCAGATTTTTTTAATATCTTACAATAATAAGTAGAAAAAAAAGTTTTGTATCGATTTAATATTTTAAAAATTTAATGCTGTGTTGCTGAATTACATTTATTTTATCATTACCTACTGATTTATTAGTGTTAGGTTGAGCCATGTTGCAATGTAGTACAACACAAGTTACGTAGTTTGGAAACGCATTTCATGAAGTTATGGAACCAATAACAGTAACGAACGGTTAAAAGTCGCTAGGAAACCGACCACAAGGGTTCCTTGACATAGACAATTTGTTATTACACATTTTATCATCTTCACTTATGTAACTACTAACGCCATCTATTGCATAAAAACAACAGCCTATTGGTCACGACGCTACACGACAAAATATTAATACGACAAAGAGTCAACCCGCCATAAATCACGAATAAGTGAGAACGAAAATAAGTGTTTGGGATTTTTAATGGAAATCAAGATAAACGCATTAAGGCGCTAGCAGATGTCTCAATGAGTCTTGGTAATATTTCCTTATAATTTTGTCAATTACATTCGCATGTTGATAATTGATTGATATAATTTTTAAATATTCGCCATGATATATTTAAATGTACAATTTTTTTAACTCTATCAAACGTCTCTATAGGCATATAAAGTCAACGAACAATCTCAAATTTCCAATATAAATTGCAGTTACACATTCTTAATCAATTCTATCAAAATCGTTCAACCAATGAAAGGCAATAACGCACATAACTGGTAAACTGATTGTAAAAATGCTAAAGATCTGCCTGGACTGAATCTTTGTCTACTCCTATCGGTTTTAGGCGGAAGTGTTTATTTAACGATTTTTTATTCAAATGACAATTTTTATTTTATAGATATATCTCATGTAATACAGGGTAGGTCGCCAGTGGCTCGAAGATATTTACGAGAAGTATTTTCGACACGTCTCGTAAATAGATAATAAACTTAAAACTAGGGCTATAAGGCTTAAATTGCAATAACGGGGCCGGTGACGTAAAACGGAGCAAGGAACATTGTGCTAACATTTAAATTTATAACGTCCCTTTAGCCTGAACATGTTTTTATTGATCAAAACTAAAAATATACGTGGCCAGGGAAACTTTATTAATAACTTATCTATAATAGTTTAGTTCAATAATATTTTTTGCACTTTATAATTTCTTTTAAAAGTCAAGTGGGAAAATGTAGGGTCATGTGAGATTGCTCTTTCTAGTCATTAAAATAGTTATAATGGGTATATAACATTAAAGCTCTCTTAAACAATTTTAATGGTAAACAAAAAATTTAAAGGTATGTATGTTGTTTCTACTTTTATATAGTAACCTCTAGCGACACTATAACTGTATCTAACTTTACGGTTAATAAATGAAATATATTCGATGAACTAAAAATAATATAGCAAAAACGAAAGTTCGGAGTAATAAGATGATGTATACATCATACTATTATGAGTATCTTACTAATGATGGTCCCTAGCTCGTAAGAATAGACGAGTTAGCGCGGAGTGAATGAAACATGAAGTCAACGGCCGGGAAAATTGTTCACAACAAACAACCTTAATAACTTAAGCAAACCATTCATAGGGCGCCTTAATCTTTAGCTTCGCCGAGGCCGACACGACTACGTGAGAATTAAGCAATTTAATAAGGCTGAATGTGGACACGAGTAAAGTTTGGAACGCACGGACTAGAAATTGTATAAAATGTGGCGGAGCACATTTCCATCGCCAGGGGAATTTGCACAAGGAGGAACAAGGAAGAAGCGGGGGCACCCCTTTCTCTGGGGGGACTTAGGGACGTCCATCCGCCCTACATACGTACGCGGGTAGGCTGTTTACAACGAACCAGGCACGCACGCCGCCGTTCTCTGTTCTACAGAATCAGGGCTGCAGGCTGGACATCCAGGGCTGTCAACAAACAGACACGGACGCACTTCTTACATTATGATTTATAAAAACATTATTTTCCCTAACTCTATTGCAGGTCTCATAATTGAATCCTAGCTGTAGAATTTGTCTAATATTAGATACATGCAATAATTAGTCTTCCATGGCTTTAAAACGGATTAGTTAAAGATGATTAATATTTTTTCTATTAATATTTTTTTTTCATGTAGAATTATTGATTTATTGAGTATCTGTAAGTACCCAATAGGTCAATTAATTTCTGATTGGTTAAGATATCATTGATAGATAGTCCACTAATCCAAATTATATTATCCTTAGCCAAGTTGTTCGTCAGGCAAATAATAATTATTTGGGCAACGGTCAATATTCTTTATTAGGCTTTAATATAATAACTAACCTCTAAAGCTTAGATGTTACAGCAATAATAGAGTGTGACTTACAGAATTAAAATGGTTTTCTAAATATTTTTAAAGTCAGAAAAAAGTCGACCTACGACCTTTCTAAAACCATTTTGTGTTTTTATTGGATACCTTATTGTGTTCAAAAGTTATGGAGTACAGCTTTAATACGAATCATAACCACCTTCAGTTAATTGAACTCATCGTAAACAAAATAAAAATAAAACGTTTTAAAATATTTAAATAGTATTGAAGTAGTTTAGAATTAACCCTAGCTGAGTAGTCACCGTACTAGATGAGGCAGGGTGGCTGCGGGGTGGCGGGGCCACGGCTGGGGGGAGCGCGGGGCAGCGGGGCGACGTGCCCCCGCGCCCCGCTCGACCCTCGCCTTCCACCCGCGGCCCCCGCTGGCCAGGACGCTGCCGGTAACACGAGTGCGCCTATGCGAGGCATGTATCTTGGACGGGCAGATATAACGGAGAAGTAGCCCCCGGTACCCTGCTTGTAACCGCTGCGCACGACAAAATGCTCTACTCTAAATGATACTAATTTGTTTAATTTTTAATGATAGACTGCACTATCTAAATCTAAATTATAAAATAGTAATAAGTAATTGAGCGCTAACTACATCCTTGCCACAGATTTTATGGAGAATTCCATTGAGTACTTCCAATTAAAGCAGTTTTGGAGCAATATAATATGTCTGGGCATCTAAGTTAGGATTTTATTTTCTGTATCTAGTCATTTAAATCTCTTAAGAACTTGCAGAATTGTAATAGTCATTACCGCCACATTAACCCTTCTTTGCTGTTTCTGGCAAAGCGGGCTTGTTCTTGCAATATGTGCTGGAATATCATTTTAAAAAGATTAACTAATGGGTTTTATAATAAAATACACAGTTTGAATATTCACCCACAAATAGATCATGCATTTTTGTGAAAACTTGATAAGTCAGTTTACCAAAGCATTTTACTTTATAAAAACATATCTACATTGTAATATTTTATCTTGTACCTAGTCTCAACTTACGATAAATTGTAGACATAATTATCCAATTTAAAGACTGAAGAAAGTTAATAAAATTGGATTTATTAAATTAAATAATATGTAGAGCATACTGCAGTGTCGAAGAGAGCTATTTTACATGTGCACGGGCTATAGCTGCCCGCCCTACGTATTGGTAGGTAGGGCAGTCGAAATAGGTTTCCAACGGCGACGCTGAATACATTTTGTAAGGCTCGTGTTTTGGCTCAATATAGGAACACTCTCAATTTCTTCGACGAGATTGGCTTAAATCAGTTTCGATATTATCTTTCGTATATATCGGTATTTTAAATTGTATGTTATTAAATATTAATTTGGAAGAGTAATGATACGAATTCCTACATTTATTTACGAAAACATTAATAAAAGTGTCATAAAATGACTTTAATTAGTACTAACAAACTTATCGTTTAACAAACGACCAAAAAAATGGCATTTAGATAGCTACTTTTGTAGTATCTGCAACTATGGTAAACCATTATGAACAAAAATAATGCTTGTTTTTTCAACCAGATACCAACTAGTTCATATGAATTAGTTTAAGATCTCCCTTTAACATAATACCATATTTTATATAACAAAGTGGTAAACAGGCAAGGGTTGACTTCACACATATCTTTGAATTTCTTCGCCGATATATGCAGGTTGCATCACGATGTTTTCCTTCACCGTAAGAGCATCGGGTAAATTCTGTACATATAAAAATTCGTAAAATCGAAAATCACATTGGTACATGGCAGGATTCAAACCCAAGACCTGCAGATTACAATACAAGTGCTCAAACCACTGAGCCACCGACGCTCTTAATTAGTTACTTGAAATCAAAACAAAAATTGACCTTTAGACCGTTTCAGTTCTGCGTTTGAATGTCGCAATTAGTATTTGTATGAGTTCTTATACTCAGTGGGGAATCGAACTTCCCTAAAGCTTAAAAAAACTGTTATTGTTACTTTTCCTAAGCATAGCATTGGCTATTGTACTGTCGTACGTAAGAGAATTTTTTCCGAATTACGGGTTTAACAATTTAAGTCGTACCCGTGGAAGCCTTTAAAATGTTTAAACCTTCAACTTGTGCAAAGTTGCGAAATGTTTGGGAAAGGATAGAAAGTTTTTCGGCGATGAATAGTACAGAAATATTACGTGAAACCTTAGAAAAAATTGAGTTGCTATGTTTTGCACGTGACTCCGTCCGTGCGGATTTAAAAAATCTTATGCCATATGTGGTCTTCCAGACTATTAGCTTGTTTGTTACCAAACAGTTTAGTTTCATTGTTTGTTACAGTCCAGTTACATAAACCGCTAGTTTCAGCGAGGAAATACAGTGAAAAAGGAGGGGTGGGGGAGTGCTGCTGGCTGTAGGCCTTATGTACATATATTGGGAGTTATCGCTACGAATGTTACAAAGTCAGTGATAGGAATGAACGTAAAGGTATTTTGATTATGAGAATCAGTTTTGTTTTTCATATGTCCATAGATTAAATTTGTATAAAATGTTATGTGGCTAATCTAATCAAATTATTGTTACATTGAACATGTGAAGAAATTGTTTCATGAAGTATTTAAAATGTTTAATTTAGAAAAAATACTTTTTTTCTTTTTGAATTTCTACGTACATGGTTATTCAAATATTCGGACTACAAATTACCCGATAATAATAAAGTGTTAAGTTCAAAATAGATCAACATTTCAGATCGTCTGGAGTGGTTTATAATTGGAAATGATCTTTCGCTTAAAATAACTCTAATATTCGCTTAATTGGCCGGCGTAGACAAATGTAGCAACATTTAATGAATGCGTAGGAGGTTTTACCTACAAATTATAGAAGAGAAGAGAGATTACGAATCTATATTTGGAGCGATTGCGCAGACCTCTTGACTATTGTACATCGGACCCATCTCCACCGTGGGATTCTACAGTTAACGTACAAATATTAAAATCTTCATTTTAATAGAAAATTACAGCAATAGCAAAATATATTTGTACGACAATTTTGACAATGGAAAACTGCGATTAGTAGCTAACGTTGTATCGTTTTAATTTCAACTGCGAACGCAAAGTTTATGTGTTCCATGGTTGTTTATGGTTATCACACAATCGATATACAGTTTCACTATTTTGAATACGTCACGAAATTTTCCTAAGGAAATTTTTAACATAGGTGTTTGAAGAAAACGTAGTTTTAGAAAAAAAAGTACTATTTTATTTGTTTTAATGGAAAAAATTATGAGAAGTGTTATATAGAAACGATATGGGCCGACTGGCTACTTTCGCTTATTTCAAGTTTATGACATCTTTATAGTCCACTTGCGAATCTTTTGATTTCTATTGTACTCGTAAATTGTTCAAAAGGTTTGTTTTTGTTTACTCTCCGAATTCAACGACGTTACTAACATTTTCATAATACGAAAGTACTTCGGTTTCACTCTTAAAATCGGTCTATGTGATTGATACTATTCTGTTATTTAGCAGAATAATTAACGCATGAATAATATGCATTTATTTTATTCCACGTGAAATAAATGTAATAGTTTGAATGCTACAATATTAACAAAAATCTGTAAAGCATTTGTTTGAAATAACTTGACAATAAAAAAAATTGTGAAGATGAAAAATCCTTTCGCACAGTTGTGGGATTGAATGAAATGACGTCACGGGACAAATGAGTCCTGACCTAAAGGGCACTGCACTAATAAGAAGGGGCCACTCGGTAACTATTGTCCCTTTTTCTTTAACCCCGCTTTTATTCAATGTTCATCGAAAATATTTGAGAAGTAGATTACGCTTCGCTACAAGGAACCCGTTGTTTTGCTTTAATTAACGAAACGAAAAACATTGTTTTGTAATAAAGTTCTTCACTCTTTTATATAAGTTCGGTTGAATCTTCGGTAAGTCTAACAAATTTTAATGCGTTTTCCGATTCCTTTTTGATGAAACTCATTTCGTTCGACTGGTCTAATAATAATCCGATTTTTGGAAGGGTACAAATTGTCGACTTTGTACGACATTGTTTGACAAAAAATTGCGATAGGGCGCAATCAACATTGCTAGGTGGCCGCGTGTGTTCTGAAGGCAAATCTGTAAAATTCAATTAAGGGCTGAATTTTTCGGACAGAGGCGAGCGGGCCAAGCGAGGCAGCCCTTCCGCCGCGGGCTTTCGCCCCCGCATTGGTAAATTTTCTCTCGAAAATTGAAGATATTTCGTGCCTTCCTCCCTGGGGGCGACTCGTTTCTCGACACTTATGGTCGGCGTCCTCCGGGTGAGCAGGAGGCTTTTTACATAAAGTCCACACGTATAGGTATCGATCGAGGGCGGCCGGACAGGGTGTACGCAGATGACGGCCCCCCGCGCGGCCCTTGCACACCCCTCCGACGCCCTAGCTTCCCCCTTTCATTATGTAAGTGCGTAATGCGTGCTAGCGCGGACCTGATAAGGGGGCCTCTTTTTTAACTGACCCCCTAACTTACTGCGATTAAACTTAATTTCAGTGTCCTGGCACGATCGGCTTCTGGTTGCCTCGACAATCTTGACAAATTTTATGCAAAATATAAGTAAATGAAATCAGGAATTAAATACACGTTTGATTTTAAAATCCTTATTACGACTGCATACATTATCACACATAATGTTTCTAAAACCCGCTCGATGGCCTCCAGTATACTGAAAGTACTCATGTTATAAAAAAAAAAAAACTAGGAATGTACATCTCATAACTACTGATCTATCAGAAGACATAAGAACAGGAAAGATTTTTTTCTAGATTCAAATATTTAAAAATGTTACCTAAGTAAATAAATTACTATGAGTCATTTTTCATTTTATATAACAGGAGAGTAGTCAAACCAAATTAAATGGTTTTATGAGATGTTACACCTACTTTTGTATGGAGATAAGTAAACAAATATAATAATAAAAAATAATTATTAATTATCTGTCGTGCACATATTCAATTAGTTATCAATTTAATGACTTCATATTTAGTACCATCTTAAATAACTGCTGTGAATCACTACAGCGAAGGTAACAGAGCTGTTTGGTTAACGAATTGTCTGGTAAAGTCGTCTACAGGGATAGTTTATGCTTCCACAACATACTTCTATAATACAAGTTCTGCAAGTTCTCTTATTATTTATCTTTACCACGTTAAACTTTAAATGTCATGTGTTATAGATTTTAAGACTCCCAAACATTTATTTTAATGCCGTTTTCATTGTTATAGTAAGTGTTCAGAAACAGAGTTTAAGTGCGACTCCACTTTTCTATTGGTATATTCAAACAAATAGGACTTAACCACAAAAAACTTAGACGGTGTTTTAAATATACATTTTAGCTTAAAACAAACGTCAACCCCTTTACATCGTGACTAGCACTTAGTGCGAATTTTCGACAAATCATGGTTATTAAAAAAATATTATGCATAGGCTTGCAAAATGTGATCTTGACTAAGAAAAAACTTATACCGAAAGGAGTTTTGAGATACATATTTATGGTGAAACATCCATGTTAAATCCATAATATCAAATACCTACGGACGTCAGAGTTAAAACACGTATTTAACTAATAGAGATATAGAAACTTAAATACGCAAAAAGCTCGCGACTAACAAGGCGACAATAAAAATATGAGCACTTGAGTGGACTCGTATTAATGCACCTGCTAAAACAACTAGCGCCATCTCTTATACAACTGAGATCACCTCAGTAAGCTTCGAACGAACGAACGAAAAATTGAATTTTTTTGGTACATTGTTGTTGTTTCTTGACCTAAATGGTTTTTATGTTATTGTGTTCACAGTACTTGCTTCTAATTTTAACGAGCGTTTCATTCACTATAAAAATGTCTTTTTTTCTGTTATTTAATTGAACAAACAGGAAAAAAGTTGTCTATTTAAAAATGTTTGTTTATCCTACAAAAATGAAGCTTAAAATAGGTTGTCAAAGAATTAACATCGCTTCCGCGTAGTATCGTATTACGTACAGGCAAATGTTACTACAAGACCTATATAGCACGTGTTATAACATGTGACACTAAGAGCGAGCGCACATTTTTGACTAAACTATCGCACAACTGTTTAGTCGCGCTTCGATTCCTATGAGTTTATATGGAGGTGCGCACACTACTCGATTTTTAGTTGTGCAAATAAAAAGTTCAATTGACTGCGAAACAATCGATAATCGCACAGCAGTTGTGCGATAGTTTAATCAAAGGTGTGCGCCCGCTCTAATTGCGATGTAAACTCCAAAGGACATTGTATATCTAAACTAGTCTTTACTAATATTATAAAGAGGAAAAGATTTTAGAAAAAAAGATTTGTATATGTTTAAATAACTCAAAAACTACTGAGCCGATTTAAAAAAATCACCATTAAAAAGCTACGTTATCAGTGAGTAACATAGCATATATTTTTTTATTTTTAAGCGGTTGTAGTCTCGAGCAACAGCTATATTGTATAAACATAAATTGCACTATAAGATATAGCAAAGGTTACTACATTGATTAAATAAGTACTTCGTCGGCGGTATTTCCAAACCGCTACGACTTCGAGAGGCGAACATATCACATTCTCAAAGGCCGGGAACGCACTGCAGTTCCTCTGGTATTGCTGATGTCCATGGGCGTCGATGAACATCTCAGTTCTCCTGCGGCTCGTTTGCCTCTTTCTTATAAAAAAATGCAATAAATTTTATTTTAAGTACGGTAGGCAACGCTTCATCACGTAATTATGTTGCACTTAACTTATATTTATGGATAGATCGCGTAAATCGAGATGCGAAAAACGTTCTTATACAAGAGTGGAAGACAGTTCCCAGAGATAGGCTTTAATCGATAAAGTTGCTGGACCAAGAAGAAGAAAAAGAAGAAGTAACTTATATTTATGCAGCAGCATATGGGCCTCGCTCACGTAACATAAGGTGACATCTAACTAAGCTACGTTATATTATAAAAATTCAGATAGAAAAAAAAAATAATCAAAGAAAAAATATATGTAGGAATAGAAATAATATAAATAGAAATTATTAAATGTTTTGTATTCCAGCCTTGATAGGAAAAACTTGCAAATAACTTTGATAATATTTTGCAAAACTTTAAGTTTAAATATGCAAATAGTTATAAAAACGATAGGCTATTGTATTTAGTTGAAAATAACATTTACAATGCCATCTACCATATTGACTAGTGACTACGAAGCATTGAGACCCTTATTCATTTTGTATTTTCCGATTTTATTCCGTAGATGGCGTTATTCTAAAAATGACGAACAGCTTGGTTCGTCCATCCCTGGAACCTAGGTGATGGTTGAGATATATTACTTTTCTTGGATAAAAGTAGCACCTGGATCTTATAAAATTGATATTCTTAAAATATAAGATAATTAATAAGATATAAAAGAATTTAGAGACTCTTCAATTTAGAGAGTCAAATTGTCAATATTATTTTGAATTTATTAGGAACGGCAAGAAAACTACTGCGCAAATAGCTCGTAATCTTTGCGGTCATTGTTAAATAAATGTTTTAGCAAGTTTTGTTATACATTGATGCATATTTTTTTGAAAAAGCGCCATCTTGTATCGAGTAGCAAAATAGTTCGAAAGTATTAAATAGACAAAACTTACACTATTTTATTAGTAAAACCCAAATCACCAATTAATGTAAAATGTTCAAATTTATAATTAACAATAATAAAATGTTCAATATGTGCACATTATAACATTGAGGGATAACAAAATGTTTTCCACAACTTTAACACCAATTAAGGCATAGATGGCGCCAGTAGGTCTGGTGTCGGCTTTACTATTCTACTTTAAGATTTAAATCGTTGCAAATGACAATAAAAGTATACGAGACATTGAAGTGTTTAAAACGATTAAAATACAAATATCATTATAGTGATAGGAACATGACAAAAGGCATGGATTAATGAACAACCCATAACAAGCGTAAAACAGTGACGATCTTACCGATTTCGGGTCGATAATTAAATCGCTAAAAAAAATTATAATTAGTGACAAATACAAGATTATAACATATTTTCACAGTACTTATGAATCATACGGGAGTTTGTACTGCCTATTAGAATTTTACAAACGATATCTTCAGCAACTCACTTAGGGTAAAGCATATCTTTTGAACTTACAAAAACGAAAAAAACTGTGAAAATATAATAAACTCAATATTAAGCGATACATTTACATGCAAATGCTAGAAATGCGTCGCTTTCTTTAAACTCCCTCTGTTTAAATGTATCCAAGTCGTATTGGGCGAGAAATAACCATCGGTCATGCGAGATATGAACTTATAATACACGCGATACTGGTTGGAAATATTTTTATAGTATTTAAAGAGAAATTGTTTTATGACAATTTTTCATTTATAATATTATAAAGAGAAAAGATTTGTATTTTTGTATGTAACAATTACAGGACTGATATCAAAAATTCTTTTGTCATTAGAAAGCTACACTATTACTGAGTGATGTAGACTGGATTTATTATTAGAATTTCGTTTTACTCGCGGAGAGAGCCTCGGGAAAAAGCTAGTAATCTACATGTTAATAGGTGAAGCGTAAGTTTTGCACAACTTTCAAGGAAATTGCGAGAACGGATGAACGTTTCAAATAGATTTCATCTGAATGTGGAAAAAAAGTGCATAAAGCAATTTTTAATACAAAAATATGATTTTGGTTGGTTGAAAAATTGAGTCTTATTTGACTGTTTTTTAGTGGAATTACTTCCAATGAACGACCAAGAGTTTAATTAATTCCTTCTAAACGAATGCAGTTCATCGATAGATAAAAAGTGACATGGCGCTCGCTCTTATGAATATTTAAGTTTATTGAGAGGTATATAAAGGATAATAATGTACATTAGTACATAGTTTCGCAAATGTTTTAGATTTTACTTTACTTATAATTTCTATAATAAATTATGTGTCAAGTTGTTTTTATTCATAAAACAAATGGCGTCGTGAAACAAACTAGGGTGATATCGTTTGATTTTGTTTGGGAAGTTTTAAGGGATAAAAAATGGTGAGGATCAAAGGAATAAAAAAAATCTATATTGGATAATGCGTGGTTTAAAAAATAATCTAATTGGATAAAAAGAAAAGGAAAAAGTACCGACTGTGCACTCTTTTTTTATCATGTATAAACCAGCGCTTGACCACAATCCCACATAGACCGAAGTAAAGATGTGGTCGAAGGATGGTACGCGCTAGTTCAGTAAGTACCGATTCACACTGCTCTTGAAGGCACCCACGTTATAACTGGACGGGAACACTGACGACTCAAAACGAATTTTTAGTGTTCTAAAATTTGCGAAATTAGTTTATAAATTTTTGAATTTCAATAAGAACTGGAGGCATTTTATTAGTGCGGATATTTAATTGAAGTCAGAATTTGAAATTAAACACATATCTCGTGATGTCGAGCGCAAACGCGGCACCGCTATTGATTCCTGCTCAAGGTCACAAGCACAAAGTGATTCATGTTAATTAAGACTTGCATATGGATTTAAATCCGCGTACCATGTATATAAACATACGTGACGTCAACAATATCATCTCTTTTCCAACAGATACTGTGACTGTAAACGACGAGTTAGGCAAATGTCAATCCAAATTAGGCATCACAAAATCGGGCAGCTAAAATATTAATGTTCTAATAACTAATAACGCAAAAACATGCTTAGACAATGGCAGACGCCGGCAACATCTGCTGCACGATTAGACCTGGTCGCCCGATGCAATAAAACGATTGCACAGAAGGCAGACGTGATGTGGAAGTATGAAAGTGATTCTGCGTGTTTCAGATGAGTATGTCTATAAGAGTCCTAATTTTAGTCCCCTTTTCCACCTTTTTGGAAAGAAAGAAAGGATGGAAAGGTGAAGTTCAGGGGAGAAGGGGACACGATAGGAATGGAAAATATCCCTTTTCGGTTTGGCCCCTCCCAAGTCGATCAAAGGTAGTCAATCTGCAGTTGCAGGTCACTTCGCTATTTTGGCGAATTCAGATGGCCACTTGCTTTTGCCATATGATATAAAAAATTGAAAAAGTTCGTCATAAATCATACATCATATACGATGTTCAAAGGTAAATTATCACACAATAAAGCAAATCTCAGAGTATTGATAGAAGATCTTTTGAAATGTTTTCCACCAATTCCTCTACTCTTGGATTTAGAAATCCTTTGTGAAATTCTAAAGTTTACTATTTTCGTAACATGATATTGAAAATTATTGAAAATTGCCTGTCTGAAATCCAACATGCTGTCATTACCCGTTGCAGTGTTAGCCTTTAGAATTCCGAATGTGAAGTAAGAACATTAGTGCCAATCAAGTCTACGAAGGGCAAGGTCAATGTAAGAGTTCCACCGTCACTCAACTGGTTAGTTTAATAATGCAAGCAGAGGCCAAGGCGCAACTCCTCAGGAAGGCCAAGGGTTAAGTTGGTTTTATAGATGTTTAAATTTATCGGACTCGATATACAGGCAACTAAGATACTATTAAAATTGAGAACGCAGTTTTAAAAATTCTAATGATCATTAAAAGATCAACAGATGCTGCTGTTATCGATACTTCTTACCCATCAGGTAAAACAATATTTGATTATTAATGCTATATAGGTGATGATGTTAAGAGAAGGGATGAATGGCATGTAACAAGAAGGACGTCAGTTATGAATGTGGAGGGGTACACCGGTAGAGGTAGACCTAGAAAAAGTTGGATGGATTGCGTGAAAGGTGACATGGTCAAAAAGGGAGTGATGACTGAGATGCCGGATGATAGAGTTATTTGGAGGACGAAAACCCGGTGCGCCGACCCTACACCACTAAACCCCTCCGTTCCCTACTGGCCATTATGTGGGGCGCCACGGGATCGCTTTCGCTTGCCACCGCGACGCCCCACTGACCGCCCCGGGAAGGGGCCTTCGATGCGTCCCAACGAGTTGGGACGCTGCGCCCTAAGGCGCCCCACGGAGACGGCACCGTGCAATGCAGGTTTGGGACCCCGCCCTCACCCGCTGGTGCCGCCGGGGTTTACAGAGCCGACCCTACGGGAGTAGGATAAGGCAGGGGAGATGATGATGATGCTAAATAGGTAATCGAAAAGACAAAAGTGTATAGAATTTACAATAACTTGATATGTCACGTGGTTGTTCTTGATTTTCATGCATTTCTTCCATATTCCAATGGGTACCAAATGAAAATAATGCTATAAATAAATCCAAAACGTATTTAAATTCACTACAAATGTGTATCATATGAAAGCAGAATACCAGATATATTTAAATACTGAACATTAAAAAAATCATAAAAAAGCTTTTTAATTTAAGTAGTAAAGACATTTTTATATAATAAATATAATACTTGCTTAAATAAACTCTTACTTAAATACTTTTAATTCTCTGACAAAATGAAAGTATTATCTTAAAGATGATCTTGAACTTGTACATCTTGATAATTCTACTTCGGATTCCGCGCTCACATTCTAGGCCGAGCGAACACTTGAATGGATATCTTTACTAACATATTTAAGACCGCATCTAGATATTTACTAACTTTATTTATTAAAGGGATTTTCAATCACCGTGACATAATTTAAACATCATCATCACCAGCTCACTATACGTCCACGCCTTAGACAACCACGCTGGCCCAATGCGGGTTGGTTGACTTTACAAATCTTTCAATTTCTTTCGATATGTGCAGGCATCACGATTTTCCTTCATCATAAGAACCTCTGGTAAATTATTTAATATGAAATTCTAAAATCACATTGATATATGTCGGGATTCAAACCCAGGACCTGTAGATTACAAGTCAAGTGCTTAAACCCCTGACCCACCAACGCTCTTAATCATTATTTTTCACCTGATCCTGCAAAAATAATTATTATTTTACCGTTTATCACCTTTTGTACAAGAAAATAAAATAATAATCTCGATAGTGAATACCTTTTATAAGAATATACGACTAATGAGTAACTTGAAAATGAATATTAATCTGAATCGCCGCAATATTAAACAAAAGTCTTTGACCGGTGTGCTGCTAAGGCGCCAAAGTGTCGCGATTCTTAAAAGTAAAGCTTTGAAAAACAATTAAAGCAATTTAAAAAAAGATCCCGTGGAATGTATAAGCTTACTGTGTAAGACTATAGTTATATGCATTAAGCTCGTTTGTTTAATAAGTGCTTACCCGAGGCCTAATTTTAGTCCCCTTTTCTTTCCCACCCTTTTCTTATAGAGAAAGGATGGGAAGGGAATGTGGATATCATTCATCGGCTAAAGGTAAAGGTAGGTAACGCATTTGCTTGCGGATGTTTACGGGTGTCGGTTGCTTTGCTATTTCGTCGAATTCAGGTGGTCGCATGTTCGTTTACCACTTTATGATATAAAATAAATTCTGACATAATACCTATCGATCGATAATAATGTTGATTTGTTAATTTTCTATCCATCATAATTAATTTATTTCTTAAAAAAACATCGGAAGCTTCTTTGGCAATCGATCAATCAGGCTTTGGTGGGAATTTAATTTTGTAGTCCTCGCGAATTATTTTTAGGCTCTCTATCTAAAATTATATTTCCTTC
Organism: Papilio protenor; assembly: GCA_029286645.1. Classification (NCBI taxonomy): domain Eukaryota; kingdom Metazoa; phylum Arthropoda; class Insecta; order Lepidoptera; family Papilionidae; genus Papilio; species Papilio protenor. The sequence goes on along the minus strand of JAGSMZ010000033.1, from coordinate 1,318,087 downwards.
TGGAGATACCTACTAACAAACGTACATCCATCCATCTAAACATTTGCACTTGCATGTAAAATTAGTCAGAAGAAAGATTTAAACTTATTTAGGAAACATCTCAATTAAGTCTTTGAGAGCGTTGATTTCAAAATTTAAACGTGATGAGGTATTTTATTTCCTTCCTGAAACTCAAAGTTCAAAGTTTGTTGGGATGAAGTTGCAAGGACCAGCGAATTATGACGAAAGTCACGTGAAGTCACGTGAAGTCACGTGAAGTCACGTGGCTACAAGACGGTGGGGATAACAACAGATGAATAGTTTAAAAGCGACTCCGTGTTTCGGTAAGGTTGTGTGGTAGAAGGGTGCGACGGCGTATTGGGGCTGAGGGCGAGTCAGCGCGGCGAGGGGTCGATAAGCACATAAGCAGCGAGCGGTGAGAGCAACCGTTCAGTTCTCGTTTGGGAACCGAAGCTTTCGGATTGCTTTCCCTGTCGTAGCTCGTAGCTGCCTACGACTTGTGTCGGTCTACATCCACGTGCGGTTAAGCGCCACCGGTGAGTACTAACTTACTAACCGACTTTTATTTCGTAAAATTTAATTTATCTGTTTCTTTTCTTTTATGTTATTTTATTTTGTGTATTTTTTTTATTTTTGCTTGCGTGTTTTAGGTTTTAAATTATTGTGTGTCGCGATAAAGTTTTTTTTTATATAAATTCAATAAAATATTTTTGTAAGCAAAACAGGTATTTTTAAAATATTCTGAATTAATCTTATACTTGGAAAAACTAAAATATAATTATTGAAATCATAAATGACCGGGTCCAAGAGAACTAAAATAATGTGACGCGACCTTGTTTTAGACAATTAATCACCACTCGTTTATTACTTAAACAAATAATAGAGATTTTAAAAGCATTAAAAGCTTTATAAAATTTCTCTAGCTAAAATAATTCCTGACGAAATATTAGTAAATAATAGTGGCTTACATAAAAATTAAGTTCATTTTGAAGTGGAAAAACATTTATTTAAACATGTAATGGGTTAATAAAAAATTAGCAATTTCACAATACCTACATGTTTTATTGTAATGCTGCGCGTATTATTTATAAATGTCGTTTTCTTTGTGAACTATTGTTTATTTTTTTTTACGTATATTTTTTCTGTTTTATGATATTACAGTGATTGACATTTTTGCTGAGCCTTATTCAATAAATGATTATCTTGTTTTATTTTATTGTACCTAACCCACTTACGAAAAATATAAAAATGAACGAGCGTTTTATTAACATTTTATGCTTTTTATGCATTCAATTTAATAAGATTTTTATATAATCATTTATTTCTACAATTTAGAAATAAAAATTAAAAGAGACTTACGCACGGCGTATGTATATATGATAACGGACTTGCGTGAAATTCGTCATTGTACACAATTCCTAGGCAATATAATATATATAACTCCTAAAAACGACCGAAAATGTGTTAAATAAATTATCTGAGGCGCCTTTTCTGGGAAATCTATACATTTACAAAATGCCAAACGGAAATATAAAACATTGAAAATATCAATGCGTTAATTGCAAATTGCAATTCTTATGGGTTAAAGCAAAATCATTTTTTGTGATTTACGAAATTACAAGCACTCTTTACGGTGCATATGATAACGAGTTATTTGACATATCATGATGCAAGAATTGGTCACGACGGAAAATATTGTACTCGTATGATGAAAGGTCTTTTTTATTGTATAGGCCCGACGGTGAAAATTGTATACTGATAATAGGCGTCGTCAGCCGATGAACAAGAGAAGGACGGATAGTCAATTGTAAGGTCCTCCTATTAGTCTTCTGTTAGGCGATGATTAAGAGGGAGGAGGGAGTCGATAGTAAGGGGGATTAGCCGATGATCAAGGGGGAGGGGGCTAGCCGATGCTACGAAAGTGGTGTTATCTGATGATAAAGGGCGAGGGGGGGTTGTAGCCCACGGTAAAGTGGGGGTTAGCTGATGATTAAAGGGGAGGGGTAGCTGTTGACCAAATGGGGACAGCCGATGATAGGGTAAGGGGGTAGCCGATGATACAGAAAAGGGGTATCCGATAATAGGGGGAAGGGGTAGCCGGTTTAAGGGAGGAGGGGGTATCCGATGTCAGGGGGAAGGGGTAGCCGATGATATGGGGGAGGGGGTATCCGATGATATGGGGGAGGGGGTATCCGATGATGGGGGGAAGGGGGCAGCCGATGATTAAGGGGGAGGTGATAGCCGATAATCAAGGGGCATCTCCCGCCCCCTACACATTATTGTATATTATTCCTAGGAATAGTATACAATTCCTAGACATCATACATTTCCGGTAACATATATGCAATTAATGAACGTGTGCTCTTAAATAACAACGGCCGTATATATACGACGTTAATTAAACCTTGGGTCACCACTGCCGAAAGATCTGTAAAAAGACATATTGCTATCTTTGATTTTTCATCGAGAAAGAAAGTGATGATAAGAGCGGGCGCTACCCTTTTACTCAACTATTGCTTTACTGTTGTGCGATTGTCGATTGTTTCGCAGCCAATTCAACTGTTTAGTTGCGACTAAAAATCGAGTAGTGTGCGCACCTCCATATAAGCTCATAGGAATCGAAGCGAGACTAAACAGTTGTGCGATAGTTTAGTTTCAGGTGTGCGCACGCTTTAATATATTTTATAGATGAGTTCCGACAGTGGAAGCCTACGGTCAAGTCGTGTTACTTGTACCGGACACGGGTTTTGCTTTTACACATACAAATGCGCACAAAAGTTGCGCGCGTTGGTAACTGTGTCATTTTTTACCTTACCGTGCAGCTTAAGTTAGTTAACTCACTTGTTGCGTTTAAATATAGCAAAGTCAATTAAAACCTATGTATTTTTTATATATTTTTATAAAACAACGTATTTGATACAAGGAGATAGATTATGATCTCATATTTCTATTTATAATATGATAGACATTTCTCCCTATACTCATGTAGTCATGGAACCACCCACGCTTGTCTGTTGCCGCAGATCTATTTTTAATTTGTTCCCAATCAAGCTGCTATATGACGAAACGGTATTTCATTATTCCACCTTCCGGTTGGTAGCGATTTATACGAAGTAGTTATTTTTATAACAATTAATGAGATATTGACGCTTGATCACGATCGTTGTTTAGTGAATATCGAAAGAAAGTACGCGATTCTTTCGGAAATGCCTTTTAGGTTTTAGCTGATTGGGTGATTAGGGATTAATTATATTTTTAACGTCCTAGGTATAGCTCGCCTTTCGACTATTTTCGTACACCATATACTCCAAGCCTAGAACTTAGTTGGAATTGTACAATAAATATTAGTAAATTAATAAAATCCTACTACTATTTTATTAAAGAATATAAAAAAAAACGTTTAAACATTTTTCTTTCCGATTTTTCCAATTTTTCCAAGTTTTTTTTTATTTATTAATTAATTTATTAATTATAACATAACTTTATTTTTATTATTTTTTTTCCTTACTTCAGTAGCTAAAGAATTTAAATATTCTTTTTCTAACCGAGTAAACTAATGTTTTGGTAATCAGTTGCACTCAGTCGTAGAACAATAGTTGACTTTTTGTTAGATCGGTTTAAAATAAAACTTTACAATTCCCAACACAAATGCACCAACAATAACTGGACGTTTGAATAAAAGAGGTCAAACGACGTCTGTAGCTCGAAGCTGTTCCGCAATATACAAAAGGGGTTTTATTCCGTATTTTTCTATCTTATTGAAATTGTGTAGTATATATTTTTTTTAATAGTGAACAATTTATTGGTCTATTATTCACAATTTATAATACGTCTTTAATCAAGGATTATGGAAATATTATTTTTAACAAAGCCGTAGAGAATATTTAGTTTAGATGGCAGAAGCTTACGTTTTACATGGTCCTTCGAGCCGGATTTACTAACCAAATAGAATAGAGCGATGCTAACATTTAGTACTTAGTATTTACGGCCTCTATAAAGTATCAAGGATATAGCAAAGTATAATTATGACGCGTTCTCATTCGGATGATTATTTTTTCGACTACCTACAATCAACCATTGGAAAGAAGAATTATAAAGAAAAGTTCTTTTCTTTATAACTGACATAAAAATAGTAACTGACCTAAGATTAGTCTTCTAATTTATACTGAAAAAAATATAACGAATTTGATGGAGATTACTTATATCACCATTAATTACTTTTGAGATGCATTTAATAGTGTCATTGCGGGCTAATGATGGTTCGGGCTAAGCCTCAACCATTAACATTGTCTTAATCGAAGTATTATGTCTATTTTACATATTTCGATTCTCTGCTACGGCCATGATTCCGTGAGTATATGATACAATGCGCCTTGGACATGGATTATTTAGAGTAGGGTTGTAACGGAGGCTATTTTAACGGAAGCGGATGCGGAAGCGGAGGCGAATGGCTTCACCTCCCCAGAAGCGGAGGTTAACGGAAGCGGAAGCAGAGGTCAATAATAAAATATTAATTGCGATTTATTAAAGAAATAAAAACTAAAACTACGTTAATTCAAAATACAGATTGGTACATAATTACAACATACAGTTTGTTATACAAATATAATGTATAACAATTATAAGTTAGGAACCTTTGCCAAACCTATTGGAAGGTGGCAAAATGCTCTTCGTAACTTAGTATTTAACTAATAATTAAAATTGTAAAGAAGCAAATTGTTATTTACTACCAACATTCGATATTTATATTGGTTCTTAAAACAAAGGACACTGCGTCTCTCGCTGTCCTCCGCGGACACACCACCAAAGGGCTATTAAACGTTCCCGTCCTTTGTCGGCGAGCTACGATGGCGCGGCCGCGGCGATCCAAGGTTATAGAGGTTTTGGCACCCGGCAATTTTTGAAAATAAAAATGATATTACTAAAAGCCATGCACGCCCGCGCGTGCCGCATACACGATACCTAGTCGCTCCTCTCGCGATAACGACGTAAATAAACCTCCGTTATAACTCCGCATAAAAAATAACGGAAACGTATGCGGAAGCAGAGTTCCGTTACAACCCTAATTGAGAATTCTGTTTCATTACCACTCCTTACCCTTATTTAAATCGTTAAGCCTACCAAAAGATTTTCGGCTTAGAAATCATTCTAGCATCCGTCATTTCAGTTGTCAATGAGAGTATAGCCTTTGTTTCCGAATCTAACTTATACTCGGTACAGTAAATGCCAAACCTACATCTAGCCACGTTTGATTCTTTACTAGTTTTCATTAACTCTATCGGAGAGAACCTATGATTTTTTTGTACTCCAATTCGTTTCGTTTCCACAGGTTTCGGTGGTATAACCGCAAAAATGGCGAATTCATTCAACATCCAAAGGTAAGTATTTAAAAATATTGCATCAGATTACAGCTATTTCAATAGGTATTAGTTTTTCCTTGTTGACAAAAAGGGGGAATTCTGCATTGACTTTTTTTATCAGTCACTAAAAGGCTTTCAAAACTTTGAAAAACACCACAAATACCCACAGTTAAGATTTACTTTATTTATAGAATCCGTCAACGTATACGCGAGATAGATTGGGGACTGTTTCGTATGAGATCTCATAACCTCTTCCTCAAGCTTATACGCACCCGCAATCCAGTCGAGCCTGAAGATGCGGACGGTGCTCAAGGGACTCGATTAACGGTAAGTTTAAAGCTAAAAATAACACACTAATTTAACAATTCAACTAATAAATTAAAATCGGTTTACTCGTAGAAACATTTTTTTATGTTCGTTAAGCTTGACCACGATCCCAGCTGAAAGTGATGATGCAGTCGAAAGACTTTTATACAAACCCACATACTTTACACGCGAAAAACCTGTTACAGTCGATTAAAAAATTAAAATAAAATGCGTAAAGAAAAAACGTGGTTAATAATTTGAGTTAGCTTTCGAGTTTAAACCAATTGTAGACTAAATAATTAAAAATTTATTGAGATATTATCATACAGTAAATATAAAGCATTTATGCGCTATTTGCACCGACCAGTTTCGAACCCATCTGGTAATCGACTGCAATAAGTTAGGATTTATCTACTAAATCCTTTTATTTGGTCTATATATCATATAATTAAACATTTTATTACTTTTGCTTATTTTATTGATTTTTATGTTATACCACTAACATGAAAATCTCAATATATTTGAACTTGATATCGAGCGTATTTCTATAAAAACGCGATTTTTCTCGGATAAAATCGGACAAGAATAATCCGATCCTAATCCGTGTTACTTACTCTTTCATAGTCTTAATATTATCTACAGGTGTTTTCCTTCACTAACATTGGAACAGTTATTATAAAAGGTTAACATTTATAAGTAACTACTTACATATTTCTCGAACCTCTTTCAGATTTGTTTTTCGGGTACAAACCTTCAATTTTATTAAGAGTGCTATTAGGTATAAAATATGATAATTTAAAGTGCAGAAATGATATAAGAAAACGTATACATTCACGTTTTATGTTATAAAGGTATAAAGAAAATCTTTTTTATTTATATTCGGATAGTGGTTAGTAGACGCTTAGCGAGCGTCTTGTAATTGTTAACACGCTTCTATTAACATTCTCTATGAACGTTAATTCACCTAGGGCACTCAACGATGACCCAGTTGACTGAACACTTTGTTAGAAATAAGCTTCATTTTAAGCATTTCTACTTTTTTTTAGTTCAACAGTACTGAAAAACTTCGCAGTAACAGTTTTGTAAAATGTTTATTATTAAGTCTCTACAGACCACTCTAAGATTCAACTTTTAAAACGTTATATTTTTGTGAAGGCAAATAAAGTTTTCATAAGACATACAATTTCAGCGCTTTGTTGTAGGTAACAAATTGTAAATCTCTTGGTAGATATCTTGAAACTTAACGCACGCACAATGTGTACAAGCGTACCTCACATGGTATAGTTAACCACGTTTTTTTACTATGAAAACACCTTTACAAAACTATGTAAATATTGATAGACTTAAAACTACATTTTAGGGTAATATAGATAATATATACATTGATACATGGCGGCATTCGAACCGAGGACTTCCAAATGTGTGCTTAACCCCTGGGCCACCGACGCTCTTTCATAACATGTGTACCTAGAAATAAGAGTACATATTAGATGGGTACCCGCGACAATGTAACTCCTGTCAGTTGGGCAATAAGTAACTTTGTTGCAGAGATGCCTTACCACCAGGGATCTCATTTCCCTTGGAGTTGGATCTTGCATCGGCACCGGGATGTACCTGGTGTCCGGTTTAGTGGCCAACAAGTTTTCCGGCCCAGGAGTGATTTTAAGCTTTATTATCGCTTCTGTAGCCAGTTTATTTTCCGGTAAGTGATTATGACGGCAATTATATTTGTTACGTTGACATAGACATATTTTAAAGATAGCTTTTAATATTTTTTATCCATAAATCATTTACGAAAACGAATGTCTTGGCTATTTTTTTACATCAGGCGAAAGCTTTAAAATCGGGTTTTCACGGCAGCTTAATTTGTCCGAATTACATTTAAAAAAAATAATGTTAAAACCATGTATAATAAGTAAATCAGTAATCGGTATCTTTAATCAATAAATCTATTTATTTTACAATAAAAAATAGATTGAGATTGAAGCTTTAAATTATTGAAGGTAAAATTTAAAATGCGTATAAAGGGATTTTTATACTACTGTGCAAGGTCTTATAGTTTGTCTAAATAATTTAGATTAACTAGTTTGATAAATGACTCATATGAAGTATCGAATTCAATTTGTATGAAGGCAAATGCCATACTTAATATACAGGTATCGTAGTGACGAAACAAACACGCATAGCGAACAATTTTGAACTATCGATATTCGGTTTAAATAATTATCGAACTCGGCTAAAATTATTATTTTCTTATTAACTAATTTATAGGACAATTCTAGTATTGATTAGTGTAGAGAATTTAGCGATGACAGAAATAATAGCGAAATCCAATTCGATTACGTACGGCTTTAGTAGTAATAAACATTTATTCTATTTACTCTCATTATTTGTTATGGTCATTATTAATTTGAGAAAACAGTGTTTTTTTTAATTCATAAGTTATAACTATAAATCTATCGATTCCAACTTCTATGAAAAAAAATCGAAAATCGATAAGATTCATGACTGATTTTACACAACCCATCCCTACTAAATTTGAAGTGAATTGTCAAACTAATCTAAATTATTTAGACACACTATAATGAAGAATCTGAATTGTATTTGCATCGTTTAAAAATATTATCGCTCACATCAAAAAACTTCAGAATATCGCATCGAAGCGAATATCGTTAAAAGTAAACTCGGAGAGAATTAATCAACACTTGTATTTTGCTCTTTTATTCTCGGCAGGAAGCGTTGTCTACAAATTGCGCTCGTTACTGCTCGGTTGAGTTTTCACACATCTGCGGTTTTCTATATCACAGTATATCACTAGAACAAGTTATAATAACTTCACACGACGTGATGTATTATCATATTAAACTATACTATCTCGTGTAAGTTTTATGTACTTGAAGATGAATTGTTTATAATATAAAATTGCTTAAAGGTTAATTACAGTTTATTAAAGATATGGGTTCACTTTAAATGAAATATCCATCACACAGGGTGCCACCCTAGTTTGCACACCAGTCCCCTGCCCAAAGGGAAAAATCAACATAGGAAGATCGATATTTTGTTTGTTTTTAAATAAAATTCGGCGTCACAGCATGAAGCAACTGACATGAGAACAAAGCCAATTTTTATCTCTACATCGGAAAGATTCCTTGAATTATTGACTACAAAAGAATTCTGCGTCTTTTGTGTCTCGTTGTCAAATATATCGATTCAATGAATTGACACTTGGATTTCAGTAAAATATAATATGTATAACGTAAACGAGTAATAGGAATGTTTCAAATTATTTTAAAACGTGTAAGATGCAAATTATGCCTTCCACGTAAAGAATTATAAGCATATTGTTAATAACATTATTTCTAGTTAAATGTTCCATATTTTTTATTGTTACCTGTTTAATCAACTAACGAATTCTACTATTACTATTTTTGTATAGAATTTTATATCGATTTATACATTGAATAGTCTAAGCCAGTGGTTGACAAAGTGCGGCACAAGAGCCGCATGTGGCTCTTTGGCTCCTTAAGCGCGGCTCTGACTTACTCAAACTTTTCAAGAAGATGCAAGCAAATTGTTCGCATTAACAATATATCTTAAGTATCAAATTTAGTTTTGTTTAGCAAGTAAAAGTTTACTAAACAAGCAGATTTGGCTCTTTATTTAATAAGTTTGCCGAACACTGGAGTAGATATTAATTACACCATAGTTTAGTTCAAGAAGATCCAATGATGTGAGCATTATAGAGTTAGTCTTTATTTCCAATTCTACACGGTAATAAATAAGACGTAAGAATACACTCTTTGAACGAATTTTACTAGTTTGTGAAAATAGACACGTCTATAATAGTAAATGATAGAGCGGATGAATTCGTAGAGTCTCAAAGAACGAAGACAGAACAGAACTATGACAAATATCCATTCGTTCGTAAAACCACAATTCAGAAAAAACAGTAGGAACCTAGTTCCAGTTATCATAAATAATATAAATGGATACCTGGATAAAGGCATAATCGAAACATGGTTAGTTCTTTAAATGCATAAGAGATTCATGTATTAAGACAACAAATCTTGTATCGTTATGCGTGTGACAACAGAAGCATTCTTCATCTGTGCAAAGCCACCAATCTTCATTCGGGAATGATACTAACCTGAAAATACAACAAATTAGAAATTACTATGGGAAATATAAAAATACTATACTTCATAGTAAAGTAAACTTGTTCAGAGCGATAAAACTAGTAGTGTTGGAAATAAGCATTTCCCGCAGATAGACTTCCTTGTATGTATACTTGCATATACTCGTACATACGTATGTAGTTGTACAAAAGATACCGTTAAATATGAATACAAACTGTCTAGTATTAGGAAAATGTTATTGTAATATAACATACACATCTTTGTCCGTAAAGTAACTTTGATGTTAATAAATTGCTTTAAAGAAAGAAATGACGTATATTAATATTTGATTAATAAGAAAATAAACTGGAGTAATGTGCATTATTATAAAAATAAGACAATAATTGATAGAAAGCCTTGGGAACCATGAGAACAGCATTTATGTTCCTACCCTCGGGGCCGCCCTACCGGTAAAGTCTGTCATAAAAAACCCCTTTACGTAACTAATATTTTTCTCTATAGGTGTCTGCTACGCCGAGTTTGGAGTTCGTGTTCCTAATACTACCGGTTCTGCTTACATGTATACCTACGTCACTGTTGGAGAATTCATTGCTTTCATAGTCGGTTGGAATATGGTTCTAGAATATTTGGTAAGTTAGTGTTATTACAGACATTACAATTTGCACATTAGTACCTTGTGAACATTTCTTCTTCATGTTAGCTCATATGCCAGCTGGTTCAGTTTGTTTAAAGGTATAATTGAGTGGATAGGTCTTCGTAGTGTTAAGGTTGTAATAAACTGTTGCACTGTTTATTTTCGTTTTTACTGATATGGTGTCGTATTGACAGATTGGTACCAGTGCTTGCTCCCGCGCATTGAGTGCCTGCGTCAATACCTTGTTCAACGGATCTATCGAGCGATCTGTCAACAACAACGTTGGAACTCTTTTCGGTAAGTAACTGCGGCTTTTTGGTAAGTATTGGTAGGGTTATATTTTCACTATTTCTTTTAAATCTAACATTTATCTGTTTCTAGAAAAAAATATACGTTACATTATTTATTGTGCTTTACTTTAATATATGGAACATTAATTCCACGTTCTAACAAAAACAAACAAACCGAACTTTTAGTACAAAATTTAATTTATTTAGTTTAGCATGTTTTGTATTTATTTTGATACGTCACATAACCGCAGGACTTTTAAAATATTTTTGAGCAGCATTCTACAAAGAGAAACAAAACAATATGCGCTACTCTGCGGTAAACATTTATGCTACGCTGGTGTTTACTGTCTCTGTTGATGTTTACTTGATACTGTTTATCTGATAAAGTCTAGAACTTTGGCTAGTAGAGCCAGCGAGAATACCTCGACATATCATAAATATATGCGTAACTTAAAAGTTATATTTTGCTTTTTTACATGTAAAGGTTCTTTATCTATAAATGCCGCTACACACCTACGTTTCTCGAAAAAATTAAGAACTTTACATTTTAAATGACAGTTAAAAAATTGCCTATAAACTTATGATATACAGATCAACTGTTCAGTTCAGTGTGTGCTTAAAACTGAAGACTTAACTGAAGATATATCCACTTACTTTTACCAACTAAAATATGTATTACATTGTGATTTTTAAAATCGTGTTTGCAATTTTATACACTGAGGTTAACAGTTTTAATTACTTTTTCCTGGAAAAATTTATTCAACGCTTACTAAATCAGCTTAACATCTGCGAGAATTATTACTTCTCAATAAGTTTCTAGGGAATAATTTTCACTCTATTCAAATCGTATTTGTTTAATTACACTTTCGTTTTAATGATATCGCTTCCAACGTCAGTGTTAATAATACTGATATTTATTTAGTTTATTCCACTTTTAGCACCGGGATGAAATCATTAGGGTGAAATGTAGTATTCATGTTTTTAACTCCTAATCTAATCTATACTAATATTATAAAGAGGAAAGATTTGTATTTTTGTATGTATTGAAATAACTCAAAAACTATAGGGCCGATTTCAAAAATTCTTTCATCATTAAAAAGCTACATTATCATTGAGTAACATAGTCTACATTTTTAATTATTTTTTAAACTCACGCGGGCGAAGTTGCGAGCAACAGATAGCATTTTGATAACCTTAAATTTTCAAACAATCCTTGTTATGGCTCTTTATGTTCGTGTCTTACCATACTAGTTGATTTTATTAGTAAAAGTAATCCGTCAGTAGTTGTGCCTTCACTTCATCATACTATATTATAATGCAACACGAGGGTAGAATTGATTGATACATCAAATCCGATGAAGTCATTTTGGCCTGCAAGAGGTCACAATGAAACAGAGATCCATTTACGTAATAAAATATACATATAAAATGCATTTGTACGTATAATGCGAATACTACACATTTTTTTATTCTGGTATTAGTGCAGTATGACTCATATGTAGTACTTCTTGCGTTGTATCAACGTATGCAAGCAACAGAATCAGCTGATAGAATATTTTTCTAGGAAATAATAAAAATTTCTAGACGCTTTTGTTAAAAGTGAGAAATGTCGTTCATGAATTCATAACAGATCTCATGGAACAAAACATTGTGAAAGCTTAAGGGGTATACCATATTGGCGTACTGTGATGTGGCGGAGCGTTTCCGCTATGTAGTTTTACAATAAAAATGGGGAGCCGCTGGCAAAGGTTTATCAAAACGGTATTCGGCGGGGTCGTAACATCACAGTTTATTATTAAAAGCGTCGAACTTTCATTTGTTTGTATTTCAAGTTTAACAGAGTATCATGTGGCTCACTCTTTGCATTTTCCTTATGGTAAACAGTGATTTCAGTAAGTCACGAGCCATGCACCGATACAATGCAAAACATAGTGTCATTGTTTCTCAATCCTTGAATGAAGTTTAACTTTGATGGTATATAGATAAACTGCTATGTTACCGTGCCGTATATCTTATTCCGCGCCGACTGGCAGACGTTCTGATTTAAATGATAAAATAGATAGCTTCGCCGCGCCTCTCTTTCAATGTAACATCTGCCTTAGTGTTCACGTCGCTCTTCCGCTTATTGAGAACGTTCTCACTGGCTGTAATTAAAACAGGGCCCGACTTGTTTTGTTTCAAACGCTGTGTTTTGTTCTTTTTTTCTGCAACGTTTTTGTTTTAGCCTTTTGAGTTAATCTTGTCATTTGTTAATGAATTATAATAAGTTACTTTCATTGAAATATGAATGAAAACCATAATCCGTTTCATGGTAAATTATACATGTTTTTTGGTTAAAAAGTATAATACAAGAGACAATTATCCTAAAACATACTTTCTACTTAAGAATTGATGCAAATTCCTTGTTGGCCGTTCAATGAATAAATCTGCTATTTCATTTTAAGAAAAATTACCAACAATTTATTGGTACCTCAGATAATGCCAATATGTTAGCGATGGCCTGCTTATTTAGATTTATTTTTTTCTTTCAAAACCATCTAATAAAAACACTATTCCTAAAAAACATTTTTACAACGTGATTATAAGGATGTTCTAAAAAACGTTGAAAATTTATATAAAGCACATGCCACCCAAGTTTGAGCTTTCAGAATAACCTTTAAAATTCAGAGCTTTTTAAACTACGTAGTAGTAAAGTTGTCGGGGCGGATCCTTTGTATTCGCGAAGTGGCTATCGTTTGAAATTTTATGCTTTGTAGCGTGGGTTAAACTGTTTTCGAAAAGTTGCTCTTTTGTTTATTTTACATGCACACGGACGAAACTAGCTATTAAGCCTGCTACATACGTTCAGTTAAAAATGTGAAGTTAGAACTGAAGCTCTGTAGTGCGCTTGAGAAAATGTTGATAGTTACTTTTTGACGTATTCCAATTGATATGGTTAATAGAATTTTCAAACTCTCTCAACTCAAACTGGACCTAATAAATAATTCTGTCTATATCTCGTGCTAACCTACTAACCGGAGTGGCAGTGTGTCTTTTTATTGGCATTTATGTAGCGCAAATATAGGTTTGTTAGTGCAGTGTTTTGAAAAATCGGGGATACCAAAGTTATAGCAAGGAGGTAGCAAGGATTACGTCATAGAAGACATCTTTTGAAAAGCCATATTTTCTACTTAGACACAAATTATATTAGTAGGTACATAATGATAAAGAATGTTCAAATATTAGGGGGAATTTTCTAATAATTATTTTGTTAATTAACTTGCAGTAAATGAATCAATAAATTCAACGGTAGTAAAAAATTAATCAATTTATTCATAACGAATCGTATATTAAAAAGCTTTTGATTGGAACGTCAAACGAGAACTAGAGAGAAACTAACCTGAATATTAAAAATAATTTTCCGTACAACTCTAACCTACTTTCGTTAAAACTGTGCTGTTTTCTTAAATAGTAAAAGAAAATCATTCTTGTGAAGAGATGTAATTTAGTCTAAGTATTCATACCACGAAATCTTTTATTGTACATCCATACCATTTCATTTTAAACTTTCGAGTTAATAGTACGGATATTCTAAAATGTAACTAGGAAATTATAACGGATGAGTAATTGAAATTGTATGTAAAATTTCAGAATTATTTTCCAATGCGCTTTTAAATTCTTTAAACAATCACCACCTAGCAAAGTACTTAGTAGGTTAATTAGGAAAACGTTGTTAGCATTCTCATCCACGTGAACGAACAGTAGCCGGATAGTTAAAATGTTGGAGTTCTGAACATTATTACATTAAATTAAATTATACCGACTATAATTATAACTTGTTCCAACATAAAATTGGAGTGTCTGCTTGTACTATCAAAAGAAAAATTCCAGATTTCGGGGAGATAATTTATTTGCGTTGCTGATAACGAAAATCGCATTTAAAAAATGTTTGTTTGTCTGTCAGTCTGTCTGTCCGCAAGCCGCGTTTGTCCCGGGTAATCTCCGAAATGGCTTTGCCGACTTCGACGGGACTTTCACTGGAGGGTAGCTGACATGGATAGGCATATTATAGACTACTTTTTTTAAATTCCGCGCTGTCAAAATGGCGTAACTGGTGGTCCAAACTTGCTAACTAAGTTTGCGAGCTACAGCTCATTTAGAATTAAAAGTAAGGTAATGATTCTCTTTGGGACATTAACATATAAAATAATGACGAACTTTTCGTTAGAATTATTATACGAGTACAAATAAGTAAGGCAATTAAAATACCCTAATACTATAATAACTTTTTTCATCAACCGTTAAAACGGATAAACTATAATGCGGCCTTGAAGAAGGGAATATAAATTGGCACTTGTAATTTTCGCTACTACTCGACTCTCTTTCGTTTTTAGAACATCTCATAAATTTATGGCCACGCATTCTTATGTTAGAATTGTTATCAAAGTATCATAGCGTCTGTATACAGCGTCAGATGGAAGAATTTCATTATGCTGAGAATTTCATTTAATTTAATCTCTTATTGTGCGAACATTATTTGATGCCGTTGTCATGGCAATGAAACTTATATTATCAATCTCTGCGCGAAAATCAGTCACTGTGTTGTAATAGATTATTATATTTACGGCCTTATTTTTTAAATATGTAAATGTTATAAATGCGAAAGTTTAGACCGATGGATGGATGGATGTTTGTTAGAGTTTGTAGCCTAAACGGTTGAACGGATCTGGATGAAATTTGGCATAGATCTAGAGCATAGTGTGGAAGAACACATAGGCTACTTACTTTTGTTTCTTTTTCACTCCACGCGGATGGAGTCGCGGGCGTATGCTAGTATGTAAATAAGAGAGTTATACAACAATGGTCACAAAAAGATTTATAAATCGTTATTTTAATATGGAATCCCGTAAATATGTATTGATTAGTCAAAGAAAAGTTGGATTGTGTTAATGGAATGAACGTAATAGAAGACTGTGCTCATGTTATAGGTGTACATAGAGATAGAGAATATAAAAGTAAATACAGACTATTTACAACTATTCAAAATGAGATATACATAAATAATATAATTCCCAGACTTTGTAATTAGCTCTTGTTGATATAAGACAAATTATTGAGATTGAAACCTTATAGTACAGTACAATAGTACCACAGTACGTAATTCAATATGCAAACATCAAATTGAATTATTAATTGCTGAGGAGAGGAATATTTGATGTTTTAATTGGTAACTACACATACAATTAAGTCATACTTTAATACAATTTAATTATATCCATCGTGAATATTACGTAAAATAAAAAATGACATATTTAAAGGAATTAAAAAAAACTTTTCACTTAATTCTTTTTTCTAATTCTAATTAATCATTGCAAGTACTTGTACCTAGATATTTGTGTTACCGCAAAATACCTCTACATTTTTATTAATACACTAGCGGTTGCTCGCGAATTTGTCCGCGTGTAATTAAAAAAATAATTTTAATGGCCTATGTTACTCAGTAACGTCGCTTTCTATCGGTGAACAAAATTTTAAAATCAACCTAGAACTTTTTGAGTTATTTCAATACATACAAATATACATTATTTTCAAGAATTAGATTATTGTCATCCCTTTCACAGTCATTGATAAAAGAGTGTCTGCGACATGTGTTAATAAAAGTATTATATTACGGCAGTGGAATACTACGGTCAAACACAAACGAATGCTAACATGCTTTACGAATAGTAAACTCTTCACAGGCAAACCTCCGGATGTCCTTGCTTTTGGAATTACCCTGATGATGACAATGGTTTTGGTCGCTGGCATAAAAAAGTCACTGGCTTTTAATAACGTACTAAATGCTATCAACTTAACTGTATGGGTGTTTATTATAACTGCTGGGCTGTTTTACGTCGATCTCGCTAACTGGACTGAGCATAAAGGATTTTTACCATACGGCTGGAGTGGTGTAAGTAAACAAAATTTCTGAAATTGAGATTTTCATATATCTCCCACTCAAATTGTATAATGTATTGGAGAATTCTTTTCCACGTAGGTTTTTAGCGGTGCAGCGACTTGCTTCTACGCGTTTATTGGATTTGATATCATTGCTACTACTGGAGAAGAGGCCAATAATCCCAAGAAGTCCATCCCTCTTGCGATTATACTAAGTCTGGGCATTATAACAATAGCATACGTCAGCGTTTCCTTAATTCTGACGTTGATGGGTGGGTATATTTGAAAACGCTTTTTCCTACATACGTGAAAATTATTACGTTATTTTTATTAATCCTCTTTAATTTTATAAATTCTCACAGTATTGTGTTTAAAATAGAATTGAAACGCGGTGTCTCATTACAATAATTTAAATAAAATTAAAGTAATCGCTACTAAAACGATATTAAATAATGTTATAGCAACCTATTATATATAAACAATATCTTGAATTGATGTCGTATTTCCACATAACATCGACCCTTCAAAATATTTGTATTTGATAATTTTGCTCCATTAGATTTATATTTCATTCAATAATGAAATAAGGTTATTACATTATTACCTAAAAAATAGCATAGTTTACAATGCTTTATTGTATATTCAAAGCATACAAATTCCACCTAAATTGCATAAAATGGAATATCTGAAACGTATTACTTATGTGTGTAGTTCAATTTCAATAATGGCTAGTTTATAATTGGCATAAAGTTAATAAATAAATAAATAGATGTAGCTATAATTTTTAGCAGACAATTTTATGTGTACGGTGTTATTATCTAGGTATGTTGTATGCTTTATGTAGCATTTTATTAAAAATAATAATATCACGATAAATACAAGCCAACAGCTATTATTAAAATGAGCAACGTTTGTTCATAAAATATTAAAAGTTCTTACGCCGTCATCGTAGCATTGTAAAAAAATGTTGTATTCAATATTTTTGTAGTTCACAATAAGAAATAACATCAAGCGAAAAAATAATTACAGTGAAAGTTCCGTGCTATCTTAACAAAAATATTAAAAAACAATATTTTAACGCTATAAATGTGATAATAAAAACTTGCACCGTATTTTTCTGCAGGCCCTGAGGCGTTCCATTTTAAAATATATTTCTCAATTTTCTCCTCCTAGATATCGCAGAATATCAAAACACACCTGTGGCTTCTGTCTATTCTGTGCTTTGTGTAGGCGCCAATAAGGTGAATAAAATTATAAAAGCTACCTACAAAGCACAGCTTTACTTTAAAAATGTCCGTAGAGTAACAAGACAGATTGAAACGTTACTTACGATTTTAAGTAGTATTTTTGAATACTCTCCACAAAAATATTTGTATAATTTAATACTTTACAACACTATATTTTAGTATATACAACTCTATAGCATAATAAGAACGGAAGGTACCGCACTTATAAAACTTGATAACAAACTTGGTAGTATTCAAATTATTAAAAACTCACAGAAGAACTTTCCTTACTGTAGTTATGATATAAATTTTTCATAGCGTAAGGATTCTAAAGTTGTTGCAGCAGTCACTCTCTCAAATAGCTAAAGACTTTCTTCGCATTTTTATTAATTTATACCTTAAATTGAAAAAAAAAATTGAGCAAGTTTAATTTTTTATCTCTCCGTTCTGAATTAGGAGAATACTTTTAAAGGTATATTGTATATAGTAACTACTAGGGGCTGTTTCTTTTAGTGCCCTACGACGAAGTGGATACCACCTCGGCCTTAGTGCAAATGTTTGCCTACGTCAATGCGCCCACCTGTAAATTCATTGTGGCATTAGGTGCTCTGGCTGGTCTTACTGTCGCTATGTTTGGCTCCATGTTCCCTATGCCGAGGATTCTATATGCCATGGCTCAAGACGGTCTTATCTACCGGTGAGTGTACAATTAATCAGTACGTCTACATTTGTTAATTTACGAATGTTTTGAATTTGACTTCTTTATTTCTCAGCTAATTTTAAATCCTAATTTTATACTTGGTATCAAAAGCTACAATATTACATTAACTAAAAACATTTCCAACAAAATATATTTCAATTTATTTATTGAAGATTAAAGTGTAAAGTGAAACAAATAAAACATTAATAGATAATTGATTTATCTAAAGATCCAAAAAACATCACCTATTCGATTAATGTTTTAGACACTTCAAAATTTTGTTTCTGTTATTGATATCGTGATGTTCATTTTTAAATGCTTCGTTTATTAGTCCTCTAAGCGGCTTATCGCCTAACACTGGATCGCCAACTTTTGCTACGGTCATCGGAGGCATCACTGCGTCTTTGGTATCCTTGGTCATGCCACTTGAAATCCTTGTTGAAATGATGAGTATTGGTAAGTTATTTTTGTTCTGTATTATTATACAGGCAACCCGTATTCTCTCTTTCGGCATAAAGAAGTTTGACCGATCTTAGATAACTAATTTGAAAGTGAACCCTGTCGAAATTAAATTTATCAGAAGTTTTTAATCTTATCAGAAGGTAACTATAGAAGATACCATTATTTTTTAGTTTCTATTTGATTTAAAAAATGATTAATCGAAACTTAACACCTTCATAATGATAAATCTACAAAGTTACATACTTTGCAGGTGATGAAATAAAATACAGTCCCTGAAAACCTAATCATTACATTTGCAATATGTGAAATAAACGAATGTCAAACATCCAGCTAATTATTACAAATTCCGCAGGGACACTTATCGCTTACACGTTGGTTTCGACATGCGTGCTGATTTTGCGTTATCAGCCCAATGCTAACAACCTGATCGAACTGCTGCCGCAAAGTTTACGTACGCCGAGTGTACCGGAGGGTAGTGCTGTACGCAGAGATACTATATTAGAGGTCATTTTTAAAGATTAATTATGAAATTACAGTCAATTACATTACAAGGTCGTACATAGCATACATTTTTTATTGAGACTTGAGTATAATAAATGTAGCATGGATTGTTACAGGTGACATCTCATACCCAGCTAGCCCCCAGCCATCGCATAATGATTCGTCGAGTGACCCAAAGGTATGTATCGTACTGTCAACTTTACCAGCGCTGTGCGAGCTTGCGTTATATTGCCGTAGCGAAAGGCCGGCCGAATATTTGAAATTACTTTCCTTTTTTGAAATGTATAGAATTAGCTAAGCGCTCTAGTGTGTCCACAGCTCTCCGGACTCTGATGACACGATAGCCGATGACAGCGAGGAATATTTCCGTGATGACACTTATCTCATGAACCCCACCGTTGATAATAACAAGTTTTACGGTACGTTGTTCAACTGAACTTTCACGTTTATTTACATGGTATCGAAATGAGTTTCCACGTGTGACATAAAAGAGCTCTTCTTTCCGACTTGCCAAGAGAAATATCTTCCGCGAATCACATTTTTCTTATTCAATTTAAATGTCAAAGTTATAAGCGCTATGTTTTTTGTTTTTAAGAATGAAAATGTGTGATTAATCCACCTTTTAATTAGAATCATTTCAAGATTTATGAACCATCTTTTTTAATGCATTTTAATGATAGGAAATATACATTGCGGTCTGTCAGGCGGTACGACGCGCTGCGGAAGGTTCTTCAACTCCATCAACCGTCGTCTGCAGACCTGGTCTTACCTTTGCCCCGGCCTCTTCCCATGGGTAGAAAATGGACCAGCAACTCAAGCGTCGGGTGAGTGTTATCGTATAAAAAAGTTTGTTTTGCATTCAGAGAATGATGAAAATGCAGGTGATGAAAAAGAAAAACATAATAAATTCGACAGAAACAGTTCAATAGAACCCCATCAAATTTATTTTATTCCAGAACGTATCAGCAACAGCAAATATAATTCATTACCTTAGTTCTTGTCTTATTCATATGTTAATTAGATTAGTCGAAACGCGAATAGCTGTGTATTCGCAATAGTAACGTAATTATTATATGCTCGTCAAGGTTTCAATAGAGATTCATAGCGACATTCACAAAGGAATAATTTGTGCGAAGTTTGAGGAGTAAACATAAATCATGAATTTAAAATGAAATTTTTGTTGTAGGAATTTTCGTGGTTAAAGCTGTTGGCGTAATGTTAATCTTGATAATGATTTTCGATATTCTTGCGGCCTGTGCGACTCCGACATCTTTTGACTTTACCGCCTTCGTAATGATGATGTTATTCTTCGCCATATTTACTATCCTGCTCATGATCTCGCGGAAACCGCAGAACAGGTAAAATGCAATTAAATCCATACAAGGTATTTATTAATAATTTAAACTTGGTTTTTCTGGATTTTTTAAATTTTCTTCAGTATTTTGTAGCAAATCAAAAATATTAAATTTATTTAGATTTAAAAAAATGCATACAATCATTTGTTAACATGTACATATAACATAACTGTTGTTACAGAGCTAATCTGATTTATCAAGCACCATGGTTACCTTATGTGCCGACTACTGCGATTACTATCAACATTTACCTGATATTGAATCTTTCGGTCTTGACGTTGGTCCGTTTCACAATTTGGATGATCCTTGGTATGTTAAATTTTGTATTGATAATGATGACAACTGAATGATTTAATTGTTTAGAGTTTTGACGTCTTAAAATTTTTAGGGCTAATTGTATATTTCAAACATGGCATTAAAAATTCTGTGCTGCAAAACCCTCCCGAACAAGAACCCAAACCGGCACCGGAACCTAGCCCCTTAGATCGCACCACCATTCCTCCTATTTCAAGCCAGCCACGTCCTATTGGAGATCGCAACATCTTTGAAGGTGACGGGACCAACCGGATGTTTGGATCAGAGTAAGTGTTATTCTCATCAACATTTCATTTGTTTTCTACGTGATTTTTTTAATTTTTACACCGTTTGTTTTAGAACCATTACTGTCTATCAGTTCTATATTGTTTTTTAATGGCAAATAATTTAATGGTTTCATCCTCTATGTAGTAACACTAAATAAAAATTATTTTTAATGGCTTCGTTTTAACAGTATCTCTATTTTTATCGGCCATATATCATTCAAGACTGTCTTTGCAGTTTTTCTCAACCCGTACTGACTTGGCATGAATCTAATTTGCCACCTCTGCCGTCGACCAGCTATGAGTCTTCTACCAGCCTTGGAATTTCCTCTGGATCGGAAAATGTTCGCGAACAAATCAGTAACTTATGCGCCCATGGTACTTTTGGACACATCGTCAAACGTGAAAACTCTCTCAAACGTGCAGTAGCTAATGCCAATATTGGATTCAAACAAATTGAAACTCGGTAAGATTTTATTTGAAATATTATGGACATATGTATACATATATATACGTTGTAAATGAAAGAAAAGCCAATGTTTCATTTTTTGTTCCAGTTACGATGCTAAGACTCACAACATTACTTCGCATACCTCGAGCCGTCCTCCCTGGGCAAACCCTGATTCTCCCGACGACGAATGGGACGATTAAATTAACGTTAAAAGGGTTTCTATCAAGTTTTGATTTTTATTTATTTTTTGTTACAACCTCATGTATTATGCGGTTGACCGGATCGCGATTAGTAGCAGTTAAAAGTTCGCATTCGCACAATAATTGCACTGCCTACTTGACCGCTACGGTCACTCGCAGCGTTGCAGTTCTTATTTGGCGGGTCGCACGGTTACAGTATTGAGAATCGGTGCTCATCATAAACAGAGCAACTATTTATTTAGCAGCTTTCCGGTCAGCTGCAATGGTAACCGGAACAATTGGTACCGTACATTTGGTGTTGTTTGATATCGGCACCGACTAATTTCAGACCCACCATTGGGGTCCTTCTTCATGGGAGTGGTTTTTGACTGTACTGACTCGCGCTATAGACAAAGCGCAGCCTACTGCATCTAACTCAGGCCAGCACGCATCTAAAGGACTGCCGATAGGTCTGAACCCATTCGGTGCCGTTATCGAATTATTATTTATGATTGTAAGTCGTTCTTAATTACTGTATTATGTACTATCTATAATGAACCAATTTTATCCCACGGTTTTGTTTCGTTTAGCGGCAATTTCTACTTGAACATATCTATTTGGGAACTGACTTTTAATACGAATTTGAACAATTTAACGGTTTTTGTTCTTTTACATATAAGACAATAGTTTATTCCAATTAAAAACTCCAAAGCCTATCTAAACATATCAGATTATTTTATCCTACAAAAACTCTAATATTTTATTAATCTTGAATATTCCATCCCAACAGTATAGTTACATATTTATATAAGATCTATATGTAGAGTTAGTTTCTTTCACGCCTAATGATCTGTGTATTATAAATGTTTATTGCTTTACAACACCTTTATTTTATGGAGAGTTTTGTTGCTGTTATAATTGCTTTTATTATTTAAACTTTTTGAATAATGGCTTACAAAAAGTGTAAGATTAAATTGCTAACACTATTGCGTTCGAAGAGTCGTATGTATAAATGTGAATGTGGAAGGGTACACCGGTAGGGGTAGGCCTAGAAGCGTATGGATTGCGTGAAAGGTGACATTATCAAAGAGGGAGTGACAACTGAAATGACAGAAGATAGCTCGATATAAATGACAAAAACCTGGTGTACCGGCCACTATTTGGATTAAAACGTTATCGACGATTTTTTTTCTCTTTGCTTCTTAATTGTATTTGTTTGTTAGTTTACTTATAAATAGCGGCTTGTGTGTATCCTTGCAAGAAATAAATGTGATATTTTGAGTAATTGTCTAAAAGTACTATTCCTAATTGTGCTAAAAACTTTAAACTATGCTGTTTATTAGTACATATATTCAATATTGGAACCTAGCTTGTAGATTTTTAATGTGTATTAACCAAGTATGGGTCGGGTCAGGGCTCTCTTAGCTCTTGTTAAGCTACGTGTATAAGGTTTACTTTTAAAACTTTCTAGAACTCACTTGGTTTTTCAAACCATCACTTAATATTTAATGTATATTAAAATACACCGGGTAAAGACTAACAATTTAAAGCCCAGTATTATTACTGAATATCATTTCATACAAAGGCATAATTGGCCCAGCTGAAAATAACTAGAATATTCGTCTAATATCGGACACATTTCTGTAAAAACAGAAGTTGATGTTTGCTATATGGTTGAACATACCTTTCATAATAAAAGTTTAACAAATTCTAAAAGCCTAGAATTCATGGCGTCGTGTGTATTAGAAATCATTTAAAATAGTAAAGCACAGAACAATACACATTAAACCAATTGGCTATATTTTAAATAATTGACAATCTATAAATCTCTCTATTGATGTAAAATTTCTTAATATTGCTGTGTAGTTCCATTGCCGAAACATTTCAAGTAAATCATAACTGTTAACTTGTTTATTTACGCTATGAGATTAGGAAGGATGACAGTTTGTTTTAAAGAGTCTGGACAATGGAAACCCACAGTTATGTATACACAACCTACAGTATTCTTGGTTTTCATTTAGATAAAATATTGTTGATTGTTCTTAGTAGTGTGTTGTAGGTTTTTTAAGTAGTCAACATTGTTGGCTTTTAGTGGAATAATAATATATTTAGGACTGAAAGCATAAAACGTAATCAACGATATACGTAGAAGTTATTATTGCTTTTGAAAAGTGAAAAAAGTTTATTTTGTGTAAAAACTTATTACTAAAACAAAAATTATATTTAATTAACTTTTATTCTTTATCTGAATTTGGGACAGTTCAAAAAATCGAATCAATTTCACATATTCCTATTTTAGTTAAGCTGTTATTGTCAAAATTTATAGCGCAACAAGTGTTCTGTTGCAAAGTGTGTGGCAGCATTGGTAGCGGATGTCCTAAAACATGTTGTTCAGATTACTGACATACTAAAAAGACGATATAAGAATGATCCGTAACCAATTGACTAAATGTCTGGATGTATGGATGAAGCGTGATTGCCTGGAGTGATTTTTTATTTGTTGTTTCTTACAATTTATTCATGCTTTATTAGAGTTATTGTGTTATCTTTCATTTGATTAAAAGTTTTAAGCCCGACTGACTCTCTTTGATACTGATCAGGATTCGACAAGGTACAGTCGCCTTCCTTTCAGTTATCCCGCTCACAGAAATATTGTCTTACACCGGGTAAGGAACTTACATAAACTTCCTCCCGGCGTTCTTTCGTACAGTAAATAATCTACGTTCAAATAAACAACTTCGTACAAATATTAAAAAATGACTTAGGGTTATTTACTCTATACTATAGCTATTGTATGGTGTTTTGTACGAAGTTATTGCTGTAGATCGTCTAACATTTGTCGCCTTTAAGATGGAATATCACTATTTAACATGACCGTACATATTCCCAAAAAAATACTGCGCTTTTGTCAGTCGGGCAATTTATTTAATTTAATAAGTTAATTAAAGAGTTTAGAATTATGATTTATAACTGTGTAAACAACTGTTTGCGCAAGTTCAGCAGTATTAATCATTTACTTGATGTTTAAGTACCTATATAATCAATTTGGTATTCGATGTAGTAGTTGAGAATTGTAATTTAGGATTTAATCCGCATACTATTCGTATATAACTGTTTAACATAGTTATATAATTATTATCATTTTATTTATTTTTCATTTACTTTATTTTTTAGGATACTTGATTTTTTAATTTCACTGTTTAAGCCTTTATATTGAAATATGCATAGCACGAAAACCATTCACCATCAATACATGCAAAGGGTAATTTTCTATAAAACTTCGGCCAAGTTACCCTATCTTACCCTGTATGTTTTGTTAGCGGGTTTCAAGTCTAACGGAATTTCTTTTACGACTAAAGAAATGCATTTATGAACAGCATGCATTTGTGGTATTTCGTAGCTGAAAATAAAATCCTTGTATTCATTTGTTTTTTATGATTGCTATTTACATTGTTTAGAGAATATACATTTTATTAGTTTGTTTTAAATTAAATTACTTTAAATGATTATTAATTTGATTAACGCTTATTATAATTTATTAGGATATATAGATTTAAGCGATTGGTGTCACCATATATAATCGATAAATTTAAGTGTTTAACGCATGTAATTAAGGTAAATGCCAGCGATTCCCAAAGTGGTTTTCACAACATACCGTGTTAACATCGGGTTTCCGTCAAGTTTTATTAAATAATGTTCTAACATCTTGACTGTTAAATATTTCCTGAATAAGGAATACAAGATTATCTTATATTCTCGAACAAATCGGTTTCTAAACAGATGTTAGCCAATTCACTCAGAATACTAAATTGAGTGTAACCTACTTTTTTGTTATCGTTTTTGGACTTGACAAACCTTTGATTCCATCGACTCTCGGTCTGTTCCACAGTTTCTCGAGTAGCAAATTAACCGAAACAGAGAAGCGCGTGTTTGTATTTTTTACCGCCTGTACCAAGTTTCGAGAATTGTGTAGTACTATTCCTATCGTTGGGTTCCATCATGGTTCGACTTCACGAGTTCTGTAATCGTATGAGTTGACAGAGTCGATTCCCATTATCACCACCTTGATGGTTGGCATTCGACATTGATTTCCGTAAATCTTCTAGACACTCGGGACACCTACGGTTAAGTCGTTCCAAAAAACAAACATAGGATGGAATTGGGATTCATATAATAAGGATCTTTAT
Source organism: Papilio protenor (assembly GCA_029286645.1). Taxonomy (NCBI): domain Eukaryota; kingdom Metazoa; phylum Arthropoda; class Insecta; order Lepidoptera; family Papilionidae; genus Papilio; species Papilio protenor. Next base: position 1,291,806 of record JAGSMZ010000033.1, on the reverse strand, counting down.
CAAAATACTCAGTACTGATACGTTGTTTAAGAAATTTGGGAACCGCTGGTATATACCGTGAAGTAAAATAGTAACTAATTAGGTATCTTTTAACTGTCGTTGAAACGCTCCGAATCAAAACGGCGAATGTTATATAGCACAAAGATATTAATAGTAAACTATAGTTAAATAAAAAAAAATCACGCTGTAGTTACGTCAAACTATCTCTGGTTGTTCATACTAAATTATTTAAATTTGCAATTAAGTACCAATACTGCATAAAATTATTAATAAAATAAAATCAGAGTACAGTTTGAAAACATACTTTCTACTAAGAAAATAGCCGCTGCTACTATTTTAAGGCTACGTAATGCTACGATCTACACGGAGATGAGCGGCTTAATGAAGTTGCTTACTAGAAAAGCAATTATCGGAAACAATTTCTTAGATCCTGATTGCATTTTTTTAAACTATATTAATAATTATAAAATGTATCTCATAAATATTCTTGTAAAAACTGTTTGATACTAAAATTTAAACGGCGTGATTTTAACTATAATTTATTATTTAAAAACCTCGCCAAGAATGTAAAAAACCTGGCCCTTGAGGTCTTTCGTATTGTAATACTCATTCGTGTCGACAAGTTTAAGACATAATACATTGTAATTGTAATTGTATTACAATGTATTACAATGTTTAAGACATAATACATTGTAATTGTATTACAATTTTTGTAATTGTAATTGTATTACAATTTTTGTAATTGTAATACAATTACAATTACAAATACAATGTATTACAATACTTTCTATGTATTACATGAGGTCAAAATAGAATCTTGAAATCTGCGAAAAAACTTATATTTTCATCTATTTTTCTCCCGCGGTTATGAGTGATTTTCGAAATTTTTTAAGCTATCATAAATTACATAACAATCAATAATGTCAGAATACTTTTTTAAAAACATTTTATTACTGTTGCCGCGTATTGGCGAGATTTTTTACTTTCTTGGTCAGGTTAATCTTTGCCTTTAACTCTTATTCATATTTGATCTAAAAAAACGGTAAATAGTGTCAACTTATAAGATTTCCTAATTGTAATCTTTAGGAAAAGTTCAAACATTTGTAATTTGTACTAACATTCTTCAAAATGAAAAGTGTTAACTCATGCAAGAAGAATATTTATTTTCCAGGAAAATATTCGAGTATACGAGTTTTAGACTAAAATGTAAGATCTTAGCTAATAAAATTTACATATTCATTTAGAAGATGGAAATATCAGAATTAAATGAAAAGAAAAAACTATACTTTCATACACGCGGATAATAAAAAACATCATTCATGTCTTCTAAAATGTATATGCTGATAGGTATTCGAAAGTATTTTTTGAACCATGTTGAAAAATCGTACCAAACATAGCTGATATGATTCGGAGATCGTTTTATTCTTATGTAAACGACTTTAGACGTAAGTTTCTTAATTAATATAATGTGTATTGGACCCAATATGTGTTTCATTTTATACCCATTTCCTTCTCTTAATTGAACAAATTCAAACAAACAGCGTAAAAAAATACTATCCAATCATAGTAAAAAGGGAGTACACTTTCTGCGCTAATAAATCAGGGAGCGATTACAGCCATTATATTAGTATACTATACTATAATTATTATTATTGACAGCACTAATAAGATGCTTTAATGTCACTTCTAATCCAGATAAAAGTTGATATACATATATTATTATAGTATGAATGTGAAGAATTTCGTTGCACAAAGGAGCAATGTTTCAAATTTCACAGATCTGCTGCTCCGTCGCTTAAACAACTATGCAAGTCTACCACCACTAACTATGTGTCTATCAGCAGTAGCCCGCAACCGACATACTTGTATATCGTCAGCTCTAAAGCCGTCCCTAATACAGCTCAAAGTAAATCAAAAAGCTAAGACCTGGTCACCGTTAACTTAGACGATGCTCCGGTGGCCCTCGATAGATATTTGAGCTGACCACGACGCTCAATATCTGCTGTAAAGTATGATATGTATAGGTGATCCAACATAAATAAATATGCTTAGGAATAAAACCGATTCATACATGCAGGCTATTGAGACTAAATATTCAGTAGACAAGATTGCCTTGAGGCGATTTAAATATATGTATTTGTATAAAAAGGTGGCAAACTATCAAGCGGCAATTTGAATTTGCTAAAATAGCACCGCGACCGCTACCCATATCTAAAATATATTGAATAGAGTAGAAAGGGGAAAAGGACTATAAAATCGATTATTTAAAAAATCACATAGTTTTTGAAACTTTGCTTATACAAAACTATTAAGTAACTTTTGGTAAACAGAATTCATTATTGGTTTACGAATAAAAAAAACTAAAACAAAAAACTCCTGTCATCCACCACATGTCATTTAAAGGTTTTACTAATTCGATAAAGTTATACTTGATTCAAACTCTGACCGCTAACTCTATGAAACGTAAACAATTCACAAGAAGTTGTAGACGCAGTAGACTAATGCATAATGATGAGATGTTTCATAGGAATACTTAATTACATGTTGTCTTTGCGACACTTTGACTGGAACAAGTTGTCGTCGACAGTCTGCCCCTTTGGTTAAAGCGTATCAATTGATAATAATATATTTACATTGTTCCTCAATAACACCCGAGATGTTCAATAATTCAAAAGATAGTTTATTTGTAATATATTTCGGGCACAAGCCTGGGTTTCGAATGCAGTAAAACTTGCATTGACACTGACATCATTGTTGTCTCTGTGTTTTCAAAGAGAATGTAAGGGATGACAATATGTGTCAATACAACTGTCAATACATTCGAAACCCACAGTTAGGTTTCACGTGAATGTATACTACATTTCAGAACTTTATAACAATTAAACCCGTCAGTAACATGACCGGTCACATTGGACATTTGGGTCGCGAATAAGAGTGAGCAAAACAGAAAACTAACGTTCAATAACGTGTAGCGTAAAACTACTTTTATCGGTAGATAAGTAAGCTGACAAATCTCATACATCTTCATAGATGACGTCACAAAATTTAGATCTCACAGAGATCTCACACAGACAATTTAGATCTCTCTATTCTAGAAATGTTCGTTTAAATATTTATAATGTACAGACTAATTGCAAGAAGTAACCTATACTAGAGATGTGACTTGAATTCAATAGCTAAGTAAATAGAGAAGTTTCCTCGGAATGGTCTCTGAGACTCGTGACGTCGCAGTCAACAAGATCAAACCGCCGAGAAAACAATCTTCAGATTGTAATCAATCAAAGTTTTGAGACGTGCTTACGAATAACTAGAAAACTTGTCGACACGGTACAACTTTATGTGGACTTATAACGCAAATCTTAGTATCATAAGATATAGGTATAAGTAAATTGTTTATTGATCTGTTTCAACAACTGTTTTCAACAACAACCAATTTTTTCACTTATTTAATACATGACTTACATGATTATACATTTACTAGATTTACAGTTTTACGGTAACACATACGGTACGTACCAGCTGGTATTGGTATTGGTTGCAAGAATCACCAGACTGCAAGAATTTAATCTTAACCCAAAACACTTTCTACCCTGCTGTTAAAAAAGTTTTAAGTGTATAAACCCACGTTATAAAGCTTCAAGGGTTGTGGTTATACTGCACTTTAATCATTAAATGTGTCTTAGACAAAGAAAATAAGCCGAATTAAGCGCTAAAACAATGTTGTTCAATTCCTGATCGCTTCCCTACTTTGAAATTAAAAACAAACATGTCGATCCACAGTTACATTGTGTTGAATATACTGTCGGATACAGGAAAAGCGATGGAGATTAAATTCGATATTTTGATCAAGTTTGAAATTTGAATCGAAACTCAACCGTGCGTTGAGCACGAACAACTAGGTAAATATGAAAGCATAGGTGTGCATTTTGTGATTGGTTTCTACCGCTGAAACCCCAGTAAAATTCATATTGCTAACTCAGTTGTTATAAAGATATTGACTAGGATAGCTGCATGGTTTCTATACATATGGCTCGGCAGTGGAAACGAACGCTAAAAAACCTAGTGAACCGTAACGGCGCTATTCAAAAAAATCGTGATGTCAGCGCTATGCCGTCTGTGAATTTCACTAATTGGACAATGTATATTTACGATAAACGTTATATTACTCGATTATAAAATATTTTTCTCTGTATTCATCAACAGTTTTGCAAAAGTATTATGTTACCAATTAGTAGAGATAAGCGATTTCTAGCCTACGAGTTTTAACATCATTATTTCGTATTAATTAACACAGTATTAAGAGACATTTAAATGAATTTTATAATCCTTTAATCCAATTAGTTATACTTCCGATTCTTTGTTTACGTGAATTATTAAAAGCACAGTAGGTAACTATTTACCATGTATTTACTAATGTCAATACAAATCCAAATATTCGAGTAATGGTATGTGTGAAAAAATAAACATGCCTTTTGTGTATTTCAAAAAGCTTTCATTTGAATTGCATTTGAATTACAAAAAGTGGCTAATTTAACATGTGAGGGCACGAGCTTTCGTTAAGTCACATTTAATTTTGTATTCGCCACATAGATTCTTTGTGCTAGTACATAAATGTTATTTAGCCTTTGTCAAAGAATATCGCAAGAAAAATAACAATCAATTACTGCTCTTCGACCGTTTTTAACTGATTTGTATTATTTTTGCATAATACATTTACAAACGTTGCAAATGTTGCAAGTACTCTTCACATGTTATTGTAAAAGAGATTTAATAAAAGAACGGGATCCTGATCTCGATAACCTACTTTTAAACGAGGTTTAGATTTCACCTCGTAATTGTACTCTCTGAATTCAGTGCAATAGGATCGTGAATAGTTTTATGTTGTAGGTATAATAGCTTGATGAATAAAAATATCATAAAACAGGTTAAATATTAGCCCTTATTTACAAGGACAATTTGCAAATGCCCTTAAAAAATATTACTTACTCTGTTATCAATATCTCCCTGGCCTTATCCCACACAAGAGGACATCGTACAAGGTTTTATAAACCTTAATGTTTTCGCTTAATAATTACGGCCACCCACCTGCCTCATTTAGTTGCTCAAATACAAATACAAATATATTATTGGTAAGTGAATTACAAGTCAGAATCATAAAAAATAAAAAACTTTACAGATATTTTGAATGAAAATTATACATAAAACAATCACGGTAGGAAAAATTATTTGACACTATAGAAGGCTTTTTGTATTAGCCATGACTTAAGTTTATTTTTAAATGATGCGAGGCTGGTAACCGCTGTGACGTGGTCCGGCAGGCGGTTGTACATGGCGGGCCCCATGGCGTGCGTAGATTTTTCGGTCTTGGCCAGTCGGTGCGCCACTGGAGCCAGCTTGTCCGCGCCGCGAGTCACCATCCTACAGCTGCCGGACTCCTTTTGCGTTTTAAAGTCGTGAAGCGTCTGCCGTGAAAACATCGCAACCTGGAAAATCATTAATGATGGCAATGTAAGAATTTTGTAAGAAATAAACAACGGTTTCGCCGTAGACGTCCGCGGTACCCTAGCAATCGCCCTAACCGCGCGTTTTTGCATCCGGAATGCCCTATCCCTGTCGGCCGCGCGCCCCCACAACTCGGTGCCGTACTGTAGCAGCGAGTGTACGGTCGCGAAGTAGCAGGTGCGGACGACGTCAGCAGAGACGACTCGCGCGAGCCGGTGCAGTTTACTTCTTCGATATTAGTATTACCTATTGAGACCGAACGTTCCCGGTGTTTACTACTTGACGTTGCAAAATGGACGTAGTGTGTTTTTGAAGATTCATTACGAGACCGTTCCACTGGAGCCGCTGCGCCACCTGTGCGGCCGAGTTCAGCCGTCGTTCGAGTTACGCCGGCGATGACGCGCACACGACGACGGCCACGTTATCCGCATACATAAATGTTTCGACCGAATTTACATTATTCGGTAGATCATTAAGTAGCAACGAAAAGAGGATGTTGGAAACCGACGAACCCTGCGATACCCCCCTGTTGGTGCAATTAGATCTGATTTAATTTCGTTCCCTCTATCAACGACGACTTGTTCCCGATGCTTTAGTAAATCTATAAGTAAAGCGTGAGCGTTCCCGTTTATACCGTAGTGACGTCGAAAGCCTTTGACAGGTCACAGCATAGTACTGCGACCTGAAGAAGCCTGCGTTCGCGAGCATCGAGCACGCGCCGGACGAGTTCGCGGATCAGCGATGTGGTGGAGCACCCGGCCCGATAGGCGTACTGCCGCTCGGACAGTGCACCTGTATCGGACAGGTATTTCGTGAGGCGTGCACTAATGCCGTTTTCGAATATTTTGGCAGGGCCGGGAATCACCGAGTCGTGACTATATCCGTCTATGTCATCTCTTTTGCCCTTACCCTTAAATAATGGTGAAAATTTGCTTAATTTAAATGGCGTCGGATATACTCCCGCGTCAATACACCGATTGAAGAGCTCTGATAGATTCGGGGCCAGGGGCTTCATAGTTCCATTGAGATATCGTACACGTCTTTAGTCGGCTTGTGTGGAATACGGAAAGTAATAATGTGATACACTTCTACCAGCGTGAACTTGAGAAACCTCAGGGAGCGGTCGGCGGGAGTGCGCGCGACAAGCGCCGAGCTGACCCGCTGCTGGTCCGGCTGCGCCGCGCCGCACGCCGCCGCCGCCGCCACGAACCGCGCGTTCGCAGCGTCCACCGCTGCCTTCGGATCCTGGAATTTTATACCAGACGGATTTTTAACAATGTCACAATAGCTAACGGGTTCTTTTGAGTAGCTATTTAAACTTGTCAAAATTTTCTGTGAAAAATGACGCTTTTTATTCGACTTTATAAGCTCATCATACTGCGTTGATAACTTATTAATGTAGTAGCTTAGATCTACTTCCGAAAATGCTCACTCTGGTTACAGCTAGAAATGAACAAACATAGATCTAGACATGCATTAAACTATTACCAATCTAAATTTTGTTTAAAAAAAGTATTTAGATTTAAACATTACTTCTTAAGGTAAAAACGTGTAAAAACATTTTTATTTCGAAAAATATCATATAAGCTCAATAATGAACTCTCGATGCTTTGAAAATAAGTATCTAATTAATTGAGGATTACGTTACGGGTGTTCCATTGTGTCTAAGCAACGGATGTGCGGAACAGGAACGGTATTGTTGAACTTCGAGCGACACGTTCTTTGTGTAAAATGGAACATTAATTTATCTCTTGGCTAAATTGTGTTTGTGCCTTTTATACTTGTTTTTTACTTTTCATGTGGTCAGAGTAAAAGTTCATTTTAATTAAAGTTTCTCGTTTGTCACATGCTGTAGAATTTATGTATACTGGTTTAAACAATTCAGGCGTTAAAAGAACTAAGCAAAACTTTCCCCTAGCTTTAAAAAAATCTTTGAAAGTTTGAAATCAACGCCATAGCCCTAAAATTTATACAAGTACGAGCTGTCGCCCGCAAATTTCGTTAGCGCAGAACATTCCCGTGTGCATCTACCTTTTACAGCTACCTTCCAAATTCCCGTCCAAATCGATCCACCCGTTCCGGAGATAGCGATCCGGTCGCCAATTTGACAGCGCGGAATTAAAAAAAAACGTAGCCTATAATATGCCCGTCCATGTCAGCTACCCTCCAGTGAAAGTCCCGTTAAAATCAACCCAGTCGTTTTGGAGATTACCCGGAACAAACGCGGCTTGCGGACAGACAGACAGACAGACGGACAAATTTTTATTAATCCGTATATCCGCAACGTAAATATGTACATCATCTTCCCGAAATCTGGAATTTTTCTTTTGGTATTACAAACAGACACACCAATTTTATTACATGTATAGATATATAAGATATAAAAGATTAAGAGAACCACTGGACAAATAAATGTCAAAATAATGATACAATATAACAGGATTTTCTTTTTAAAAATGTTTGACATTATTCCGATTATTTTAATTTTCGACATTGCCACTGGCATGCCGAATTCAGGTAGTAAAAATGTAACGTACCTTCTCAATTCAATTTATGTTAAAAGGATTTCATCTTGTAGACTGAGGTAATATTATGAAAATGGCTAAGGATTCGCTCAGTTCTACTTAAGCGAACAATCATTTCCTCTTCCATTAGTGCTATTCTACTAGCGATTTGCATTAAAACTATCTCTTTGTTTTAAAACATGGACGGATTTTATATCTAAAATTATGCCAACACACGAACATGATTTGTAACAATTCAAAGTATAATTCTAAAATGTTCGAGGTACATATATTATAATTTAAATAATTTTGTTACATGTAAAACACATTTTTTTTGCTGTACACGTTTAGTTTTAGCGGGCGCACACCTTTGACTAAACTATCGCACAACCGTTGTGCGATTGTCGACTGTTTCGCAGTCAATTCAACTGTGTAGTTGCATAACTAAAAATTGAGTAGTGTACGCACCTACATTTAAGCTAATAGGAATCAAAGCGAGACTAAACAGTTGTACGATAGTTTAGTCGAAAATGTGCCCGCTTACTGTTTTAATTTTTTCAATATTGACAATAGAGACAACTTTACCCGAGATAGCAGTAGCTGAATGACACAATTTTATAATTATACCAACAGACAAAATTATTTCGGGTTATCGAGTGTTTTCATAAAACCACGTAATCACGCGTTTATCAGTGTAAAATTCCCAACGCTCGAATATTTGGACTTAAATTTAATAGTAATTAAAATCCATTATGTTGTTTATATTAATTATAAGATAATTATATTCTTGAAATATTGTTATAAGCCGACTAATGACAATAAACTGATATCAACACAATTATTTTACATTTAAAATTAAGATTTAACAAGGAGAAAATAAGAACCACCTTGTTAAATTGTTTCTATTAATCGTAATAAAAGCATCAAATAAAATGTGTAAAAAATATTTTAAATATGCGATAATACAGCGTCATATTTAAGAAAAAAAATATGCAAATGTAGAAATATCGTAAAAAAACTAATTAGTGGTTGATTAAAACCAACATATTAGTCTGAGATCGCTTGCACAAAAAGATAACGCTTGTAATAAATATTTTCAGCACATCCTATACACAAAAAAGAATTATCAAAATCGGTCCACATCGTAAAACACATAAAAAAAAAAACAAGAAAACACACAGACGAATTGAGTACCTCCTTCTTTTGGGAAGTCGGTCAAAAAACGCAATGATCCTACCTGGTCTGTGCACACTCAGCTTACCCCGCTACGGCCTAAATGTTTACATTGATGAAATAACTCGTAATGTTTTGTATGAACAATATGTATGTAGTATGAACAAATTCATGAGAATTTTATTACGTTCATGCTTTAACAGGATTTTATTAGGATATTTAACATACATATTATTAAAAATAATACAACAATATAATAAAATTTAATTAGATAACACTGAGCGCCATTTTGAAAAACTCCCGCTTTTACATTTTCGTCTACGTATGCAATGCGGCTTAAGAAGAGGAGTTGTCATCATCTCCCCTGCCTTATCCTACTCCCGTAGGGTCGGCGCACCAGGTTTTCGTCCTCCAAAGCACTCTATCATCCGTCATCTCAGTCATCACTCCCTTCTTGATCATGTCACCTTTCACGCAATCCATCCATCTCTTTAAGAAGAGGAGTTGTAAGTCTTCTAAATAGGATACAAAATAAAGGACCTCACCATAAAAAACTCAGACAGTGTTTCAAATATAATTAAGCTTAAACATATGTCAACCTTTTTATACAGTGAGTCTGGCGCTCACCGCGGATTTTTGACACATCACGGCCATCGAAACATTATCATGCGTAGGCACGAAATGCGATCTTTACTAATAAATAGTAAAGTTATACCGAAAGCAGTCTGATGTTTCATACTTATGGTGAAACATATTTGACTTCCACTATATAATCTACGTTTAAAAAGGTAAAACACGTTTTTAATTCAACAGCGTTTTACTATATATTCAGGGTAATACAGAAAAATTTTAGCAATAATTTCAATCATTAGAGCGTGCGCGCACCTGAAACGAAATTATCGCACGACTGTTTAGTCTCGCTTTGATTCCTATGAGCTTGTATGGTGATGTGTACTCGATTTTTAGTTTTGCAACTAAACAGTTGAATTCGCTGTGAAACAATCGAGAATCGCACAATCACGCGATAGTTTAGGCAAGGTGTGCGCACGCTCTTTATCCAACCACAACTTAACAATAACTCAAATTCAATTCTGACTTGCGTAAATATACAATTCTACATGATTAGTTATACCCACAAAGCTTCGCATCAATTTAAATAACCAAATTAATTTGAATTTGCGTAGTCAACTAGTTTAGTGCACTACTAACGCTTAAAACAATCTATTCAATACTCGTATAAGAAACAAGGTAACTCTTTGAAAATAATAGTTATATATAACTTTTTTATGTTATTTTGTGTGTCGATTAGGCTCCCATCTCCCTTTTGTCGATAGTTATAATAGTATTATTGCGTACTCACTTTTTGTCTTTGTCGACTCCTAGGCATCCTAATATTTGGACTATTTTACGAGTTACCGACAACATATCCCGTAAACAATCGCACCACACAAACGCTGCACTCGCCTGCTGAAGTGACGGCTGTCAAGATTGACACATGTCGTAGCGTTTGACACAACCTATACCATAGCCAATACACCACTGGTATACAAGTTTTCTAGTCGTTCACGAGAATCTAAGTACTAAAAGTTCTCTTTGACTTTATTTTCCAGTGTTTGTGAAGTATTCTTTGATAATTTGCATATACACAAAGAAATGCACAAATTGCGCAGTTTCTGGATTTCGATTGGATCGACAACATTGAAACCCGTTCTTGTGTGTTTTTGAATTTTTAAATCAGGAAATAGTAACGATTGTGCAAATATATCAACTAGCAACTTGTGACAGAGCTATATCGTTGAAATATATCAAAGGTGATATCAAGAAGTGAATTTTGTGAAAAAATATTCAGTAAGTATTAAGTTAAATCATCTTTTACACTTTTAATTTTATTTTAACTCAATTCCTCGGGATCTGGTTTTATAAGGTTAATTAAGAGAGCTTTCTTAAACATATCTAACTTCCGTTATCATTACATAGCTCGTTCCATCACAAATAAATTATTCAAAAAAAATATATTCAGTTTAGAGAAAGTACCACGGAAAAGGTTTTAAATCTGAATATTTCTTAGGGTTACTGAATTTTTTTTCATTAACTGTTCAGCTCATATAAGTAAAGTGCATATCGTACAATTGAATAATTTGATTAAAACGTTTAGGATATGATACAGGCTTCGAAACCCCGAGAGAACAAAGAATTTTAAATTCTACGATTTAAATCACAAAACAGTTTCCGCAGCTGCAGATCGAATAATTTTCAGCATATCTGATTTAACGTTTTTCATTGTTCGCGAATCTCTAGCGGCAGTCACATGCGCCTCTTGTGTAGTTCCTTTAAATGTTAACTCAATTCGAATTATCACATCTACCTATATAGACACGATATAATTAAAAAAATATTGTTACGTTGAATAAGTGATTTTTATCGATATAATATATGTGTGTATCATGTTAGGGTCGTTGTAATGTAATGTTTAGCTCTGGAAAAAAAATCGTGATTATCTAGTGGTGTGTGAATGAGTGAAAATTGAAAAAAAAAACGTACGAACTATTCGCGGCGCTCACAGGTAGGTTTTACTACTTATTTTATGTTTTACAGCCCAAATGCTAAGTGGATGGTGAATTGTGCAATTTTTAAGTTTTTATTATTATTTAATTGTTTTTATAGTACAGGGAGGATGAAGCACAGGTGACACATAACATATACATACTATATTATTCGATAAGCACTTTAAATATAATATAAATAAGTGAAGCGACTTCAGTTATTATCTGTGGCGACCCGTGGGTCAGGGAGTGGGATATGCGCTCTAAATTTGTATATACAAAAATTATAATTCGTATTTTGTGGTGTTTTATTTATTTTTTGATACGTTATTGAATACTCGTCATTTTATAGAACAAGGTAAGTATCGTCACAGCGCCATCTGTTAGATGAGTTAGTTTATAATGCTCGATCGCGGCACAGATATCAAAATTCTCTGCCATACATTTTCCACTAGACATCTGATTCTGTTTCACATGCCAGTCTTCCATAGGTATCACAAGAATAATAAAACATCTACTCTGTGGCAGTTATCTCGCAGGAGGAAATAAGGAGCTAATTTACAACGAAATAAAACTCTTAAGGCTTATGTTAGAGCTTAAATTATGTGTTTAAAATGTTATACAGATAAAAATATTTTTTATAGAATACATTATTTGTATTGATTTTTATTTCTAGCGAACCGCCGATGGTTGTGATATCGAATAAAGTTAAATCCCATGTTTTTCATTGCATTTTTTGTAATATCTTTTACATTTAGTGTTTAAAAATAAATGTTCAGTATCGCAACATTGCAACGCGCTGACCAGCACGTAGGCACGCACTTACGTAACACATAATAATATATGCGTTCACACTCTTACACTTCATCGAATGAAGGAGCGCATCTCTTAAGCAGTGTACGTTACACATTGAAAAACACAAAATGGCCGCCGTCACAAAATGGCGGATGACATATTTTTTTACAAGTATGGATACAACATATGAAATGAAATTAATAATAATACAATGTTGTGGTCACTCAAATCTCTGTCATTAGACTCGACACATTGAAAGCGAGAATTACAAAAAAAGTTCTGTTATCGTCCTGCTGATGTTAAGGCCAGCTATCTCCATTCTTCTGAAGTTTTGTGCACCTCGCTTTTATCTTTTCTAACTAGCACGATCTCAACAAAGACTTTGTATAATCATAGATTGTATTTAATAAATGGTTTTATTCATTTCTTCCCCACATTAACTTTATTCTGTCAACTATCACGTTCATCCATACGCGTAATTTCCTTAAAAAGTAATTTTCCTTTTTCTTAAAAAGCAACTTTTAGCTGCACGTGTAATGATTTTACTTTAAGCGAGATTCGTCGTCTAGGAAACTATTTGCACTATAATTCTATTTTATCTAACAAAGTCTAGTCAATCTAACTTGAAATTAAATTTCTAACGTCAAAGTAAATTCATCGTGATGAGATAAACAATCTGTAAGATGTACAGTCATGGAAATCCGCGGTGGTTCCACTTCAGGAACAATTGCTTTGTTCATTGCAACGAGACAAACTCCGCCCCGTCCTACAAACAACTAATTAGATAGTAAAAAGTGGTGCAAACGATATGATAATAATAAAAAAAATAGCCTTGTATCACTAACAGACTTTACGTACAGACATTTATAAGCTGCGTTGTATTCAATTTTGTTACGCGTCTCGTTTCAAAATGTTCAAACGATACCTTTTAAGGTGGATCACCGCCAGTTTCCCCGAATGTACACATCAACGTTTAGAACAGATTATGTAGTACATACTTTACCCTTTCACTCTTATATAAATAAGGTACTTAAGCATGATATGATATGATGGATGTGTGGTGTGACAAGAATAGGTAAAGTTAAGAAGAAGTTTGAAAGTAGCGCCAGTGGTGGAGAAATTGAGAAGCAAAAGGTTAGCGTGGTGGATGGAATGGACATGTTATGCGACGAGACGATGGGGACATAAACCAGAAAGTGTTAAGATTGAATGTGGATGGCTACAAAGGTAGAGGAAGACCGAAGAAAGTATGGATGGATTGTGTGAAAGAGGATATGCTTAAGAAAGGAGTGGATTCAGATATGACGGCTGATAGAGATGTATGGAAGAGCAGCACATACTGTGCCGACCCTCCGTAAGGGATAAGGGCAAGTGGATGATGATGAAGCATATTAAATTTGTATAATGTTAAAATCTCGTTACTTACTAGAGGTGCGGTTATTCTAAAGTCTCCAACCTATCTAATTGACAATACTTTGTTTGGTGTTCCTAAAATCGTAACATCTGGTGACGAAAATAAAATATCTAAAAATATATATCTTTACAAAAGTACATTTAGAATCGAAAGAAGACATTATAATATTGGATATTGGAGATACTTAAAAGAAACCTTAACAATGGATGTTTTAAAGTAAAATCTGTTAGTTACAAACAACAACTGAGCAATATAAAGATAAACGTTCCTTCGCCTTCGCCAGTTTACTTTTAGTTGAGATAATACAGGCGATTGACCGAAGATTCGAATAACAAAAGGTTAATTAAAAAAACTTTTCTTGATCGCAAAGCTAATATTACCATTAAAATTTTCTAAAGAAATAACTTAGTTCTTCCGTCGATGTTTCTTGTTTTTCATTGATTCCATTAAAAATTACAAATGAAATAACGCAGTTCATTCTTGTATTTGGCTAATAAGGATAATGTAATAAGGGTATATAAATAATTTACTTTTAATAACCATGTCATTTCAAGTTTTATTACAATTTTTACATTATTTAATTGTCCATTTAGTTCTTGTTGTTATTTTTAGTGCATTCTTTAAACTTTGATAAACAAAGGGAGTACGCATACAAACGGTTTGTTCAACAGCCACGCTTCAATAGTACTCGATAGTACTTCATCTGTCGCAATATGATACTTCAATATTTATTCAAAGCCAACAATGTGTAAATGTGCATAGAAATCCACTTTTCAGTGAATGCTTTAAAATACCACCCTGGGGCTTGAATTTTCAGATCGTCATTTACTGCTAATATTTATGAAAATATATAAAATAGATAGATATACCTATGTATGTTTTTGTAGCCAAACTAGAAATATAAAAATCCTTGCAGTATAATATAGCAAGGGTTGTCAATAATTGCGGAAAAATGTGGAACTAATTTCTTTGCGTATATTAAAAAGTGGTGTAATAGAGAAGGTTATTGAAGCACCCCTAGCCCAATTTTTTTTAAATCTCTGTTGAACTATACGTATATACGTACATCATTTATCTAGACTACATTCATTCTGTACATAATTTTAATATTTCATTTGATATTAGATTTGCAGGTGACACTATCAAAAATAAAAAATAATCAGAATTTAAAACGCAAAATGCACCACTGTGCAGACAAGCTATCTCTCGAAGGTTCCAGACTGAGAATTTCAATGAGAGGACACACGTCACGGGCTTTGTCATTTACATTCAACTTCAAGGACACTTCGGAGGGTTACGAGTTGTTTTGTATTTTTAAAGGAAATTATTTAAAATTATTTTAATTTCCTTTCAAAATACAAAACAACTCGTCTCGCATTTATCGAGCATTTGTAATACTGATAGATACTTTGAAATTGTAGATACGTTAGGTATTGTGAATGTTTTTATTGAAATAAATTTTACAGAATGAAATTATAATTGTTATCGAATACATTTAACATATAGGCATGCACATATCAACTAGTAAATAGTATTATAATTTGAAACTCATTGTTTGTAATGAGCATCAATATAATAAAGGGCGTTATTGGTTTGTTTTAATTCACGTAAGTATCTACATTATACGTTATTTTTTGCATAATAACATTTGTTACCTAATACACATAATTTTTCACACTTATATATATTATACTACAATAATAATTTCATTTTACGATAAAAGATGGCGTTAGTAGTAGTAGTTATTTATTTCTGGTCTATAACAATTATTTGCGAAAGCTATAAAGTTGTTTTAAAAACGTTATAGTGTATGTATAACCTATGATATCGTGATCATTTGCTCTCAAACTTTTCAGATAGATTACTAACTGTTTTCAAACATGCAGATTTTTTATTTCATTAACTTATTTACGTTATATTTGATTAGAGTAGTTATATATTGCTAATGGACCCTCTTAAATATTGAAGATTCAAGTTTATAGTTAGAATATATAATATTAAATCTAGTTAGAAACTTATTGTTATCTCAGTTTTTATAGGAAGAATGTAAGGGCCGACAACATTTAATGCTTGCGAGCGATTGCGAATGCGAGGCGACAAAATTTTTATGTGTAATTCTTTCAGCAGTTATATCAATCCACTTATTAACATACTAGCTTTTGCCCGCGACTCCGTCCTCGTGGAATTTAAAAAAAAAAACAAAAACAAGTTGTCTATGCGTTATTCCAGACTATCCTCTACATCTATTCCAAATTTCATAAATTTCCGTTCACCAGTTTAGGCTACAAACTCTAGCAAACATCCATCCATATAAACATTCGCAACTATTATATTAATAAGATTAAAATTTGTTCACACTTTTTGTTGTCAATGTTCCCAACTAGACGTTATATAAATATAAATGATTCCGCCTCATTGCTATTCTCAGGATATCTTATGACATCATAACTACAAATACGTATGTGATAAATAATATAATAAAGCCTAAACACTTATTTGTTACGTTAAATATCAGCACTCAGAACATTTTTGTTAATGAATTCTTCTCTATCTGTCTTTTAATCAATAAAAAAAAGTTGTTATTAAAAAAAAGGTATTATATAATTCCATAAGGGTGAAGTCGCACGAGAACTGGTTTTTATTTTTCATAAACGTTACTGTCTTGAAAGTAAATAATTACATGTAATAAATAACGAAAACTATCTGATTAATCACCTTTAAATATGAGCAGGAATAACAATTTTTATAGATAGCTAAGCTAGTTCGGTATTAAATTCGTCAACAGAAATATTACATGCGTCAGTATCTAGATATCTTATTGTCAATGTTTGATGAAGCCAGCATCCCCAATACAATCACTTGGACATCAATTTCCGTACCAGACCGGAAATTTACTCGGCTTGTTAGCACTGAAATGCAGTGTACAGGCAGGTATGTACAACCTCCGGCCACTACATACATCTACTAACGCCTAGTGTGTGCCGTCACTTTGCATGGTATAATAATAAATTTACATTTCCTATTAGTTTTTAACGTTATTTTTTTACGTAATGTAATTCTATACTCTAGAGCAGGCTCACACATTTGACTACACTATCGCACAACTGTTGTGCGATTGTCGATTGTTTCGCAGCCAATTCAACGGGTTAGTTGGACAACTAAAAATCGAGTAGTCTGCGCACCTCCATATAAACTTATGGGAATTAAAGCTAGACTAAACAGTTGTGAAATAGTTTAGTTTAAGGTCTGCGCACTCCCTTAGAAGCACCGCAGGTACCTATTATAAAACTGTGGGAACTTTATGAAAAATATTGTTATCGAGTTAGCGTCTACCAAACAAAACAATGTATGGGATTGTAATTATATTGGAATTATATACAATTTCTAGGAAACGTGTACATTTATTAGTATATAATATGTGTGAATTATAATAAAAAAAATTTGTAACAACATTTTACGTAATGTCAAAAAAGCTCCGGAAATGTGTACTTTTCCTAGAAACAGTTTACAATTCCTACTTATCACATCACACATTTTCGGTAAAATATAACTATAAGGAACTTATTGGAAATTGATTATATATATTTTTTAACAAACAATAAGTCTTCCGTGAAAAACGTTAGCCTTGTAAGTTACGTAAGCGACAAAGTTGTATTCGTGTTGACTCAGTATTTAATAAGAATTGGTCTACTGTTGACATTTAAATAAATATGTAGAGAAAAACTTACAGTTGATCAAGTTTCAAATTAATAAAATTATTAATTTGAAACTTGTTTAAACTGTAAGTTTTTTTAAAGTTACTGTTTGCTTTATCACTTCATTAATACAAAGAGAATCGTCAATAAAGGTTTCCTGTGAACTGCTGTTAAATTTTAATTAATATACTTACCGTATTGCCTATGGTTTATATTCAAATACATTATATTTATAAAATGACATTTGATTATCCATGTTTCAGAGTATTTTCAAGTAATAATGCCGATGATAATCAAAGACGTTCTTGTTGTGGGCGCGGTTGGTTCAAAATGCACAGAAATACTTACTGGGCATGGTTTTCGTGTGACCAAAATGATTGCGCCCACTGAAGTTCTATTGATGGGAGTCATTGATGTAAGTAGCCATATTCATGCAGATTAATCCTAAATATAATTTAACTAGAATTCGCACGCGATTCCGACCGCTTGGAATTCAAAATAAAATATGCCATGACATAGGTATTAATTTAATTTTTTTATAATATTTTGTTTTGTTCCGCATTTACTGAAACCTAACCGTGATGTTTTCATTTTTTCTTCCTAACAATGTAGTATACCTTTAACTAGATTTGTTATCCTTCTTATGTCTTAAAAATTATTTCTAATAGGATTGTCCAATAACGTACCTGTTGGTGGACTTTATAAATAAATAAATAAACTCCAAAGCTACTTGCGATTAATTTACTATGTGATTTTTTAAGCTATTAACTACTACCCTATAACCATCTAATTTAATTTTTTTTTTCTAATATTCAGAACTACGACGCACTAATTGTTCAATCCGCTTCACTGATCACGTTGAATATTATTCGTTTTGCCTTAAACACGAACGTGATTATAAGCGCTAGCGCTTACTTCAGTAATATTGACATATACGCCGCTATGTCTAGAACAATCGGCGTTCTCAAGTAAGTGTACATTTTTTTATAATAAGCTGCCCCTGGCGAAGCCAATGATTCTTCTTGTCACATGTCATTCTTTCCTCAACATGACACTAAGAAGGGAAAAATGATGTCTCATCACTCTTCCCAATAATGATAACGAAGACAGCGTCTCAAAAACATATAACTTAATGCAGCTTTTGCGGAATTTGTAGGTAACATTTTGTAAAAGACAATAAAACCTGTTTATCATTGTAGTTCTCCGCGTAGCAGTATCATAAGTGCTTCCGAGTTCACTTGTGGGTTGTTGATGGCGTTGGGGAGACATCTCCTTGCTGCAACGGCTGCGTACCGTTCTGGCACCTTCAATGACACTATATTCGTCGGCAACGAGTTGAGCGGCCGCACCCTTGCTCTGATTGGTCTCAGTGACGTTGCTAAAGAGGTTGCGATTCGCATGAACGCATTTGGAATGAGGGTAAGAATTTTTGTAATAAATCGTAGCACAACATATTTTTTTTATCCCAACGACATATGAAGTGGTAGTAGTTATAGTTACTATGACATATATTTAACATGTTCTCAGCTTCACATCTTTGTTAATGTAATAGTATCTTAGCACTCAATTTCACCCATTTCAAGAAATAAAAATGTCATTTGAAATTATACTTGTTTAGAACACTAATTTTAAAAAGTGTCAGTATCCTATCTGGAATAATCGAGACAGCAAAAGCAAAAAAAAAACATTATACCGAATGTAATTTTCAATGTTTTTGTTATCTAATTGTATTTTAATTTTTATAACAGGTAATTTCCTCTGATGAGTATATTTCAGACGAGGAATGCGCGAAGTTACATATAACCAACATGAGAATGAGAGACATATGGCCTCAAGCGGATTATATTGCAATGTTTCTGCCTCCATTTGCAACAGATCGTAGTAAGTATTGTTGGTTAATTTTACGAACATAGATAATATGTTGTTAATCGGTTAATTTATTGAAATATGTATTATAACATGGTAATTTGTTTTCCAGATCATATTAGTGCTGATGTTCTTCGAAGGTGCAAAAGAGGTGTGAATTTGGTCATTTTGGGAAATATAGGACCGTATCAAGCACGTGAAATCCATAACGGTCTTATTACGGGACAGGTAAGCAATAATTTTTGGATTTAATTTTTGAAAAGTAGCACGTCATGTACGGAATGATGATAGAATGGAAATAAATTAGCCATAATTTATTAAGCAAACTTAAAAAGAAACTCATTAGAAACTTAACAAGCTGTGTTATAGTATTAAGTTTTATTTGAAAGACGGGCTATTGTATATTTATGCACAAACTATGACACCTATCCATATAAGGTGAAAACACAAAGAGAGGAATATTAAAACATGATTTGCTTACAGATTGGCAGTGCGGCGTTTGACGTATACGATGATAATAATGACAGCGATATTTTTAAACTGGCCTTGTACCACCATCCCGCTGTTATATGGACCAGAAATCGCGGTAAGTAGTTAGCTATTTAATTTGACGGAAAACGTTTAGAGGAGTAGAATAAACAAAGAACTCGGTACTATCGAGGAAGGAAAATTCTGGGCATTGGCTAAATTCGTTTATTTTTTTATATTAGAATATTATAGTGAAACATAATATAATAACAATGAGGTGATTTTAAAAATATTCATTTAACACTCTGGTACTAAATTGAAATTTACTAATATTAATTTTAATAATTACAACTAAGATCTAGGCTTATGGTCCACGACGCTATCGCTATCGCTAATGTTAGGTTCGTCTATACGAATGACTGGATTCAAACTTTATAGTAAGACGTTGGAAGTATCGTTTTTTTATTATATCAATAAGTCTACAAAAACAGTTTTTCACAGCTACGCAGACCGAGGAGTGTGTTGAGCTTGGTGGTCAAGAGGCAGCAGAGCAACTGGTTAACTTGTGCTACCCCGGCACCTACGCCACACCGCTATCCATCATTGTCCGCTCCAGTGACATGCCATTGGTGGAATAACGACCTTTTTCAATCTGAATATTTTATCTTTTACAAATGTCATCTGTCTGATTTTAAAAGTTTACTTAAAATAAGCTTTTCTTTTCTTTGTGTAATATCTATCATTATATAACCATGTAACATTGTGTTTTTAATTAAATAAAGTTCTTTTCATAAATGCCTTTTTTTTTCCTTTTCAACTGGTATTTAGGATACGTAGCTATATATTTAGGAGGTCGTTTAGTAATTGGGATATACGTTACCAATGCAGTCAGTAGGGCGAATTCACATTTTGAGTTACATCGCTATTTGTCCGGAGGACAATAATTCACATACTATAATCACATTGAATAAAGTAAGTAACTAATATTATTTTATTAGCAACAACTCCAACATGGACATCAAATAAAACTTTGAACTAGAGTTGCTTACAGTGGGAATTGACTTTTTTTTTATTTGTTATAAACAAACTAGTTAATATAAAAATTTGGAATAAAGATATGGCTCGATGGCTTAACTATTCTATATATAAAATAATTTCAAGTCTAATGATATTGAGAAATGATTAAAAAAACAAAATGGCGACATTAAAAGTATAAAGTACATATTCGTTTTTAGCAATGGAAGAGACGTATAGTACAACTGACTTCCATCGATCGCACGGTGCATTTCGTATTCAATTAGTTCAAGGGTTCTTTTGTTTACACTAGCAGCATAAGCTGTTATACTACTGTTACGGGTGTTGGACTTGGCAGTTTTAGCGCTTAAGCGTATGAATAAAGAATAAGATAGTAGCGCTCAACCTGCGTCAAATAGAAATTCAATAATCTTTTTATATGGGTTATGAGCGTTAGTGCTTGTTACATTATAAAAGTAGCTGCTTGAGTATATAAAAGATATGCATATGTTTACCCAGACATAGTCATCATTTTCATCAGTAGACAATGTCTTCTTCCAGACTGTGTTCTATAACTGTGCCAAATTACATTGAGATTCGTTAAGCCTTTTTGGAGATACGTAGTAACAAACATCCATCCATCCAATCATCTAAACTTTCGCATTTATGTTATTAGTAAGAAGATATATACGAGTAGTTGTCCTCGTTATTAAAAACTGAAAACTAAAATGGTTTGAATAACATTGTAGTAAAATAAGTTTTGAAAGAGCGCCCCTAACTATACGAAATATATATGTTTTCATTCGCCCTGTTGCGGCTTACTTGTGGAGATGCAGGCGTAAGCCTGTGATGCCACAGGTGTCCTGAAACTCAGCGAGTTGAATGGAAAGAAACAAGTAAATTGCATTGTGAAAATATATTCTCAAAAAAACCATATACTAAAAAGTAACGAAATAATTCTTGGAATTACTTAAACCTCCCTTATTGTAGCTGTTATGTCTATATTGTACAATTAGTATTACTTTGATGTCGGTGTCAGTCGATATATGCAGTGATATTTCTACGTAGGGCTTTCCACATTTTTACCATAACAATTAATACGTATAATAATAAATCTACATTGACTGATACCGACTTCAAAGTAATAATAGTTGTACAATATAGACATAACAGCTACAATAAGGGAGGTTTAAATGATTCCAGGAATTATTTTTAGTGTATTGTTTTTTTTTTGAGAACATTTTGTTTTTAATGTATTTGGTTCGGAGGTCGGTTTTGTTTTTTTTTATTATAATTATTTCTCAATTTTAGTGCATCTAATCATCGCAATATGATAATCACTAGCTTTCAAACAAAGAATGAATTATCTAAATCGGTTAGCTGAGAAATTAAGTAACTAAAGAACTAATACATCGTTTCGATCATTTCACTCATAATTCGGTGCGGCCGCGCGCCGCTGTTACCCGTGATGTATATTTTGATAACTTCTAGAATATTGGTTAGAATTACATACTGCAAAAGGCAATTATAATCTACATTTAATACTCTAACCTGAAAACATATTTATTTGGACAAGGAGTCATACCAAATGAGAATAAAAGCGTTGTAAATGAAGTCGATTGCATTTATTTGACGGTTCTCGCGAAACAAACGGTTATTGTGCGACAACCTTAATATATAGATATATGCTATTGCGGATCGGATTTAGCAAATTTAGAGGGCTACAATTATTCAATACATTGTTTTTATGTAAGTCTTATAGTTTAGGCGACGTAAGCAAATAAAGCAAAACAGACCCCAAATTTCGTCACGCGATTTGAGCTAAACCTTTGAACTACGCCGTAGTCTTTGACTCCAAAAATCAAACAAAAAAATGGAACCCACCTGCAAGCACTACCTTTCGGATAAAAAAGAATTATCAAGATCGGTCCACTAGCAGCGGAGTTATGCCGTAACACACAAAAAAAAATCACACACAGATGAATTGAGTATCTCCTTCTTTTGGGAAGTCGGTCAATAATGACTCGTGTCAGCAAAAAAAACGAGTCCTCAATCAAATTTTAAAACATTGCGTTATATTTACACCACAATATTACTTAATGAAATAACTGCAGTAGAAGCATTTAGTACTTGTTTATTGCTGCGAAGTTCTTGTTTGTCATTTTAGAATAGATAGCTTTAGTTGTATATTTTTCAGATATTTTTTTAGTTTGAGTTTATTGTAATGGTTTACAAATAGATTAACAACTTACAAAGCGCTTAATTCTTTATCGGAATAAAATAATGGTATATTTTGAACACTTCAGTATTTACTTACGTGACATGGAAATTAAACGATTAAAGAAAATTGGAGCTTAATACATTGAGACTACGAAATGAAGCGTTAATGTTATATCGAGGAATCCCTCGTGACTGTCATAAATTACTTGTAATTTGAGTATATTTTACAATATCTTTTATCTTAAGTATGTGTATTAATTAAAAATTTTCTATACTAAACAGATTAAATAAATAAAATGTCAAACTAAACCTTTGGCTTGAGGTTTTTACCAGTAATCAAATATTAAATACATATCGATCAAATATTAACAGTGTATCTTGCCATATATGTATTTTTTTTACATACTTATACATGTTTCATCGGGTATTTTAAAATAAACTTACTTTCGCCCGCGACTCTGTCCGCGTGCAATTAACCAAAACAAAAGTGAGTAGCCTATGTATTATTTCAGAGTATCCTCTAAGTCTTTGCCAAATTTCATCGAGATCCGTTCAGCCGTTTAGGCTACAAACTCTAACAAACCATCCATCCATCTAAACTTTCGCATTTATAATATTAGTGAGAACATTGTTTTTTTTTAATTCCACGCGGTCGAAGACGCGGGCGAAAGCTAGTAATATTGTATGTACATACTTAGAATAGTATAGTAAGATAAGAAGTCAGATAGCTATAATATTCTGAACTCGTGTTTTATTTAAATAATGAACACGAAGTAATATATTGTTTATGTTTAGCAATGTCCGTTACTACACAGACAGTTACACATGCAGTAATGGAGTCGCTTGCTTTCCAGAGAAGTGCAATGCTGCGCTAGCATTTAACACACCGATTATACGTATACGCCCGGCAGAAACGTAGTGTGACCACACGATAATATTGTATTTCCATATCAACACTTTAATGAAAGTAATCAAGTAAATAAACATCAATCTATAAATAAGTAAAGTAAAGAACTCAAGCAATATTTTACAATACAGTTGATCGAGGTTCATTTTCGAATAACAGAAAATAATGTATAATATCTGTATTACCAATAATCGACCGATTATAATCGGTCTATTTTGTTTCAATTAATAAATAACCTAGAGTTTTTGAAATTTATAAAGTAGTGAGTACACGCATAATGTAACTTAATTTAAAGAATTTGATTACTGGACTTGGAATTATGTCCTTAAATTTTAAAGCTTAACATTGTCACTCTAAAACTGTAGGATATACGATGACAATGATTGTCATATCAATTCATTGCCCTCTGAGAATTAGTGTTACAATGACGAGCTGTATTTTTAAAAGTTTGCCGAGGTTTTAATAAAGTTTATCAATATAAGAATCAAGTAATAATTCCACGTGATAAATAACTTTAATCACAAAAAAAATTGCGACTTTTATGATTATAAATATTTTTTATTTAGATAATGGCGCTGGATATCAAGCGGGTTCTCGTACTGGACGAAGTTGGTCCAAAGTGCACAGATATTTTAAGCAGACATAATATTATTGTGAAAAAAATGGCTACACTCAATGAAAAAGAACTAATGAATGAGATACCTGTAAGTGTTTTTTAGTTTATTACTTATATTTTCTATAACTATAAGACTTTAGATTTTTTAGATTATATCATACTAGCTGTTGCCCGTGACTTTGTCCGCGTGTAATTTGAAAGTTCAAAACTTACGTTCGCCCCTTTTTTCAACCTATTGCCAAAAGTATTAACTTAGTAGTAATCTACGTAATAACAAAAATCTACCGATGCAAGATTCCAAATTCCTAAGCCCGGTAGTTTGTGCGCTGATTTTTCGGTTACCCTGATTGTTTGTGTTCGCGATATCTTCTAAACTATTAGTCCAATTTAAATACTGTGAAGGACAATTATATTCTACATTAAATTCTGCTGATAATAGAGGAATTTATTTGGATAAGGATTTATTTTGAAACCAATAAAAGAACGCCGCAAATAGCGTGCGGTTTTTAATTCATTTTGTAAACCAAAAAGAGGTTATTGTAAGAAAACCGTTAAAGATAGATATATGCTATTGCGGACTTTTCTGTAGAACTTTTTGAGATCTACAATTCTTTCATACATCATTTTTATATACCTCTAACGGTTTAGGCAGCGTAAGCCAAGAAAAGTTAAAGTTTATTGAATTATTAACGCCGGCGTCCAGACACACGTTGTTTATTAATAGTTCTTAAACATTAGTAATAATAAAATATAGCCTGTGTTACTCACAGATAAATTACCTTTCTGATGGTGAAAGAATTTTTCAAATCTGCCCAGTAGTTTTTGAGTTATTTCAATACATACAAAAATACAAAAATACAAAGTTTTCCTCTTTATAATATTAGTATGGAAATGGATTATATTATATTATATTATATTATATTATATTATATTATATTATATTATATTATATTATATTATATTATATTATATTATATTATATTATATTATATTATATTATATTATATTATATTATATTATATTATATTATATTATATTATATTATAAATGCGAATATTCAGATGGATAGATGGATGTTTGATAGAGTTTGTAGCCTTAACGGCTCAACGGATTTCGAAGAAATTTGGTATAGATGTAGAGGGGAGTCTGGAAGAACACATAGGCTACTCACTCTTGTTTTTGTTTAATACCACGCGGACGGAGTCGCGGCGGAGTTAAATAATAAAACTAAAAAACCACTACAACTTCATTTGCTATAGTTGTCATTCGGTGTGGTTTATGACCTTTGATGGATCTTAATTAAGTGTATTATTTTTATACTTAAGAGTTATGATGCATTAGTGGTGCGCTTTTCTACAAAAGTCACAATCGACGTCTTGCTTGCGGCCGTTAATTTAAAGGTAATAGCATGCGCGGGAGGTTACTACGGTAATATCGACATATGCGCAGCTAAAAATCAAGGCGTGGCTGTTATCAAGTAAGTGTAACTTTAATGATTCTTATTCAAGAAAGAATCATTATTAACATCGATTTTTAACGGTTATTGTTAATTGTAGTGCTCCGAGTGGTGATAACTTAAGTGCTTGCGAGTATACTTGCTGCTTAATAATGGCGTTAGCCAGAAACACAATGAAAACTTCGAATGTTCCAATTTCGAAACGTTGGGAACCTGCTCTATTCATGGGGACCGAACTGCAGTCACGAACCATTGCCATAATTGGTTTATCGGAAGTTGCCAAACACTTTGCAAGACGCATAAGCGTTTTCAAACCGTTTGTAAGTCGTTAGTACTTTGTTGTAATAACTTTTCCAGCTATATACTTGTCCCTTTAAATATAATTTCATGTAAAGTAAGCACAAAGCATAATATAATCGTAATGGTCTTAAAAACTTGTTACATCTCTGACAGAACCCATTAAAAGTATGCCTTGAACTCCTTTTTGAAGCTTGGTCTTTAAATGTTTAATTCTGTTTTTATACGCCAGTTTTTTCATACCTATAAATGAATGAATGAACTTACAATCAATTAAGCTTAATAAATAGCATGTTTATTTTAAAGGGATTAATGAAACAATTTTATGACAATCATTCACTTTAAATGTTTTCGTCAGATAATGTGTTACGACCCGCGCTACACAGTGTCATATTGCAAGCGATACTCAGCAATCAAGATGGAGTTGAATCAGATCTGGCCTGTCGCCGATTACATCATTATATTCTCTACACCTTTTGACAGTAATCAAAGTAAGTATTATATTATTTCACAATTAAAAGTTTAACCTTCATCAAGTTTTATACACCTTTGGAACTGCGCTTCAAACAACTTATAAATTTTACCGATTGGTATTATTTGTCTTTTGTTAATTTGCTAGCCCGCCCTCTTTCATTTGATTGGTGAAGAACTGAATATTATTTGCCTAAGATTTGCCGATTAAATATAAAGTATGAGCAATTATTGATTTTTAATATGGTACATACATTTGAATCAAGAAAATCTTATTCTGAGTTTCAAATTCGATAAACATCTTTAGCTGTTATGTTATGTTTTGATTATTTTTAATAGATATGCCTTTAGTAATATTTACTTAATTTTATAAATTAACGTGATTCATGTATCACAGCTCATATCAACGAAGAGATTCTTAGAGCGTGCAAGAGGGGCGTCAAAATAATCGTAATAGGAAAAATCGATGCTTATGACACGACTGCATTGTTGGATGCACTCAATACGGGAAAGGTGATTATATTTCTTAAACTAACTTCTTAACCAACTTCCATACAACCTTTCAAAGTTTCTCATTTATCTATACTTCCTTAATATGTATGATATCAGCAATCATAGCATATTTTTAAATAATCTTTTTTATATGAAAAAAAGCCCGACACTTACAACAAGCTTCAGGCTATATGATTTCATGCTATTAAACTTTGATAGTGAGTAATTAAAAAAAATGACTCTGCGAGAGAAGGAAATAAAAAAGCCAATAGCATATATAATGCATGGTTGCCATGGTTACGTAAATTCTCAGTCGATAGCAGCAAAGCAAGGTTGCCGTGGTTACTTAAATCAGCAACGCAAAGGCCTTTGTTGTCATTTAAGTATTCGAATTTAGACATTTGCAATTAAAAGTTTTACGGAATGTAAACAGTAAAATAATATAATGGGAATGAAATAAAATGGAACAGCTGTTCCTCTACAGTTTCAGTTTAAAATATTAGTAAGATTACGCTATTTATTACTCTGTCTTTTGTTTTTTATACTACAAAGAGACCTTACTTTCTACTTTGACGTTATTCTATCTTTGACATACAGAATTCCATTTTTGTATAACATGTTACAGGTCGGCGCGGCCGGTTTGGATCTGTACGATGAGGATTTAACCCTGTTAAAAGAACCGATATTCAGTCATCCATCAGTTATTGCTTCAATGCATCTTGGTGAGTCTATACAGACTACATATAGATATAACATTGAGATGTCATGTTCAAAATACTTAATTAAGGATTAAATTTCAAAATATCCAATTAAAATGAAATAATGCTTATAGGTGTACAAACAGAAGAGGCGGTAATGCGCTGTGGTCAAGAGGCCGCTGAGCAGCTCATTAATTTATGTATTCCTGGTACTTACTATACATCCCAGTCCACCATAGTGAAGTTTCCTGACGGGTTGCCGCATTTAGTAACATCTAATAATTGTTAAGTTATGTTTTCTTCGAATTATATTACTTTTTCTGTTAACTTATTTATGTTTTGTCATCTTAGTGGTACATTTTATTTTTTGTCGTTGAAATTGCAATTAACGCACGTTCAGAAAATGTCTCCAGCTTATAAGCTTATGTATATTTACCGTTATAATACTGTTACGAAAATTGTCTGCGTATGATATTTACCATTAGAAATCTACGCTCGCCTTGATATATAACAAAAGAGCTTACAGAAATGATAGCTCATACTATATTGGTGTTAATATATTTTTTATTATAAAATCATTTTAATAGTTAAAATAAATTTAATGAATTCGAAACTACGATGGAGGCTAGACAGATGTTTGCACAAAGAGCCCTGTAATTAAAATGAAATTGAATATCCAGGTACGCTCGTAAAAGCTAAAGCAGATAAAACATAGGTTTGCGGCACACGGCCGGCGCCACTACATTTACATATTACAACGATTAATTTAAAATTGTACGTATCTCTCTATTAGTTGCACATCTATACTAATATTATAAAGAGGAAGGATCTGTATTTTTCTATGTATTGAAATTACTCAAAAACGACTGGGCCGATTTTAAAAATTCTTTCACCGTTAGAAAGGTAATTTATGTGTAACATAGGCTATATTTTTATTAATTTTCAATTTCACGCGGGCGAAGTCGCGAGCTATAGCCCGTGAAATAAAAGCACCTAATCATTTCATAAAATAGGCGCATAATATAGTTCCATTTTTAGAGCGCGCGCACACCTTCAACTAAACTATCGCACAACGGTTTAGTCGCGCTTTGATTCCTATGAACTTACATATATGGAGGTGCGCATACTACTCTATTTTTAGTTGTGTATAAATACACAACAATCGACAATCGCTCAACAGTTGTGCAATAGTTTTGTCAAAGGTGTGCACCCTTTTCTTAACATTGATGATGCAGTATCTATTCCATTATTAAACTGATAATTAATCAGTGTTCGGATAAAATATATACCAATATTTTAATGTCGTATACATTCATCGTAACATCGTACACACAACGCGGTAATTATTGGCGGCCATTATTGGATGATCTAATGCAAAGATTCATAAAAGCAGGCTCGTTGCCGTGCAAAAAGCTGCTTTTAGGGTTGGTTGTCGTCTGCTTGTAATTTCATTAGGCACTACTAGACAAACACTAGTCAGCTAAGCGCGGGCGCACACCTTTGACTAAACGATCGCACAACTGTTGTGTGATTGTCGATTGTTTCGCAGCCCAATCAACTATTTAATTGCACAACTAAAAATCGAGTAGTGTGCGCACCTCCATATAAGCTCATAGGAATCAAAACGCGACTAAACAGTTGTGTGATAGTTTAGTCAAATGTGCTCTAAGTCATAGCTGTAACGGCGGAGAGAAACAAACCAAAATTGTGACCTAAGAAAATTCTCTATCAGGTATTTGTGTAAAAAAATCCAAAGCCTCATCCATTAAAAAGGTTATTAAAGTTACGGAGAAGTGTAGTATATAACGGTACTTTTAGTTCAATAATGTTTTTGTTTAACTATTTAGATGCGAGAAAACAACTTTCCGCACTGCAAATTGATAAATAGGTATTACAAGAAACTTAGAGTAGATACGGTACATCGAGAGCAAGTTAAAACAGAAACTCCTTCTGACATTCGGACGTTATCGATAGAAACTTGTGTCCAAGTTGAAAAGGAAACGTTATAGAACTCAACAACTAAGCACCGTTGCTGTATTAGCGCCAATTAATAATAATTTAGGCTATAACATATTTTTATTTATTTATTTATTTATTTATTTACACTTTGTACACAAGGAAAACAATTTACAATAAATACATGTTGAAAGTTGGTTGCCATTATTTTTATTACTTTATTTTTAACAATTAGTAATATTTTTTACTCTGCATCGTTGGAACTTACGAAAAACAATTAACACAGTTACGGTGGTTTCTATCAAAGCTTTTTACGAGTAATAAGCTTTTTGCGTAGTTGTTCATAATAAGCGCTTAATTATTAATCAAAACTGTTAGAGCTTAAGTAAAAAAACTTTTAAATCCATTCATGTTATATGTTCGACACGTTGCATAGGTAAATATTGCAGGAGCAACTTACTAAAAGCAAACTAAAATTACTACCCTGAAAGAGCTTTGTGCACAAACTAATATTTACTAAGCTTGCGTTAACAGACTCGCTACATTACCTAGAACTTGAGTACACCTCTCAAAATTTGAAATTGTATTTTAACGTAATAAAGTTATTAAAATCTGAAAAACTCAACAAAAGCGATAAAAGGAAGAGCTAAAAATCACTGTACCACATAATGATGTAATTAGCTAGCTCTATACTAAAATATAGTTGATACAGCTAAAATGTTATTATTAAATAGTTTAAGCGATCTAAGATTACTTTGCATTAGAGTGCTAGATCCAAAGATAACTAGATTTTTTTTAAACTCTTATTTTTATATTTCTAACACGTATGTAGCTGCTCAATTACATTAAAAAACAAAATTCTTCGCTAGAAGCATCATAGAAGGGCTAATGTAGTCAGCATTATAAAAGAATAAGACTTATTAAAGTACTTAGAAGTTGTTATTTGTTTATTTGAACTTTAACATTTCCAATTGGAAATTTCACAAATGTAAACAATAAAATAAAGTTTTTATAATTTCGTTCGGATGAAACCGCACGGGAACAGCACGTGTTTTATACACGTGTTCAGTCGCCTACTTAATTACTTAGCGTTGGAATACGTCACTACTAAGTACTTTGTTTTGCTTTTTGGCGGAGAAACATCCACACATTAATATAATGAAAAACGAAAAAAAAATTTCATTATTCAATCATTCTATCTTTAACTAGCTGTTGCCTGCGACTTCGTCCACGCAATATTAAGATAAAAATGTAGCCTATAATATGCCCGTCTATGTATGTCAGCTATCCTTCAGTGAAAGTCCAGTCAAAATCGGCCCAGCCGTTTCGCAGATTACCCGGAACAATAGTGGTATAGAAGATATAGAAGATAATAAGATCGTCTTTGTTATATTGTAACAATCCAAGAAGATTGTCCAAACATATATTAACTTGTATTGAATTAAATGCTACGGATTGACACGTACAAAATAAGGTACGGCCATGGAGGTAATAAGTACTACGTACAACACATTGAAAGGCGTGAGGAGGCTACAAGTGTCCGACATTTCCCTTTCTAACTATGACCTAGAGTTGCCAGATATCAATCCTTTCGTTGTTTGTAGAAAAATAGGCAATTGATGTAATGTAATGCAGTAAAAATATTTACTTTTAAAATGTTTCTAAATATTAATAATAATTTATTATCGACATGTTAAAGCAATATTATTTGTTGCTACGGGTAAAACCTTATTAACATAAAAATTTTGCGATTGGCATACATGTTTTCTTTTATTTGTTTGAAATTCGGACATCTGAACTGGCAACCCGATATGACATCCCGACTCGGACGTTAATGGCGGAGTCTTTTTTGATTTCGTGATATTTTAGAAGAATTTTAGTTAAAATGGGAAGAATTTGTGTCGTGGAGGCTTGCCGAAGCGAGTATTATGCTGATTGTGGGTTATATTTTCACAGGTAGTAGTTTTAAACATAATTTGCTGGTGAAGAATTACGGTGACCATGCATGACTATCCAATTCTAGTTCAAGATTAAATAACTTAAACACTTATGCATTTATTTCTTTCTTTCTCTATTAAAGTAGCTTTGTTTTAATTTCAGATTTAAGATATAAGGAATAAGATAGATTTGTGGCATAAACTTCACAAGACTTATTTAGAATTATGTATTTTGTATTGTTTTTAGTAAATACATTAATGATAAAACTAATACGTTAAAATCCATCTGAAGCAGTAATCCGCTGATGTCAAACAACAAAAACAAGGTTTTTTATTACATAATATTTGTCCTTAAATAATATTTTAACATAGTCACCATTGCCAGAGAGTGATAAAACGGACAGTTATTGGAGTCTTGCTCGGATTCAATTTTTCGACTAGAGCTCTATCCATTTCTAGTAATACATCCATGGGTACGGCATACTATGCTCCTCATTAAAGCAATCACTGTATCATATCCGCAATGTGACATTTAACGATTATGCAATTAAAATAGATCTTTTATAGTTTAAAAGCTCATAGTTTGAAAAGAATTGATTTCTGTAATCTATACTTGTCTATAAAAGTCTCCGTTCAAAAGTTTTAGTTGTTTCCTTTCAGTGAACTTGCGCAAAGTTGCTGTGGCAAAGACACCTGTGGCTCTCTTAGGCGGCAACAGGGCGAAAACATGCTTTTACAATATTTTGATACTACATCACCTGGTAACAAAACAAATTTTAAAAACCTATTATTAAATATCTCTTTATTTTTCTCAATTATGAGTTATAAAAAAATATCACTCATAGAAATGAATAAGGATATTATTTTTTTGTTAAATGAAACAATTATCATAGTTTTATATTTTATTTCGAATAAATAATTACACTTACTCTTTATTTAAATATATTACACTTAAAGCACGAACACTTTGTCTACGTAATAAAGAACATTAACTATAAACGCAAATATAAAAACTCCTTCTAAAACGATTAACTACGCAGTCAGCTTTTTAAATCGTATACAAATCTGAATTAATACTGCCGACTGTCCCATCCGGTATGAAAAAATTCTTACAACATTATGGATGGGCAGTGTTAGGATAACGTTTATTTAAGGACTGCCTGGATCAAATCTTTATACAAGACCATTAAATAAAGTGCTCTATTGTAATGTAATCTTTTGTCCT
Organism: Papilio protenor; assembly: GCA_029286645.1. Lineage (NCBI taxonomy): Eukaryota > Metazoa > Arthropoda > Insecta > Lepidoptera > Papilionidae > Papilio > Papilio protenor. Next base: position 1,258,557 of record JAGSMZ010000033.1, on the reverse strand, counting down.
ATATTGTGCTCAACTCTGCTCTGTTCTAATCTACTCTATTTTCTTCTCCTCTCCTATTTTCTACTCTCCTCTCTTCTACACTATTATCATTATTCTCTACTGTATGCTCCCCTACTCTAATATGTTCTACACTATGTCGATTATCGACGAGATTGGTGTGTCGTAAGTGTGCGGCTTGTTTAAATTTACAATTTGCTCCGCCACTTCTTTACCACCACGCTCTATGGCTTCTTTGGTGTGTGCAGCTGAAAAGTTCACTGAATTATTAAAATCCAAGCAAAACGCGACGAAATAAAGGCGATATAAAGGAATCTTAAACGAATAGTTATACTGGCAGTTAAAGTTTAGTCTACACAAGCAATTTTAACTGAACAGTTCGACTTTTCAGTTCAAACTGTCAGAACAGAACGTACTGGTTTAGCTGGTTTAAAACTCGCATTTTATCAAAGGTTAAACACGCTTCAGTTACTCTTAGTAAGGATTTGATTATTTGAAATCCGTTACATTCAAATTAAACATTTGTTTTAGTTCCCGATACTGTTGCTAGCACTATTGTCACGATTTTTGCATGCTGAAATATCGGGAGCTAAAACAGCTTCATTGTGGTCAAAAATCGCGTTTTTACGAACATTGTGGGAATAAAAACCACGAATGTTTGATGATGAAGTCATATAAATTAGGGTTGTAACGGAGGCCATTTTAACGGAAGCGGATGCGGATGCGGAGGCGAAGGGCTCCACCTCTGCAGAAGCGGAGGTTAACGAAAGCGGAAGCGGAGGTCAATAATAAAATATTAATTGCGATTTATTACAGAAATAAAAACTTAACCTACGTTAATTCAAAATACAGATTGGTACATAAACAAGATATAGTTTATTATGCAAATATAATGTACAACAATTATAGTTAGTTGACATATCACGCCCGCGCGGGCCGCGATACCTAATCGCTCTACACGCGATAAAGAGGTAAATTAACCTCCGTTATAACTCCGCATAAGAAATAACGAAAGCGGAAGCCGATGCGGAGTTATTATTTCTTTTCTAGTTCCGCACTTGCGGATGCGGAAGCGGAGTTCTGTTACAACCCTAATATAAATATTGATTATTTTATCGCCGGTGACACCATAGCACAGCAAATAGTCCAATACACACATCGTAATAATATGATCGGTTTTTTATTTATACATAAATAAATATGGAAAGCTCAGCACGCAAAATACAAATTTTAATAAACATATTCTTGTAACATATTTTTTCCAGTTACGTATGAAATACGTATGGGGAAGACCGAAGAAAGTATGGATGGATTGTGTGAAAAAGGATATGCTTAAGAAGGGAGTGGATTCAGATAAGACTGCTGATAGAAATGTATGGAAGAGCAACACATACTGTGCCGACCCTCCGTAGGGATAAGGGCAACTTGATGGTGATGATGATGATGATGATGACGTATGAAATACTAATAATATGTTATCAGCAGCGACCATTATAGCAAATGCTTACCAATATGCATTGTGAAGATAACGCTAGGATGTCTATGGATGGCATATTTTACAAAATCTACATCAATAATTTTATCATTAAAATCAAATGCCGCTCCGCCAATCTGTAATAACACAAGTCATTTATAAAATGGCCTACTAACAAATAATACGTATAATGTAATAATATAAATAAATAGGAGGATTCGCTCTGTTACCCCCGTGGCGTTCACATGTCCCGGTGGCTCTCAAAGCTAATTACGCTGCCTTTTTTGCAAAAAATCCAAATTACTGTGGGCCATTGGGATATTCAAAGAAAACAATAAAAAGTTGTAGAGGTGTTTCGGTGACGTCGTTGCGTGGCCATTATGGTCTTTGTGCCTCCCGCAAGGGGGGCTTAGCGTTGCTTGTTAAATTCGGTGCTAGTGTTCTGTAGACAGCGCAACGAGCCTCCGCCCGTAAGTTAGTGTCGTATATTTTCCCCTTAATAATATATTGAATAAAAAAAACTCCTACGCTTATTGCATTAGGCAAATAGCTAGGTACTCAACCCGGCGCACCTAAAGCGCCGGGACTAGTGGACTCATGGACTTCCTTAAAGCTCAACACCCCCAAATCTGGGAAACTTAGATTAGGCAACCCCTTGCATAGAATACTCAACAAAAAACCCGTTGTAGAATGGCGCTCAACTAAACTCTCGAAGCTAAACTACAATCCAGAGACTCGGACCAACTTAAAGACATTCCTGACCAAATTGTGACCCACGACGCCGCCGTCGGGGCAATTAAATCTATCACTGCTCATCTACAAACAGTCATCGAAGAATCCACCAGGATGGTCGCCGACACGGGAAACCATTTCGGTGAACTTCCAGGGAGCATTCGACGGTTGATTAGGACCAATAAACCGCTCTAAGACAATACAGTAGATGTAGAACTAAACATAACAGAACCACCTTACGCAAACTCCAAAGAGAGGTCAAAATGCAAGTCAGATAGTTGGGATACCCTGCTCTCAGACCTTGAATCTTCTTGTCAAATCGCTCTTTCCGATATCGGGTAGAGGGCACCCTATCATCTCCTCACCCTATAAAGGCTGGAGTCCGCAAGGCTCCATCCTCTCCCGTTACTCTATTCTCTTTTCACAAGCGACATACCTAAAGACCCACAGGTCAATTTAGCTCTTTTCGCTGATGACAACGCCCTCTATTATTCAAACACCCACTTAGGCAGGATCGTCATACGTTTCCAAACCGCAGCCACCCGCCTAGCTGAATGGTTTGCGGGATGGAGAATCGAACTTAATCCCAAAAAAAGTAGCAATACACTTTAAAAAGGGATCACCAAGCCGGCGCGTAAAACCTAAGCGCAAACGCATCCTAGGCCAAATCTCTATATTCGGACAAGCGGTCCCTTGGAAAAAATCGGTTAAATACTTAGGAGTCACTCTAGACTCAAAACTTAATTTAAATGCCCACATCACCAAAGTTATTCGTAAAGCAAACTTCGTAATCGCTAAACTCCACCCATTAACCTTCTCTTCAAGCAAATTGTCCCTAAGACAAAAACTCCACCTTTACAAAGCGTGTATCCGTCCAATTATATCGTACGCAAGTGTAGTATTTGCCCACACATGCGCAACTAAGTTAAATAAACTCCAAGTCCTCCAAAATCGCTTTCTTCATAAAGCCACTAGTGCCCGATGGTTCCAGCGGAACGATATATCCATAACGACCTCGAAATAGAAACTATCAAGGATTATTTTACTGGTATATCTAAATGCTATTTCGAACTAGCGCAGACCCACCCTAATCCTCTCATAGTTAAAGCAGCCAACTACGTTCCAAATTCAGACAGTCTCGTTAGTTACCGCAGACCCAAACACGTCAATTTGGACACCAAAACTAACACCACATCACCTACACAAGGTATAAACTCACACCGTCCTCGTCTCTGAGTACGACGTGAACATCGCACCGCGCATACTCTTCTCACCCGTGTTCAAGGGCGGTCCTGACGGCCCCCAGCAAACTGATAACTAAGATAGCGACCATCGGAGGACGAGAACGCTCTCTCCTTCGACGATCAAGTAGACAACACCCTCCGTTAAGATACTATTTAATACTCAGTCACTCATAGCCGCTTTGGCAACTAGGGATTAACTACACTAGGGTCCAAGTATTGGAATACTCTCGGTCTCGCTCTCGGTCTCGGATGATCGACTGGAGTCTAGCTCTCGATCATCCGAGACCGAGAGCTCAACACTCGATGAAGCTGTAAAAACCGTCAATAGGGTTAACAGCAACAACATCACCGAAAACAAGCATAAATAAATAAATTAATATTATAAATTCGAAAGTTTAGATCGATGGATGGATGTTTGTTAGAGTTAGCCTAAACGGCTGAACTGATTTCGATGAAATTTGGCATAGATGGCATAGTGGATAGTCTGAAGATAGACTATCTACTACGTTAGTCTGGAAGAACACAGAGGCTAGTTACTTTACTTTTCTTTAGAAAGTCATGTTATAGATTATTTAAGCAGCTCAGTTAATGTAATAATAAAACTGTTATTACGTAAAGAAATGAAAACTGCACGTAAAGTGCTATGTGTTTCCACTTTAAAAATACTTATATAAATACATATATAGTGATTTCTAAACAGAGAGACTATGTGGAATAACAATATGAAATTGTACAAATGCTCAGGAAACGAAAGCCCACACATGACAAAACGTAGAAAAACAAAATAAATGAAGAATGTTAAAGATTTACCTGTCCCGTTTTGAGACCTTCGTAAAAATCACGAGGCTGTAACACGCCGACGTGTCCCACAACTATTATTTTTACGCCCCTTTTGCATGCTCTCAGGACATCAGAAGTAATAAACACTGTTACCAAAATTTGTATATGGTTAATAAAAATCAGATTTCGCGAAGATGATGAATCTACATTGCCGACTAAAATCGCGATACTTTTTACAAATCTTTACTCTTTATAATATTAATATATAATAGATATAGATATGCAAGTTCAAAGAACAGCAAAATTAAGCATTATCCCGGGAAACAGAATGTGAATCATATATCGATCCAAGCTAAATAAAAAAAACTCAGTGCTCAGGGTTAAAGGCAGGACTGCTTCTGAGCAGATGCATGCAAGAGTATCTCATTCACCGACTTGTAGTGTCGGTCAACTTGAATTTATTCATAGTGTACTGTCCATGCCCTTTTATTACTAACTTTTTTGATGTAGTTACCCAAAAATCCTGAAAGATACTTACTGGATACCTTCGACTGAAATGGAGATGTGTATAGAACAATGTAGTCGGCTTCCGGCCACATCTGATTGCGAGTCATCTTGATTATATTGAGTTGCTTGTACTCATCCACCGTCAAAGACTCATCGAAGGAAACTAGCTGATAAAATAATTTAATGTATGAATAAACGTGTTATGAGATTTAAAAGAAACAATTTTTTTTTCTATTACAACTTAGCAAACGAGCAATTTTAAGTACCTCGGTTCTCTAGTCCAGTCCGACGGTGGCGTTGACCGGGACGTGAAAAGCTGAATAAATGCAGGTTGGATGAAATGGCGACAGGTTACTGGTGTGACTTGTGATCCAAGAATGGCTCTTAAGCTTAAGGGACAGATCTACAAGTCCATCATTAGACCTGTCATATTGTATGGATCTGAATGTTGGGCCACCAAAGTTGCGAATGAAAGGAGATTGCATGTGCCTGAGATGCGTATCTTAAGATGGATGTGTGGTGTGACAAGAATGGATAAAGTTAAGAATGTGTATATTAGAGGAAGTTTGAAAGTAGCGCCAGTGGTGGAGAAATTGAGAAGCAAAAGGTTAGCGTGGTATGGACATGTTATGCGACGAGACTATGGGGTCATAAACCAGAAAGTGTTAAGAATGAATGTGGATGGCTACAAAGGAAGAGGAAGACCGAAGAAAGTATGGATGGATTGTGTGAAAGAGGATATGCTTAAGAAAGGAGTGGATTCAGATATGACGGCTGATAGAGATGTATGGAAGAGCAGCACATACTCTGCCGACCCTCCATAAGGGATAAGGGCAAATTGATGATGATGAAGTTAGCAAATGAGCAAGCGGCCACCTGAATCCACCGAAATGGCGAAGCAACCACTGCCCATAGACATCCGCAATTGCCGATGCGTTACCTACCCATAATGCAGATAACATATATGCTACGCCATATACAAATACTATACGTAAGGGGTATTTGTTAGCTTATTAAAATCTATTAGGTATTTTAAGAAAGCTGAAAAAACATGTCTCAGGTTAATTACTAAAAAAAAGTACCCTCATCCCAAATGATTTCATGCGAACCGCAACTCCCTTAGCAACCTCGCAGAGTCCGACAAAGCCGAGTGTCTTGCCTTGAAGTTCCGAGCCGGAGAACATAGCTCTGTCCGGCATGCCAGCGCGGAAGGAGCTACTAGCTGTCACCACTTTTTTCGCCAGCGCCATAATCATCGTACATGTGTACTCGCAAACGCTTAAGATGCTGCCGCAAGGGGCGCTACGGCAGTAAATATGTTGTAAAGACGCATTGCTCGTGAAATAGATAGCTAATATGGCCAAAAATCTACGGCCATTTAGGATGCAATGTGGATGAGCCTCACACAACATATAACTTGGTAAAACAGGTGTATGTAAATTTTACAATGTTATGAAAATTACAATACTTTATATATGCTTACAAAAGTCAACAACTCGCGAAGCTAGTAATTTATTGTAGCAAATACGTACAATCGTTAGTATCGCGTGCATGGAATATAAACGAAATGAATAAAATAAATAAACAATAATAGCTACGACTACTTCGACAAAAATGTACGTAATCATAATATAGATTACGATAAAACATACTAAACGTGTGCTTAGTAATTGAATGTTCTATTGACATCGATGTATTGATATCATTTCATCTATATCTTACTAATATTATAAATGTGAAAGTTTGGATGGATGGATGGATGTTTGTTAGAGTTTGTAGCCTAAAAGGCTGAACGGATCTGGATGAAATTTGACATAGATAAAGAGGATAGTCTGGAAGAACAGATAGGCTACATTCTTTTATTTTTATTAATACATCGCGGATAGACTCGCGGGCGAAAGCTAGTATATACATAAAATATAAAATTAAAACGCCGTATGACTCAAAATTGCGATTGTTTGGATATGTGTCTGTTAGCTTGTCTGTTTGTCAGGTAGTCTGTGTTTATGCATGTAAATATCAATGTAGAAGAAAAATTACTAACTTGATAACCCTAATTTTTCTATTCAATGCCGCAAACAAATCTATGTTTTTTGCATAAACGCCCCCTGCTGCAACAACCTTCAGCTTTTTTGCTTTTAGAAAAATGTCTATTGTAACTTTCGTATTGCTTTGCACAATTAAAGCGTCATACTCCTGGAAATAAATAATTTAAATTAATTTAAGGTTAAAGAAGATTTGCTATAGTATAATAACAAAAGATTTAAAATATTTTATTTTAATTGTGTAGAGGAGAGAAGTCGTAGGAAGGTCTGATCGCACTGAAGAAAGCGCCCTTAAAAATTGTATATTAAAAAATACCATATTACCCAAGAACATCATAATAGAAACGAGATATTTGTTCCAGTAACGTGAGAAATGAAACCTCGTAATTTGAAGTATGAATTTATATGTATACGCACACAGAAAAAGTATTGAAACACCAGTTAGAAAAAAATTTAGAAATCAAAGAAAACCCCGAATATTGTGAAGTAGGTATAACTACCTAATATTATCTTTACAAATATAATTATTCAAATTTAATTTTGACCTGAAAGAACTTTAGGGCCGCCATTCACGAATCAACGGCACATGGTCGCATTACGACCAGCTTAATTTCTCAAGGGCGGCTGCTTACTATTTCCGGATATGGCGAACGTCAACTACGACTTTAAGAAATCCGTGTATATCGACAATTGCTCCTAATTGAAGGCATTAAAATGACAGACATAAAAAAATGAAGTATTTTTGATATCGGGGTAGAAGGCTTCGAAAGATAACCTGCTTTCTATTGGGAAAGTAGGGTTATGTGTGACTTGAGTAACTAAAATCTCCGTGGTGGTAGTACCGCGGAAATCCGTGGTGTTCCATTTAGAAAAAAATGCCTAGTTCATTGCCACGGTAATACGGGAGGACGCCATGTTGTCGATACCCCAGAATAGTGTGGGTGGGTAATCGGGACCTCGCCCTGACCGCCCACGGCTCTAAGAACAAAATCCTTGTAAAATATAAACAGTAACATTGGACACAATCGTGGTTAGAATTTAATAATAATTAATTAGTAAAATTAATTAAAGCACTTACAGGTATTTCTTTCATCAGTTCTATTTCCGTCAAAGATAACTTCTCTGTGACTTTAATGCCATGTTCATTTAGAATTTGTTTACATTTTTGTCCCACATTTTCCACTATGAGAACAGACTTGATATCGTAAACCATTATTGCACCTAAAACACGAAAAAAAAACTTTACAAACAGTTCACTAATTCGTAACTATTTAAATGTTTAACAGCTTTTTATTATTAAGGAAATGCTATATTATAAATTTAGGCGTCTGCTAAAATAACTTTCCAACTTGTTACTAAATGTAAACAAAAAAATATATTTGAAAAGAAAAGAAACACTAAATATTTTTATCACATCTTAACATTACAATTATAGTTACTCAATAAAGTAAACAAAAAAGCAAATATGAATTGTTAAAATACTTACGGTTCACAAAGTTTTCCAGTAACAGAAAATGGACACAAAACGAGTGACCGTGTACACAAGGCTAAGTATCGGAGCGATGTGCGAAACATTGACGACTTCAACGACATCGAGCTTTTATAGGGTGACTATCTTAAAGAGTGAATTTTACGGACAATTACAGTTAAAATATCCCTGAGTAATATTATTCCCGAATTTTACATTTTCGCGTTACTAAACATGCTTTTATTCGTATCTTAATATTAAAATGTAATTTTCTAATTTATCTTAATAACAATACAGCAATATCCATTGAGGTTATAAGTTTATTAAATATGGGTAAAAATTGTTTGTCTGTTTCAATTACACAATAAAAAATAAAAAAGATTATGTTCCTATATATTCAAAAAATGTTGGTTTAAAAAATTAAAAATAATGTAAATTTTGAACATTGGGTACTTATACTTGATAAGTCTTTACTTTTCAGTATTTATTTAAATTAAAATAAGTAAATTGTAATAAAACATTTTGCAGGAAATACTCAATTTGTATTGCCTTTTGGTTACCGCTTTATCGTGTTGATCTGTTTCATACTTCGTTTCTATCTATTAGCATTGTATTGATTGGAAGTAGATTATTACCATAAGAGTAAAAATGTTAGAAACTATGTGTGTCACAAAGAAATATAATTGCTAGGGTAGGAATTTCACAAATCTGTATATATTTATTAATTAGTTTAACACGATGGGTGCTTTTTAATTCGATTTTTGATCGACTTCCCAAAAGAAGGAGGTATTCAATTCGTCTGTATTATTTTTATGTTTGTTAGGCGATATCTCCGGCATCGATGGACCGATTTTGAAAATTCTTTTTTATTTTTATTATCGAACGAACATATTCTAAAACTATCTATTTAATATTAGTTCTTTTGTTATGGGTTATATTTAATCAAATCAAGATAATGAACGATAGACAATAGAATGATATAGTTTAGTATTCAACAATATCCAAACGGCAACATAAAATATGTCTAAAGCTTCTAATAAACGCTGCTTTCAACAAAAGCATTTCGAGTATTTTTTAATGAATAGATTTGATACCGAAGTGAATATCTTTGAGAAATGATAAAATATTTATTAATGTGAAGTTACCAAGCAGAATAAATGAAACTGCTTGTACTTTACAAACACTTATAAATATAATTTTCCGAGTATGATGCGAAAAGGATGAAAGTATAATTTATTGAGCGATATCATTACCCGTCCTAATAACAATTCTATTTATTTTTTGTTCAGTTCGTACATATTTTGTACAATAATTAGTACTAAAGATATTTACGTGCTCCGAATGCATGGATGAACGTAATGGAAGATATTATGCGGAAAATGTATCTGATAGTCGAAACCGCTGAGACAACCTCAGTGACAATTGCGTGTGATTGAAAACTAGTCAAAAAGCATTGGCTTTTAACGCTATTAAACTCCAAGTATCTAGTCTTTACCAAAAATTAATGAATAAATTATAACGGATGACTAAGCATTGTAGCATAGGATGTACGATTTTTGAGAACTTGCAAATTAGAATGACATGTCGTGGGTATAGAAGAGCATTCGTAGCAAATATTTCGCTTATACTGTTTTTCCGCGTGACGCTTATCTTCTACCCAATTATTACCGTATTTGCGATACCGCCATCTTTTCACTACCGAGAAAATATGAAGCTAATTCCATTACTATTTGATATTAATAATAAAACATATAAAGCACCTATTATTGAGAATGAAGTTTAATTATGTTTCTATTTTATGTATAAAACGTTGTTCAAATATTCTTGTCGCATCGAAATCTTTTCAGTCTTAGACGATAAAGATATATTGCATAGCTCCCAGTTTGTAGTTGAAGTTTATTGAAAGTAAAATATGTAATATCGGGATATGAAGCGTTTGGTACAAATAGTTTTATATGAGAAATCTGGATTTACAATTTCAGGCAGCATGGTATTATAGATTAATACTGTGTATTAACATTAATCGCGAAAATTTTAAGATTGAATGTGGATGGCTAAGATCGAAGAAACTATGGACGGATTGTGTGACAAAGGATATGCTTAAGAAGGGAGTGAAGCAAGGGATGTATTAAATTATTAAAAGGTAGAAAACAGAGGTACATATATCCTAGATACCAGGCATCACACCACTCTCGTGACCAATCTAGAATCAGGCTTAAAAATAAAATAGCGAGGCACGAAAAAATTCCATCAATAAAAATATACAGGTTTTATCCAGCTAAAAGTCGTTGTGCATTTTATACGCTTCCATTTGAACAATGCTGTCTAAACTAAAAGCTCGTCATTGAGTGGACCTTTCAAAAGATTTTTTTTATTCGATATCTCTTTTAATAGTGAAACAGAACTTGTTGTAAAAGCTTTTGATTTTCATTACACCGATATTTCAAATAATAATATTCTACACAATTATACTGAGATCTCATTTTGATTAGGTAGTAGTTATTATGCTAGACCTAGTTGGACCTAGACTGGGCATCTGCATTGATTTAAATTACGTTGCCAATCAATACACAATTGACATATTCTACAAAGCTAGGGGTGATGTTATCATTTTGATTAAGTGATCGCAACAAGATCCTTCTTTTTTCTTCAATGTTTGTATAATTGTGCTGTTTGTATGTTACGCAACAGATAACGATCAATTTATCATTAAAATAAATTAAACCTATGCGCTTTTATTTATTGCATAATTTTCAATATAGTACTCATAATCATTGAATTGAAGTTTAAAAAGCCGAAAACTGATTTAGCTGTAGAAACAAGCAGCAAGAGAGTGCAAGAGGATATTTATACAGAGGTTTCTTTACACATATGTTTTGATGAATGTTAAAATACAAAATGTTGGTCCAAAAAATCATTAGGTACTTAGAATTTCTAGAGCGCTCGTTAACAAAATGGTCGCGGTGTGTTTGACTGGCGGCGATACCCAGAAAAATGTTAGCTGTAGTGTACGATATCTCCAAAAAATTTAATAATGTAATGTTTAAATTTAACATACTTAAATCTTTTTTTATTTAAGAAGTTAATATGATGTTATTATTGGTATTATACAAATCGAAGAGAAAATAATAACATATTAACATCATAAAAACATTTGTTTGTTCAGTGAAATCAGCGATAATGCGTCGGACAGGTAAGGTGCCAGCGTCTAGACACAAAGTCAAACGTGGGTGTATTTTCTTCGCGACAATTTGCGCATAGTAATTAATCTATGCTGACAAGTTATTTGAATATTAAACGATAACACTTTAGGAAAACAACCCGTTCTTGATGTTTATTAGAGTGTTAAAATGGAAAAATCATTTCTAAGGTTCTAAAAAACAAAAGTGTAATTCACAGTTTAAATTGTTCTTTTAGCTGAAACTGAAATGCAAAAAAATGAGTTGAAAAAAAATGTAAAAGTATTTAGTAAAGCCCGCAACATACGCTCAGTTTAAACTGACAGTTTTTCCTGAACTGTCGAACTGTTCAGTTAAAACTAATTGTGTTCAGGCAAAACTTTAACTGACTGCTTTAGGAAAAATCCACGACGTAGCTGCAAATTGAAAAACTCGAGCGAATCTGAAATTCTTTTGAAATTCATTATCCTAATCGACAATCCGAACGACGACGGATATGGGGTTAGGTTTTTCTCTTTTGTTCGTTCTTTGACTGTACGTCTGAACTAAGCACTAACACAAATTGAACAATGTTAGCAACAGAACAATAGGACGCCAAGTTGCTTACTTGTCTTTATTTTGTGTATTAAGGGATGGCCTTTTTGTGGCTTTCTACGTATCATGGCGATAATGAGAGTATGTGGAATTATTTAACATTAACTAGCTACAATTATCTTGAAAACTAGGAATTTAGATTTATGCCTTTTATGGTACAAGTTTCGCAGTTTTTTTAGTTATTAAAAAACACTATTTTTGCTTTTACAGAGGCAGGAAAAAGCGTCGAAATTGAATCATGAACGAATTTTCCTTGAATATTTTCACTCGCGCGGAATAATAACGGGAGAGTACCACAGGGGCTGCAGTAAATTGCATTTTAACTAACCAAAAGAGCATTTCTAAATAAAATAAATCCAACAGAAATCAATATATGCCGTAGGAATGCTCGCGAAGACGTATATTTACGACAATTGAGGAACCATTATTTTTAAAAAAGTTAAATTGGTTTGTTGTATTGCAGATACATCGACGCTATACATCGTTATGTGCCATTACTTAGGATATACTTAATTATAAAATCAGTATTATACATCTTTCGTAACAACTTTAAACGTATACATTATATATTTTTTTATTATAGCTATTTATTAAGAAAAAAAAATACTGAAAAAAATGATGTATTGTGTGTTAATATAGGCCGGTTAGTTTATGAGCTAAAACAGAATAACAGTTTATTGCTCGTCCTGTAAAATTTACTTTTGTCTATTACGATTTTATTCCTCGGGGGCATCTACATATATTACGAGTACATCGTTTGTGTAAAGAGCACCAGTAGGTATAGGCCAAACGAATTTAAGCAGTCTGTTATGAGTCATATAGCTTGCAGTCATTTAGACTCACGTGTAGTATGTAAAATACTACTCAAACACAATAATGAAATGGCTTTTGACTGCTAGGGGGCTTCCAGCAGTCAAAGGCTAGTTAAATACGAAAACAAACAGGCTTATTTGTCACAAACAGAGCCATCACAGGATAAAACATATTTGTTTTGTACATGATTCGAAAGCTCGCGTAAAAGCGAATATTAAAAGCATTTGCGTATGAGCAAATACGTTCATGGACCGTGCACTTCATTCGAGGTTTGAGGTAACAGATAAATATATCGACAATATGCATGTGAGTAAAATTCAATTGGATTTAATCCTCTTTGTTGACAATAAATTGAATTTTCCATAGCCATTCCATACCACAATGCTAATGAAAATTATTCGTGTGTAGGCACTGACATTTATAAATGGAATGCGGTATTTTGCGTCTATTTGATTTTCGCCATTTTGGCGCTAAAGTTTGAGGTTGGTCACCGAGAAGGGGTTTCGAGCCAATAAGAGTAATAGGAACATATTTAACTGTTAAAAGCCACGTTTAAGTCCGACCGAATCAAAATCTGTAATTTCAGAATCACCTATCCATTTATACATATCAGTGTGTATAGGAGTGTAATGTTATATTTCGATTTAATTGACTGTTCAATGTGTAATAGAATGGAAGGAGAGTTTAAAATATTATTTATAACGAGCGGTCGCCCGCAAACTTCGTTAGAGCGGAATTTAAAAAAATAAAGTCTCGTTAAAAATCGGCCCAGCCATTTCGTACATTATCCGGAACAAACGCGCCTTGCGGACGGACAGACGGACAGACTTAATTTTTTTTAAATTCGATTTTCGTTCAGCAACGTAAACACATTTCGCGAAATCTGGATTTTTTTCCCATTATGACATACAGACACTCCAATTTTTGTAACTGTATAGATAATGACGTAAAAGTATGGAGCTTATAATTTTGATTCTAGAACTCTCTTAACAATCTTTAACTTTATTAATAAAAACGTTTTTCTTAAAAATAATAAGATGAGGAAGAATTAACCAATGTGACACTATTTTCCTGAGAAACGTTTTACAAATAAGCAAAGACTATTTTCTTCTTTCCCGGTTGGAAATGGAATTAAAACTGAGTTAATGCTATAAAATAAAAATAACTTGCGCCGTCTCGAGTCTCTCGTAAATATCTCGTTTTGCTCTTTGATAATTATCTTGAGGCTTCAAAAAATAATAATAAGTAATTAATTTAAGATACATTAATCAAAACGTGTAAGTCTTCAATTTGATGGTCCCTATCAAAGTGTATTTAATCAAACGGCCACTGACATTATCTAAATTATTTTCAGCTAAAGCTTACAAGTTAAATAAGGTTTGAATTAATTGGCCTTATAGAAAATTCTGGCAGGCTATTGTCTTTTACTGTTACGAAATGAAACAAAGACTTAATTTTTGTTTTATTAATAAATAAACGTTAATTAAATTCAGTGGCATTGTTATGTTGAGGATCAGATTTATATTGTCCCAAGTTTCGATTGATCGACTAGAACACTGCCGAGGGGAATCTAATGTTCGAAATATATTAATATCCAATATCGATTTTAACAGTAAACAAGTTTGTGAATTACACGTATATATCTGGGAATATATGATGCGGAATTAATTATTCCCCGACCGAGGCTACCCATCAGCAGCTGCATAATGTAATTGTAATGCGTATTTTGATTGCATTTGACTATCGCGCGTCGCCGAGGTTCGTGTCACGCCCTTACAAACACTAATTACGGCGATCACTGCCCGACTGTCAATTGATTGCTCATCCTAGCAATAAACTCCCAGAGTACGTTTTATGGGAATTAAGCGTTCACGCTTTTTATCCAAATCCATATAGAAAGAGTTTGAATAGAAAACATCCAGAGACAAAATTATCTACAACAGGAAACAGAATGACAGTATAGAAGATGAAAAGAAATAATTTGTTTTGATTGGGAAATGTATAATACACCAAATAATCATATCTCGGTAATAGGGATAACTGTATAAAGCGAAAATGTTAATAAATATCGCAATAAATCTGCTCTACTCAGAAGTCAATTTATATCAAGTTTAACGTGACGAGTAGGAGCTTATGTCTGAGCGCATACAAAATAAAGTAACGAGTTTCCTGTATCCTAAATGTTATAAGGTTTA
This sequence comes from Papilio protenor, assembly GCA_029286645.1. NCBI lineage: Eukaryota > Metazoa > Arthropoda > Insecta > Lepidoptera > Papilionidae > Papilio > Papilio protenor. Next base: position 1,243,529 of record JAGSMZ010000033.1, on the reverse strand, counting down.
AGCCGTGCTCGCTAATGTATCTAACTTTATTTGTGTTGAAAATGTTAGGTAAAGTCAGTTGTAATTTTGGAGAGTACTATTTAGTTTGAGCTGAAGCCCGACCTCACAATATTGAACTCAACGTCTAACATGCATTAGATCGATTAGTTACTCGTATTAGTTGAAAGTATTCTGTGGTCAAATATTGTTTTTAATTCTATGTTGCGTCTGTTAATGACGGTGGATTTCGAATCAAGGGAATACTCGTAATTCGAATAACAATGTTAATTGCCGTAGAACTTTTTAATTTGATACTATATTAATGTTAGCTTCAGACTTAATAGATTAATTATGTTATAACATGATTAATCTATTGCTACATGGTTAGTTATGTTACAACATAATTAATTTATTACACCATGCATTAAAGTGAGGTTTAGGATAAGTCGACGGATGAGTAGCATCAAGTCAATAGTAGTAGTAGTAGTAGTGGTAGTAGTGGTAGTAGTGGTAGTATTGGTAGTAGTGGTAGTAGTGGTAGTAGTGGTAGTAGTGGTAGTAGTAGTAGTAGTAGCCAATAGTCGCTGGAAGTGAATAAAGCAAGATACTAACTACTACTAAGTATCTGATATAACATTTTAAATGTAATAAATGAAATATCCTGAATTGGTGAGATCCTATTATTTTACAATCTTATTATCGATGGAAGACATCGAAGTGTTTGATAACGTTTTGATTGGCTCTTCCAATTTATCTTTGATCGTAAGTAAAAATTATTTTCGACATTGAATTAAATTTGAAAGACGTCAGATCCAAAAATACATTTGCCAGGACTGTACCGGATCGATAGAGCTTTTACCAGAATCAAACTTAGAAGACGTATGCTTCGAAGGATGAGTTTTTTCTATAGAAAATTCAGTTACTCTCGTAAATTAGAAGACGAAAATACAGACTACCCTTTAAAAAGTATAAAACACAGTTTGCGATGCACCTTGTAATAAAATGTATCCGATACAAATTGGAAACCAAAAAGATTATAACGTCCTTCGTGTATCGATACTAAAGTTTTAATGAGACAAACTTTCTAAAAGGAAGAAATATCTATTTATATTAACTTAAAATAATTATATATGGATTGATGAATGTTTTTAACGAACAAGTTTGAATTAAAGCTAAAATGTAAAAACCCCAAAGCCAATGTCGATATTGATTAATCGCGATACGCGTACAGTGGTCCTTACGCTACAATATTAACGCTTTGTTCCTGCACTGTCGATCATAATTAAACGACCATTCAACAATTTGATACCGTTGCGACACAGTGATATCATATTTGCGGGCATAGTACACAGACGAGTCGCACAAACGTATCGCCATCGCTGTACTTTGTATAGTATATAGGTATGTACTGTCACGAATACTATCAAGAGAAAATGTCATGGTACGTATACATTGTTTTAGATTTTATAAATTTATATATCTCGATAGACGTTATACTTTCTAATTACTTTCTTATACTCCTTTAATTGTTTATTAATAATCCCTTGTCGTAAGATTCTTTAGTATGGTAATGGAAAAAATCGACTTGAATTCTGTTTCAGACATGTTAACAAATCGCGATAAGATGAAGACAAGAATTTATATTTTAAAATTAATAACTGGAACAATTATCAAGAATAAGCAACGAAACCAAAAAAGACCCCAATTTTCGTCACGCGATTTTGAGCTAAACTATTTAACTACGCCGTAGCCTCTGAGTGCAAAAATTAAACAAAAAAATGAAACCCACTTGAAAGCACTAGCTTTCGGATAAAGAAAGGATTTTCAAAATCTGTCCACCAGTGCCGGAGATATCGCGTAACACACATTAAAAAATATACAGACGAATTGAGTACCTTTTTCTTTTAGGAAGTCGGTTAAAAATGTACTAAAGTGGGACTGTATTAGTAAGTGGGTTCATTTTTTTTGTACCTGTAACCCATGCTTACCTACCTTGAGAGATTTTTATTTACATACATAAAATTTGCAGTGTGAAATTCTTTGAATTTTATGTGCGATATTCACCATCAGGTTACGTGAACACGAGGTTTCGCGGAATGCATTTTTACAAAATATATTTCCATACGCGTCATTGAAATTGAATTTGATTCACTTTAAAACATAGTAATATTGACAGTGCGTCACTATCAAGCGTAGTTAATTTAATTAAGCGACAATGTAATTTAAATTCTCTACGTCCTATTATATTAATAACATTTAATAGGAATAAAAGCTTTAAGCCGTAAGCTATTAATATTAATAAAAAACATTTATAATAAAAATATAGATATTTAATAAAGTGGAAAATGTCTTACATTTTGAACACATTTTCAAATAAGAAATGCTATTGGAAAATGCAAGTCGCTAGTACGTGTGACGAGCTGAACAGATTTGAAATACGTTTTCAAGTTTTACGGATAAGAACGTCGACTACAATTGTGGTACATTTGTAAGCGACGCGATCACTATTAGATAATGTTTGCGTAAAAATAAATCAAGAATTTTCAATTTCAGTTATCGTTTTCGGTATCGTAATATTAATACACAAAAACTTTTCATCCCGTTTTTATTGAATTAAAAAATCTTCAGATAGTTTATAGTCCTATTTTCATCATTAGACAACAACTTATTTTGTACATATTTTCATATATTCGAATAGAAACGAAAATTATATCGTCGTACATATAATGAAGAGAAAAACATCCACCCACATGAAAACGTGAGGAAAGAAAATACCGAGAAACGATAATCTGTTTACTCCATTTCTGTGGAATAATATAAGTAATTCAGGTTGTATTCTATAGAAGATCGTAATTTGTTTACGAAAAGATAGAATATGTTTAGACGTATACAATTAGGATAATTTTGAGAGCACAAACAAATTAGGACTGAATATACCTGAACTCAATGGTAAATTATGTTATTGCTCGATGTGACAAATATCCACGGAATTTTCCAATAGTCGATGTATCATCAATAACGTGTAAGCCCAGCTTCTATTGCTTTCTAATAATATGTATCGATAAAGATACTGTAAACACGATTTAATAAATTATGATTCTTATAAGTTACCATGATACTAAAATGATGAACTGTTCGTGAAGATAAATGAAGTCTTTATCTTCTTTAAGAAAAAAAAAGTTTTAGAGCGGGCGCACACCTTTGACTAAACTATCGCACAACTGTAGTGCGATTGTCGATTGTTTCGCAGCGAATTTAACTATTTAGTTGTACAACTAAAAATTGAGTAGTGTGAGCACCTCCATATAAGCACATGGAAATCAAAGCGAAACAGTTGTGCGATAGTTTAGTTTCAGGTTGCGCACGCTCTTATAAATTAATTAGTTTACAACTACTTACCAGATGTTCTTTTATTTACGTTATAAAAATAGTAATTTTTGTCAGTATGGTCATACTAGTTACATTGATATTTTGAATGTTATTAGTTTTTTTTTTTTATTTTGTCTCCATCTGGCTGGCTTTTATAAATAAATAAATAAAATATTATAATAAAGCGTAAACACACACTTCTTTGTTGCCTAAGATCTCAGCAATTACAGAATATTTTTGAATAATTCTTTTTTTTAATAAACAGCCCTACACTTACGTCACGCTTTAGGCTATATATTTTCACGCCTTAAACTTAGGGGATAAATATTTTGGATAAAAACCCTAATGTGGGAAAGAGACCATAAGTTGCTGCCAACATCAAGGAAGCAAGGTTGCCATGGTTTGACATCATGTCATGTCATTTTGACATTTGCAATTCATAATTTGACAAATGTAAACAATAAAATAAAATTTTCATAATTTTATGCGGATGAAGTCGCATGGGAACAGCTAGTTCCAAATATTAGATGAAATTATTGTAAAACTCAATATACGTAACAAGTTAGTTATCAAACACGTTTACACTCGCCGCCGCCGTCGATGTGCGCTTAATAACGTTTCCAGTAAACCGTCAAACAAATAATTTCTATACTCTGCGTACATGTTGCTAAGGAAAATTGGATATTTTATTCGAGTATCATTATTGCTGGTATGAAATAACGTATATTACAGTTATATCTCATAAAAACTAACTAATAAAGAAGAACAAACAGCAAAGAGAATATTTCGGAGTCGAAGTACGAACGAGTGAAGTGTTGGTAAAAGAACCAGTTAGTATTAGTCTGGTGAAAGAGATTAAGGTAAATGAATTACAAAAACAGTATAATGTAGTATTGAAGTTGTTAAAGTAAGATGGATGGTGTGGCTGACTTTATTCTACAATAGTTAGTCTAAGAATAGGTCGTCCCAGTGGTGTAGTAGTTCACTGGTAACTTAGTACAAAAAACCCAAAAAATCGCAAAAATGCAAAAAAATCGTTGCCAATCAAAGCATTGATTCTTGATCAGTTTAATATGTTATTTTTTTTTACAAAAAATACAAAATTCGTTATGAAACTATTTTTAAAATAATTCTACAAAATCTTTATGAAGAGCTAGTAAACAAGGAATCACTTTAATAGTCGAATGGGACTATTTGATACACTATTCAATCGTTACAATGTCTTTGACATGCCGAATCGATATACGAGTACAGTCTGATGAATTTGCGATACACTGTAAATCCTATGCGGCCTAAAATAATTGAACCATGAACACAGGCGCAACATCTATGCTGTACTCGTAGATAATTCCATTTTCAAAATTATTTATATTTTTTGTGTGTACCAATTTAGTATCGATTCATTTACTTTATACTAATTACTCGTAGAAAAAGGAAAGATTTGGATTTTTGTATGAATTGTAATAACTCAAAAACTCTTTTTTAAAAATTCTTTCACCATTAGAAAGGTTATTTACCTGTGAGTAACATAAGCAATATTTTTTAATTTCACGCGGGCAAAGTCGCGAGCCACAGCTAGTTTACGATATACGAAACCAACATTCTTTTGATTGATTCTCACTTCTTTAATTTATAATTAGATCAAATTACGTACAAACTGCCAGCCAATTGTGACCCGATTGAATAATTCACTATTTATTGATCGAGGAGAACTAACTCGACAATTATTTTGAAAGTGTGATGTGACTGTCAAAGAGAATTGTCAAGATGTGAATTAATATTTAGCTTAATTTACTACTTAATTAAATAGAAATATGTTAAAAGCTTAGTTTGTAACTAATAATCATTTATAAATAAAAATTAATTTGTGAATTATTTAATCAATAAATTGTGAGCTAGATACAATCCTAGTCCGATCCTGTACTGCCTATGTTATTAAGCCGTCGGCACCATACTCAAAAGCTAAGCCCATGCCTTGCCTAAATTTAATGGATGTTGTAAGCGGATTGTTTGGACGTAGAGAGATTAAATCGCCTCGGTCTATTCGCCTCAAAGTGAATAGATGAGGTACAGTGCGCTTCGTTAGAGGTAATACTTAAAAACTATAGTGGTTTAAACATCATGTACCATAGCATATTCCACACTACGCAATACTCAGTATGTATTAGTGTTGTTTTTTATAAGAAAAGGGGGCATACAAGAAGCGGGAACACTGAGGTTGTCAACGACGCCCATAGACATCCGCAACACCCGAGGAACTACAGATGCATTGCCGGCCTTTGAGGAAATTGTAGGCTCGCTCGCAACCGACAATTGTTCTTATTTTTAACAAAACTTAGATGGCACAAGGCGATTTTTCTATAACTGTAACACCGCGTACGAAAGCGACTGTACTATATTGAAACGTGCGTGCTCGATAATTATTGGTGTTCGGATTTAGCTCTATTCAAACACAAAGTATAATTTATATTAAGTTCCATAAAGGTATGGATGAAATTAATTAATTCAAAAAGGAATTTAATTCCCTTTAAGATTTTAATAAGAACGAGCTGAAATGTAATAAAAGTCAATTATTAGATTAGGCTTACTTAAATAGATTTTAATTTGATCTGACATTTAGAAGTTCTTTGAGTGAAATCAGGTAGCCGCTCGCTCGCCACTACCCAATTATACTATACATATAAAGTTTTTTTATATAAAAAAGTTATTTAAGATGCTGACTCATCTATCTTACTATCTCATTTTATATGAGTTAGTAAGGTACACATTTTCTAACAAACAATGTGAAGTGAAAAAGAGATTAGATAGAGAAAATAAATTAAATTCATAAAGTTCACATTATTATCATCTTAATATCGTTCTGTAAATTCACTCTGGTTAATACAGAAGAGAATTTAAAAAATAACTTTTAGGAAAATTATTAAGTACCTACGTAAGATTTACCGCTTTGAAGTGGCTTCGTGGAAATTAAGTGTGAAGAGGTTGCACCTTCGACCTCAGCAAAGGTTAACTTTACGTCGGATAACTTACGAGCTTGTAGACGCTAGTTCCGGCAAATATTTACATTAATATTTTCGCTCATATGTTTAAAATTAGTTTTTGCTGCTTTTAATATCAAACATGTACCTATGATAGATTCTTGGAAATCATCTGGGATTTGAGTTAATTAATGATCAATTTTTATTAGAAAAAACATATTTACACCTATTTAAAACACAAAATACACGTACATTGCTAAATTTTATTGGGATCAGAGTAATTAGACGCTTCCAAATTTGTTTGTATAAGGAATCAGGTATATTAAAAATCTTTTAGGATGGAAAAATCATTATTGGATGTTCAATAAGAGTCCAATTAGGGCGAGCGCTCTCCATTGCTGCCGTCACTCACAATCCAATCCACGCGTCGATTCAATTACACCGTTTGCATCGTGTTACATTTAGTTGGGCGGCTGTAGATTGGTGAAACACGGTATGGTGTATAATTCGATTTGTAACCAAATTCGATGGGAAAGAGTAAAAAATGTATATATGAACTATATTTTTCATAGATTGTGATACTCGTAAAATAATATTCACGAGCTCTTTAACGATTCGACGACAGATTGATCTGTCGTCAACTTCTTTTCTCTCTGTTTTCTTTTTTATAAATTAAATAATCCTTCTATATCAGTCCACGTGGACTGGTATAGAAGGATTATTTAATTTTGGATGCTGGATGTTGCGTACACGTATACGCAACATCCAAAATATATCTATAGTCCTTAGCACATAATATCCAGTAACTTGCTGTCTTCCTTACAATGATAATAACACTATGACATCAGCCACACTCCTGCTAAATATAAAAAAAAATGTGCACAAAAGTTAAAAAATTCTATGACATAAAAACATAGGTATAATATGTGACGACGTATTTTCAAAAAATGTGTCCATTTTTATCTTAAAATGACATGTCTCAAAAGAAATTATAAGATCCTTTTCAGCTTTGAAGTTATAAATCCTTAGTTTCTAAAAGACTGTCTCTTTTATAATAATATTTCATCCACAGCGAAAATAAAGTCACTGTAAAAATGTTCCTTGGACATCGGGAAGGAAAATTTTAATTATGCCAGAAAACATTTCAAAGGAATTAACGTTACACAAATATACGAAACACTTATTTTAGACCAGGAAGAGTTAAGGACCTAAAATGAATAAGGCTGTGTTACAAATGTACTTATAATAATAAATAAATCAAGGGTATTTTATAGCAATAGAAAGCAAAGAAATACCATATGTTAAATTTTTATGTAATGATAATAACATATATTACGAACAGACATTTTAAAAAAAGACAACCGAAATAACAGAAGTATGTACATATAACCACAAGTTAGATTACAAGGAAAAGGACCCAAAAGCATGTTTATAGCATTTTACAAAAACAAATTGTATAAAAAATTCGCTTAAAGCAGGAAATAATTTATTTTAAATGCGGATATATATAGAAACATGAAACAACCCTTTGTTTCTGTCCTAAGCCAAAATAAAGAAAACCGATGAACGAAAAAATTCTGTAAAATCCTTTGCTATATTTGGCTTTTGATATACTATATACCAGTCGTATAGAAATACGACATAAAACATAGAAATGTTAAATGTTATCTACCGACGAATCTCAAATATCTTAGTACCTACTCAAAATTGCTTTGTACCAGTTTGGGATAAATTAAGTGCGCAGGGTTTGCATCGCAACCGCTTCAAAGGGCAACTGCATATCAAGTGACTTAGACTTCCTTTATACGTGAATTGGGCAAATTCCAATAGCTAACTGAAATGGTTACTCGAATTTACAATCCAATGCAAACTACTATAGGTGGTAATGATTAGGGAATCGCCAGTGATGGTGGCTTATCCTCATAACATTTCCTGATAAAACCTAAATTATATGAAATTTCACATATTTTTGAATATGTTCACCGTATCCTGGCAATTTTTCTCACCAATCGATAAGTAAGGTAAACACGACTCTAAGGTGGGTTGATCTTTTTCCTGGTATGAGTCAAGTACGTGTGAAAATCACGTTTTAATGATACGCCTCATTATTTGGCGGCGACAACAGAAACATCCAACATGATAATCCTCTTACAACATTATCAAACGATTAATGTCACTGAACACTAATGTTAATTTGCCAGTTGATTAACACAGACACCTGTTTGGCCTTTGATCGATTTAGCCGCTCAAGGCTTATTAACTTAATGACGCTTTGAGGTACTGATTATGTACATATGTGCAATATAATTTTGAATAACAGAATATTTATATACGTTTTAATATAAATATTTTAATGTATTAAAATAAAATAGAAAAATTATTCCACGTATCCCTTTTTTATGAAAGTTTTTTTCGATTGTTTAGTTTTAAAAAGCTTTTGTTATACCTCGTAATATCTAAAATATTATCCATAGATTCTGTCAATCTAGTACCTAGAGTTAGCTATTTTTTTTCTGTATATATTTTCCACAACGTGAAAGGTTGTCGTTCACTATATGTATATGCGCGCCTAACGATAAAAAGCAAACAAAGAGGTAATAAATTAAATGTACGTATACGAAAGTGTAAACAAACTGGAAATAAATTAAACGTATATGCAAATTTTAGCAAGCTCGTTGCCCAAATAACTCTACATGTACGAGTATATAATGAAACTTGCTGTAGTCAAACTGATAGCGCGTTATATATAAAAACAATATTTGATGCTCGGAGAAATAATGTTGAAAATCTGATAAAATATTCTTACCTTTCACCTTGAGGATTATGGTTTTACGGATTACGGTCAGGGATTACGGTATTTGCGAAGCATTCTTAGTTATTTACTGAATTAAAAAAAAACTAAGAAACTCGAATGACTGCATTCCTATAATATTGATGAATACAAATTGAATTGAAGATGAAGAAAAATAAAAATGCCTAAAAATGGAAATCAACGGATCTTCCCCAACTTTCATAATGTTCGTTTAACAATATCATAATATTATGTTACTGATAAATGCATAAGGATTCATATCGAAACCGAAACACATATCTATGTATCTCATTAGTAACAAGAAAGATAGAATAAATGTTTTTCTATTCATATGCATATAATTATAACCAAACAACGTTTGAGGTCACAGAAGTATTAATTAAAGTGAGGGACGTAGTTAATGTGCGTATTGACTCGGAATTACTGGTTCACTGCCTCTGATATCGACAGTAAACTTTATTGAATTAGTGTATTCGAATATATAAGCCATTGTCTTCTGCTAAATATCTCACTAAAAAGTATACATATTATCATCTTCACTAACTGACATGTAGCCTCAACAACCTCATCATCATAACTTCATCATCAAATCATCATCATAACGTCATCGTCGTTCTCATCAAGTCAACCTTTTTTCATCCACGTACATACAAGGGTAGCCTGGCACAAAGAATCATCAATTACAAACATTCTAATTTGTAAAGTATTAATTTAATAAAAGAAGTTACAGAAATAGTCCAAAAATACTAATGTTATGAAATGACCTAAGCACTAATTCTAAAACAACTATTCTAATGCGACAAATTTGGTTACGGTTATATTTTAGCTAAAGCTTGATCTACCAATTATTCGTAGCCGATGTCTATTTGTCGTTACTATAAGTGCTACGCCAGAGCTACGCCGTATCGATCGCAGAATCGGTACTGGCTGAGAAATTCATTCTGATTCAATTAAAATCAGCAAAGCTAAATTCTTTGTGAATTAACATTGTGCGATCGCCTTTGAATCGGACTAAATAATGTTAAAAGTATTACTTAAGAACTACTTACTTTTGTTTCATATACTTAAGTAGTAAGTAGAAATGTTGATTTTTAATGTATAAAAATGTACCGTAAAAGCTGGATATGTATGTGGAATATTTCAATCGATATGTTTGACGTTATCTCCTGATCGCCAAATATATAGATACAAAAAATTATTGATCACTAACTTTCGCCCGCGACTCCGTCCGCGTGGTATTTAAAAAAACAAAAGTGAATAGCCTATGTGTTCTTGCAGACTATCCTCTACATCTATGCCAAATTTCATCGAAATCCGTTCAGCCCTTTAGGATACAAACTCTAACAAACATCCATCCATCCATCTAAACTTTCACATTTATAATATTAGTAAGATGTATAACAATAATTACTATTAGTAAATGACACGTCGCGTTTCTTTTATTACATTTCAATCTAAACCATTTATTTGCTTTCAGTAAATTATTCTCATCATTATCTTCCTCCTTATCCTATTCCTGTAGGTTCCGCGCAACAGGTTTTTGTCCTCCACATAACTCTATCATACGTCATCTCACTCACTCCCTTCTTGATCATGTCACCTTTTACGCAATCCTAATTCAGAGTAAGAAAATCAATATGTTTCGTGGAAATTTCCTTTGACGTTGTTATAAAGGGAGCAATAATATTCATAAAAAAGGCAAAAAAAATCATTTTAATGTCAAGTTTACTTAACTCTATAACTAATCTAAATGCACGAACTAGTGTAAGTCCCAGACTATCCATTAGTCCATCAAGAGGTTGACCAGGTCCAAAGTTGACACACTAAAGGGTGGAACATATACATAATGTAATATATTCAGGAAGTTTTATATATCACATCATTAAATTTCGTTCGAAGCTCATCAATTGATTACGATAATTACCTACTCTTTTTTAATATTTCAACAACTATAATTGCCAATCACAATTAAAAAGTTAATTAGCATTGGTAACGTTTCTCTTCAATGAATATGTAATTTTATATCGAAAGCAGTAATCAAATGATTAAAAAATAATATGCTCAACTATATATTGTATTTTCATAATCAAATTAAAGCTGAAAATGATTTTACTCAAGTCTTAAGTGATTTTATTTTTGAACCTACCGACCTATTAACTATTTATTCACTAATCTGCGAAGTACCAAAACTTTTTTTAACAGTTTGTACTTATACCACAAAGTTTTGGCTTCGATGTTAAATATTATTTCCAGGCCATATTTGATGAAGCCTGAATTTTCAATACCCGACAAGAGTTCTCAATAACTTTAAGAGTTTTATAAGTAGTGAATGGACTTCACGATACTCGAACGTTCAATATTTCCTAAGCGGCTTTATTGTACGTTTCCGTGTATCTGATATAGGACGGCGTATTTTAAAAGTTATACCTTCGTAGTACCTTTATATAAGGCATAAGTTCTATAATACTAACTTTTGTTTTATTATTTTAAATAAGTTTAGATAAATTGTTTTTCAAGTATGGTAATTAATCGATAGAAGAAACAAATTACAATTGCTAGATAGTTTTCAATTCACAAAAGGAATACTAAGGAGTTACTTTTCAATTTAAATTTCACATTAAATTTACACAATTATTTTCTTATTCCATTGAATATATTGTAATATAATTATAATTTATTATATTGTATTAAGACAATTTTCCAATACAATGTGCTTTTTGTAAGTAATCAAACCTTTCAAGTGGTCTTTCGAATTGTTCGCCTTCGAGACGGTTAAATAAAAAAGAGATACTGGAGGTCAAAAGGTTCACCGTGTATAATAGCATTATTCATATAAAAGCCTGTATGAGGGATATTAATGGTCTAAGAGTAGCCATTGTATAGATATTATCACAGACAATACACCTTAATGTGATTTTGACACATGACGTGTTCTTGCCTACATCTAGTCTAACATTAACCTTAGCGCTAAGAAGCTTCATTGTGAACGTGAAACCGAATATCCTTTACTCACCTTACTCGAAGTAAGTATTGAAGATTCTTCAACTTTGTGAAAAACAAAAAAGTTCTATGTTGTAAAGTATCATATCTGAGAGTTTTGAGACGAGGTATACTCATTATAATTGTAATTATTGTGTCACATAAAACGGCTCACTCTCTTCAATTTAGGATTCTCTGTTGGGCGTAAACCTCACCGTTCTGCTGCTTCCATAATATTGACTAGATTGTCCATCTTGTTTAAGGACTACCACATTCAATCACGTATGTATGTGCTTATATTACAATTCATTAATATACACATACAATAAAGTAATGAGAATTTATGTAGAAGGTTATAAGACCCGAAGAAAGTATGGATGGCTTGTGTGATGAATACATTCGGCACATGACGGCTGAAATACAAAATTGTAGGACAGCAAGTATACTGTGCCCATCTTTCGCAAGAAAAGGGCAGTGAAATAATGTTAATTTAGGCACATTGAATGTCTTCGAAATATGCATTGATTAAGTTCCCAGTTTTGTTCAGTTCTTTCCCACTTACCGAGGTTTAATGAAAAAGAATTATTTACCTTTAGAAAGGAGGTCGGAGAAGTTGAAATGAGATCGCTTTAATTTTTATTTGCACTGCAGTACGCTAAAAATAATCTTTTCAAAAAGCAGCTCGGCAACGTTTAATACAGTTCCATTTATTTCTTCGTAATATTTTTCGGCGATTTTTTATTAACGTAAGATTATTTTTAGTAAAATAGTTTACAAAAACATATTATACTATAAACAAGAACATCTTCGAGAAATATTAAATAGTTAACGTCGTATTTTTTTATTCTTCAATGATAAATAATTTTAATGTAATTTTGACGACTCTACATTAGCTATTAAGCAATACTAATGTAAAACATGTGGCCATCCAGCCGACAAGCATAGCAATCGGTAATCACGTGCCAGGGAGATTAAGTCGATTTCAAAACAAGGGTGAAATGGGATTGCGAACTCGACGTAGCAACTGCGAATTTGCGTCAACTTTAAAAACTTTCAAGTTTAAGGAATACTTAGAAATTACATCCAAGTCATTAAGTTCTCTTCAATATTACTTTTAGCAGTACACATATACATGTTATAGCTTGTTTGATATATAGTATAAAATAAACTACTGTTAATTAGTTATGTAAAGAATAAGTAAACTAAAAAGTACCGGGCTTAAGAAATAATAAATTAAACGACATCTGAGTTCTGATAAAAGTTTCTAAAAAATCACCAGCAGTTAGTGAAGTTGTAATAAAACTTTATTATACTTGTCTACCTCTTAAAAAAAAGAATATTCAAAAACAATTTGCATACTTCACAACCAGTTCTTTTATATTGAATAAAAATGCCTTTGCTTTCGCTACGGCACTTCTAGCGCCAGATGACAAGCAATTTTATTAACACTACTCGTACAAACATTTTCCATTTCACTTGTGAGCATAATAATAAAATTTAATTTCCAACTGGCGCTTTGAAATACTAAACCTTGGATGCTTGATGCAATGAATAAGGATAGAGCACATAGAAGCGAAAGCTATCCAGGACCTTAGCCGATGCAAACCTAACTTTAATATGAATCTTTTGATTTATTCCAGTGAACCATTTAACAGTTTAGCGAACAGCAAAAATCTAACTATATACACTCGTCCCACTTCATTGTTTATGAGTTATACTCTTCACTTTTTGCTTTCGCTGCAGTGTGCTACGTACCTTAAAACGGATTACGAAAAGTTTATTCTGGGAAGAACAAACAATGCTTCACAGTTAGAGTTTGAACTAATATTTAAATTCCTTTTAAATTCAATTTGAAACGAGTGAACTCTGCGAGACAAAGGTTTGAATTCCGCAAAAAAATGCACATTTTCCGCTCTACCTTCCGTCGTGTCGTTCTATGATTGTAAATTAAAAAATAAGAAGGCTATGTGCCTGGGATTTTCCTGTCAATTTAAAAGATAGGATGGTTTGTGAAATATTGAATAGACAGATCACAAAACCGATTATCCGTATAAAAAGGAGATAAGTAACTATTATTATGAGGGAAATACAGCATTCTTTGTGTCGTTTTTTTTTTCGAAATAATACGTCCTCAATTAAAAACATGTATAAAAATGTAAAGTTTTTTTTTAATATCATTGTTCATAATAAGCCGATATTTATAACAAGGTTACTTTCACGCCTAAGGTATTAAACAGTAAAAAATACACTCTTGTGCGCCATCTAGTATGGAATAGCGGTAATTTTATGATGTCGCCTCTCGCCGCTTGAGAGAAATGTGTTGTTTGGTATGACCGTCATTTTTAAATGCGCCATCTAGTGGCGGGTAGTAAATCAGGTATTATTATCTTTAGGAAACAGTTTTAATTATTTGATCTTACTTGTATCCTTAAATTCGCATACTTTTCTATAGCCTCGTGAAATACCCATTGGGGATTATTTTTATAATTAAAATGTAAAATAAACCAGAGGCAAATAAATAAAACAACCTATATGGAATCGTGTATTTATTAAACTTTTAATGCGTCTTTATTATCAGAATGTGCGCTTCTTATTCTCAATCTACACCATCAAGAGATACTGATAACTGTTTTCTAGACACGAAGATACGACAGAACACGCGTAATCTTATTCTTAAACCAAACATAACACTAATTTTAATTTTAGTTTATACCAAATATTTAAATTATAAAGTTTTGTTAAAATACAGATTTTTTTATAATAATACTCAAAACCAAATGAGCATCAAAGAGAAAATGCCATAATTTATTATCTAAATGTCACCTTTGACAACTTGACTAATTTTTGTTAAAAAAGATATAGTTAGAAACTACGTTAATTTATAATGTACACTTATCATCAAAACTGAAAAAGAAATTTTAACTGTCAGCTTTAAACTTAAAAATTAAAGATTTTTGCAATTTTTTATTTTTTAAATATTCAGCTGAATTATCGGAGATTCCGTGCAATAGAACTAGAAATAACAAAAAAAAAAACTTAACGTTAAAATTAAAAAACGAAAAACATTGGAATATCCGTGTCCATTCTTTAAACATTTAATAGTATTTTGTTCCATAACTGTGACTGCAATGAGATTTGTACTCATGTCGTCTCTCACATTCTCATTGAAAGAACAGAGACAGCATGCGTCATCATAATGCCACTGCAGTCAAAACCCAGAGTAAAGTAAACAAGTATAAAACACAATGGACATAATGTTAGAAAATAAGCAAAAATAAAATATCATGTTAACGTAATATTTAAATATAACAGATTTAAATAAAATAAGCATATTGTATTGTACAAGTCCCAAGAAATCATCAATCCTATTAACTCATTTACAGAAAAACATTTATTTTGACATATAACGTATAGTAGTTCATTTTAATATGTTTATTGAATATTAAAATTGTTTAAACTCACGATAAGTATCGAAATATTTCAATATAAATAAATTCATTGCTAACATTTATAGCAGACGACGCAACTAAGTTACACTTAACACGTCTTTTAAGATTTGTAACTCTTAATGAGAATAAGGATTTAAGTTATAAAAAATTAAGTACGCTTGAATAAGAATACACATTAAGGTAACTTGTTAAGAAGCATACAAAATTGATATTTAATAAAACTCTCTGATGAAAGTGGTACTTAAGGAAACATTTACTAAATTTAATCATACAGCTAACGGGCGAATCTAAAAATCCATTTTTTTTTTCAATTTTCTCCTTTTGCTCCAAATTCTAAATTTAACCTATACAAAATCGCATAAAAGTTTATCAATTTTTTAGATAGCAATCAATTGATTTTTTTATATGTTATACTTACATGCAATGTTTTTTTTTTCAATGGAACATATGGCTTGATTATTAGGCATAGATTTCAATTTTTTTTTATTTCGTAATTCCAAATTGCTTCCGTATCTTACAAAAGCTTGTATCGTATACTCGTGTAAGAAATATATACAAATAACTTGAATATATTGAAATAAATTGACGTAATTATATTAAAAAATTAACAATCGTTTTTGTCATACACTTATGGATGACAAAACGAAAGTGGTTTATAATGAATCAACAAAAGTTAATATATTATTTCTCATTTAAACACTATTAATGAAATATATGACTTAACCAAGAATATAAAAATATTGCCGCGAGGCTTCAATCGCCTTTTTATTACATCACTTTCAAATGTGCGTAAACAAATTAGTTTCATATTTTTCCGCAATATTGCGAAGGTTTTTATATTTCTGGCCAAGCTATAAATACAGTGGCAATAATTGTTTTATTATAACATCTGTTAAGTTACTATATAAAAAAATAAAACACTCAATATTAACAGACATATAAAAGCAAAACCGGTAATTTTCAAACATGCGTTTTATTTTTATTTTTTTATATAACGGTAAAAATTAACTATTTCATTGATAAAAATCAAAGATTAAAAATATTCGTAACAAGGTTTTCAGGGAAAAAATCATTAAAAATGCATCCCGCTTTTAAGTTATTAAAAAAAATAATCGAGTTTTAAAGTATTTTGTCTGAGAGCGCGAATCGCGTAGACGTAAACTAAAAAAATAATCTCTTAACCTAATCCTTACAATCACATTGGTTTTACTGTTTTTTCAGTCTCGCTTTCCTCCTTCACTGAATTAACCTCTTGTTCTTGTGCTTTATCGCTGTTTTCATCGGCTTCTTCGATAGATGCATGTTCTTTGGGATGAACATCTGTCCCGCTCCCTCCTGTACGTAATACCATGTAACTGAGCAGGTCAGACAGCGATATTATACCGATCACTTTATCATCATCGTCAACAACGACAAGACGATGTACCTGTAAGAAATCACCTTTAAGGTAAACAATTTTCACTATCGAAATTCTTGTATAACATGTTTCATTTAACTTTGAAAAACAGACATATTTATGAGTTCTTAAGTAGTGTAATTTAATGGTTATGAATTTTTATGACTCCTGTTTCAAATTTTTTTAAACATGCGAATTCATTTAATTTTTTTCGTCAAATGTATTGAGACTTTTAAACTATCAGCGCCATCTATGTTGAATTAAGACACTATTCTAGTCAACCGCAAAGCTCCGTGTTTTAGTTACAATTAGAAATCATAGATGTCACTATAATAAGTTCAATGTTTTAATAAAATAAATAAAAATTAAACCTTTTTTACAGCTAATAAATTAAAACCTTACTTCTGCTCTGACAATCCTCTTCATAATATCATATAAGGTCTCATCGAGTTTGCATTTGTAAACTCCTTCGAACCATTCATTTCTATGTTTGTTCGCCTCTTTTATTGTCACGTCCAAGTTATTGTAAGTCCTTTTAGCTGCCAAATTCTGTAAAAAAAATTACATAATTACCCAACTTGTCAATAAAAAGGAAATCAGTAAAATTACAGTTTGAATTTAGAAAATTACTAATAGTACTAAATGTTACTAATGATCATAAAAGTCCTTATGGGTAGATATTAACACTTACAATAACGTCGAATTTCGCGTAAATATCTTTAAGTCGTCCTTCACTGTCGACGACTGGCAGCGCAGACACTCTTCTATTCACGAACTTGTGAAGTGCCTCTATGATCGTAGTGTCTTCTGTCGCTGTCTCTATATTCTCCATTGTACCGATGTCAAGATCGCGAACCAAACTATTCACGTATCTCGGCTTCGGTAGTTCATTGATCTGAATTAGTTAATGTTATTTAAAACGATGAGAAATATATATTCAGTTTTGTAACTATAGAATGCAAAATTAAATTTTACATATTATAACTTAGCCAGGAAAATGAAAAACCGCGTTAATTTCTTTGCGTCCATTAGAAAGTGGTAAATAAGCCTCGTGAAGAATTGAAGTGCTCTTAACCCAAAATTTTATTTTCTTGGTTAGGATATAAAATTAAAGAATTTTTGAGGCATGACATTTAGATATTCTACAACTAAGCCTTATCTCAGGGATTCATTTTGAAATATAATTAAATTATTTTGAACGCTCCTTTGACGATAAAAAATGGAACCGACTTTCACCTTTCAAATAGTCTGTATATTATGATAAAAAAGCTTTGTAGTGCAAAATAAAAATTCGCTTGCGAACAATGATCAAAATAAGTAGTATTTATTTACAAAAGAACGTCCAAACATTTAGCTCCGACGACACCCATTGTTCTTATAAGATAATGGCTTGCAAACGAAATGCGTCTAGTTTTTGAATAACCCTATTTATTCACTTTAAAAAGATTCGCTATGTACTGTGGTTATTTGCGTTTGACATTTTGAATGCCTGCAGTTGATTAGTTATTACACTGCGGTGAACCGCAACCGCAAATTTCGTTTACAAAGATCGTAAACAACTATAATAAAGCCCACGGAGTATATAAGCGCCATTAGGCCTCTAACACACTGAGATAAGAAAGCCGAGACAAAACATTTAGAACGGCCGTACACTTTTGACAAAACTATCGCACAACTGTTTAGTTGCAACTAAAAATCGAATTGTGTTCCTCCATATAAGCTCATAGAAATAAAACCAAGACTAAAGAGTTGTGCGATAGTTTAGTCAAAGGTCAGCGCTGTTAGACTTAATGTGCGATTGCGGGACGGAATCAAACGAAATACGAACTGTAGCCAAACTAACGCGAAACCAAGGGCGGATCCAGCTTTGGCGCCAGGGGTCACATAGTCGTGGTCAACTCAAGAGCTTGACAAAAAATATGTAAATATATTTTGTCAAGCTCTTGACCATCCAGCTCAGGGGGGGTCCCCCCTGAGCTGGTTGGTCCCCATGACCCCCACGACACCCCCCCCCTGGATCCGCCGTAATTTAATTTCGCGTTCATTCTTTATGTGACACCTATCACAGTTATTCGCAATAATTTGCTGACTCGATAGTATCACGTTTCGCTTATTGTTATACGAGGATTATGATTGACTAACATTACTGAAAATAACTTACGTATAAGAAAAGAAATCGTAGTATACGCTTATGTGTTATGATATACAACACATCGCCGGTTATAGGATCGATTACTGGCAGACGATGTATTTTGTTGTTTATAATAGTATATATAGCATCGTATAGAGAATCGTCCGGCGTTATAGAGACGAGCGGCTTGTCTAGATCGTTTAGTAAATCTGGAAATTAAAATAATCAAAGAGAATTCAACTAAATTACAACACATAAATATAATCCAACGCTATATACATGTATAAAAATTATTCTCAATCTAAATAGAAAACAAAACATCATCATCATCTTCCCCCTTATCCTAGTCCTGTAAAGTCAGCGCATCAAGTCTTTGTCCTCCACATAACACTATCATACGTCATCTCAGTCATCACTTCTTCATATCAAGAAGGGACTGATGATTGAGAAAATAAAAAAATACAAATATCAAAATTTATCTATTTCTAAGTCGTACATACCGCGCCAAGTGTACAAGCTATGGTTCTCTAACTCCTCCATAGCGACGCCGGAATGCATGTAGTTCATTTGCAAGATCTTAATGAAATCAGTGATCGTAAGCATGCCAACGAATTTTCCCTTCTGACTGTCCCAAAGTGGTGCCGCTCGAACACCTGTTAACAAAAATCACACTGGTAAAATATATAAATGTATAAAATATATACGCGGTCATTGTTAACCAATACAAAGTAAAGAATTACACTTGATCTGAGATCTCAGAGATGGTTACATCTCTGAGATCTCAGATCTCTCTCTCTCTCTCTCTCAGATCTCTGAGATGATAAAGAGTTATCTTTTCTTCGGAAGGTGTCGAAAATTGTGTTAAAAATACGAGGTACGGTTTTGAAAAACAAAAGCACAACGCGCCATAGCCATTATTCTTGTCTGTTACTATTTCTTGTTTTTTCATATTTTATATTAACAAGTCCTAATTTAGGTAAACTCGCGACAAATTAGTAAATCAAATGAATAAAGAAAATCATATTAAAGTATTAGCAACATAAAAATTAAACATTATTTCATTAAGCGATAATAATTATTAGATACCAATATCTCGATAATTATTAACGCAAACATGAATTTCGCTAAGCAGATCTTTCTATAACTAAATAATAAATTTAAAATAAATACTTTGGGTGTATCTCGTATGTAATAACAAGCGAAATACAATCAAATTTCTAGATATTATTTAGTCTTAGATATCTATGAAGATATAAATATGTAAACTGAAATAAAATAGAATCACGAAAACTATCGCATCACAAAAAGCCTCACTTCACACTCATTGAATATTCCTTTGGCCTGGATTATTTTAACTTCTTACAAATTCGCATTGGATCAATCATTGTCGCCAATTTCCATACCAATATAATCGGACCAAACTACCTGGTACTTATTTACATCGTACGATATTCCGTCTCATGGAAATTCTGAGAACTTGACATATGATACCTTTGTTCTTGAGCAATAGTCTTATTAAAAATGTATGTTGTCATTCGATGTCTGCAGCGACAAAAAAAATCACTTTAAAAACATTTAGATACAATGACAGATAGCCATATTCTTTAAACATCATGAGGTGAACTGTTCAATATTTTGTCCGCTTTTTACAAACTAGATGGTAGCAGCAGCTCAGCAAAGTTGCGCACGCGTGTCACAGCGGCAGAGAAAATGATTTATATAATTACATACACATTTAGGGACGTTTATAATTGATCCATGGAGTTGGTAGTCACAGTCACTGACCATTGCTGACGAGAGCGAAGAACGCCTTCTTCGCGAGGAGCTGGATGTCGAACACCACGAGCTTGGCAGACGTTGGGATCAAGTCGTAGCACTGGTGGAAACGGAAGAACTTCACGAAGATCTGCGAATCATCCCTCGCTGGAATTACACAAAAAACACGCAATTAATCAATTTATAATTAATTAATTACCAATCGATTAATTAATAATAATTATTTAATAAATATTATAAAGAGGAAAGATTTGAATTTTTGCATCTATTGAAATAACTTAAAAATTACTGGGCCGATTTCAAAAATACTTTCACCATTAAAAAGCTACGTTTTCAGTGAGTCACAAAGGCTATGTATATTTATTTTTTTTATTTCAAGCGGACGAACTCGCGAGCAACAGCTTATTAAGAAAAGAGAGAGATGTGCTAAGAAGACCACAGTCTCTACCTACTCCACTGGGTCACAGGCATGAGTGTTGTTGTTATAATTAATTAATAATTAAGTACATAATTAGTTTCTAATTATGTCAATTTACAATCAAATAATAATTAATTAACTAATAAATTAAAAAAATTCTTGATAAATTAAAAATATCTAAATTATTCAATATGCCTCGAAAAGGCATACAATCGCATTGAGTCAAGTTAATTTGTTATCACTGTGTACGAGTATATCAAGGTAATCAGCTTCTACATTATTATAAAATAAAGGTATAATTTCATAAACAAGTTATATTTTTAAAATCTTAAACGAAGTAGCATTTTAAAGGTTTAATAAGATTAATATATTGATAGTCATTGTATGTAAACTGCCAGATAGAACAATATTGTATGATGACCTAAAAAAAAACTGATCTATTGTAGACTGCGCTTTATTCTAAAAGTTCTTCAGTGAACGTTTTCACGGCCGGCGCGCGATTCGCATCAGTCCATTAGAAACATATATACCGACGATTTGATGTTTGTTTATTTACGTTCCGCACCTAGCGGCTTGTTACGCAACTTATTGGAGGCCATTCTATGATGTCACAAGGATCCTCGCATGACGTACCGCAGCTCTTACACTAACAATCTTTTCAAAGTGGAAATCAAACAAATTGTTAATTTAGTTTGCATAAATAAATATCACGCACCTAAATTTATAATGGATATGAATAGTAAATAATGTATCACTTGTATTAGTAATGTAGTATCGTTACTATTACCAACTTAAACAACTCGTCTAACAGTGCATTAAACTGTTTAAAACCGTTAAATATCGCTATAAAAAACTGATTACTACAATATTCTGTGCACTTATACAAAGCGACCTAAATATCGATTGGGATCGCACAACAATTATGACGTACTCGTACATACGTTTGTAGACGTACGAAGAGAATGAAAACAAACGAGCGGTGTTAGCGTGGGTGAAATAAACATGCCGGCACCTTTGAGGAGCCAATCGTCGAGGAAGGCTTTCCACGCGCGGCCGACCGCCTCGAACTCCTTGATGAGGTCGATCGAATACACGGACTCCTCGTCTTCGGCGGTGGCGAGGGCGGGATGGTCCGAGAAGTAGTGTAGGCGCAGCATGCGCGGGCTCGGGGCGTCACATCGCCCGCTTGCCGCTTCCACTCACTGCTAATACTACTCGAGGGCGAGCATGGTGTTGCGTGGTGGTGTTCGTGCGAAGTAGCGCGCAACGCCGACGCCGCCGCCGGCACTACTGGCTCGACTCTGGTGCGCAGCCGCACCGACACGTCGAACTAAATATAAAACTTGCCGTCCCGAAATAAATATCGCCGACCAACAGCTGGCCTAACCACAACACGGGAGAAACTCCCAAACACCACAACACTGCTCCGTAATCATTTCGCCGTATGAGCAAAACACTACAATATGTTCAATTTACCTCCAAAGTTTATCAAAAGTACCTATAAAAATAATCAATTCTAACAACGACTTTATTAAATTATATTGACAGTCAACTCTAACAACTTAAATCAATGAGCTTTTTTGTATCAAAACAATCACGCTCATTCGAGACGTTCGATAAAAATACTACGACGACACACATAATAATTAACAGAAACATCAATAGATTTCTTTACTCATAATAATGTGTTTAGATAATATTAGTGTACATTAATAGTTACAGTTTAAATGCGCCTTCAAATACTATTATAACCTATAAGCCATAACCGCTTTATTTCCACAACTGAGGAAAAATTTTTTTTGAAAATTTTAAGCGAGGTTTTTTATTCATTTACTAATACACAGCTTCCGGCTACAAATTAAATTGAACATTGAGTACACACTGACTCGCAACCAGCAAAGGGAATCAAATCAATATTTGTTTAGTCTGTCAATCAAACAACGATATGGCAGTTAGAAATCTGTAAATGTTTGCATTGCTTTCAATATTCAAAAACGTATGTATAAAGAGATAAACTCGATTACAAAAGTACCTATATTTATTATAATCATAAAATATGCAATCATACCCGTAATACATTTATTAACTTCTAACCCACCAACATCGACTTCCTTGCTCACCAACTTTGTCCGCTCGCCTAATGCCACACCACGACCACAAAGAAGCCAGGCGTGAAGTGGAAGTAAATCCGCGTTTCGTCTAATAAGTGTGAGTGCCAGAGGCGAGGCTTAATTTAGTTAGTTACATTTTTCTTCCCACTACTTTCTTATAAAGAAATAATGGGAAGGGGAAGTGGATTTAAAGGTGGAGGAGACAGCGGTCATTTCAATTTTCAGGTGAAACCTGGCGACTCTCTTTCATCGCTACCTTGATATAAAATAATAATAAAAGGCAAAGACTGCATATTTCGTTCGAGCGTAACCCGGGCACACATCTCGCTTCTTGTATACGTACATACGAATTGGTAGCAAGAATATTAATTAAATGAAAAAAAAAAAAAAAAAAAGGTCGTACAAGAAATAACTGTCATCAATAGTTCGGAACATCGTTCAATCTATGTCAGATGTTCTATTTATTACGAGACCTAACAGCTTAATATACGCACCGATGCATCTAGGCTAGAAACATTTATAGCCACGTCTGACTACGTCTATACTGTGGAATTCTTACTTGATACTCATACCATACAGTTTTAATAGTTACGAGATAGATCACAGAGGGGAAAAAAAGGTTAAGGCTAAGCTATAAGGGGCTTGGACATAATAGTAGAGACTAGAGTCTCGACTCTGAGAAAAATACAATATACCTACCAACATTATTATGAAATTAAATATAAAAGAATAAGTTACACCTACAGCAAGTCATTGAAATTATTTTCTCTACATATTCCTGTGATTTTAAGAATCTATTACACAATCATAATATAACTAGCTTTCCCCCACGACTCCGTTCGCGTGGAATTAGAAAATACAAAAGTGAGTTGCCTATGGGTTCTTCCAGACTATCCTCTACATCTATACCAAATTTCATCGAATTCCGTTCAGCCGTTTAGGCTACAAACTCTAACAAACATCCATCCATCCATCCATCCAAACTTTCACATTTATAATATAATATTAATATGAAGTATGATTAAAAAAAACAATACACACGCAACATCTTACGAAGATATAGAATAAACATAAAACTTCCAAAAAGAAAAAAATATATCTAACGATTGTTAAAAAACGTTTTAATTAAATTTCATAACAAATTATCGCTCACGAAATACAAATATAAATCTAATGATAGATTACTCACTCACATAAAACACCGTCATAGTATCGTAACATCTTTGCCCGCACACAATCAAGACGTTTGGAAAAAAGTCATAGCTTCATTATAAAAAAAATAACGACTCACTGAATAATAAAACACCACTACACCACAATCATGGCAACCGTTAAATTTTATATGACTGCCTTGACAATACACAGGCAATGATAAAACACTCTTATCTTTAGTGATAAAGCATTAAAAATACCAATATGATCAATAATGCGTTAATGCAATGTAATACAGCACATTTTTATAATTAGTGTATCACATTTCAAGAGTTGACAGGTTGAAAAAGCTGATTAATATATTTATTACCGCAAATTTCAACTGTCGTTATATACAATTAAGAACGTTATTGTTATCTTTGGTTATTTCAAAGAAAATAAGAGAGAGGTAGCTATATTGTAATTCAGATGTTACAACACACCGTCAGTTACTTTGTGTGGGAAAATATACAAATGATTCATTTGATATTAAAATATTCACTTTTTCAACAATAATAGTAAGATACTAATTTGTAACTTGCGTGAATAGGCAAAGATGATAAGAGAGAGGTAAGGAAAAGTAGTTGGGGGTGGAAAAACTAACTTTTTTATATCATAAAATGGCAAACGAGCATGCGGCCACCTCAATACGCCAAAATGGCGAAGTGACCGCTGCCCATAGACATCTGCAATTGCTTATGAGCCTACCCTTAAGCGACGGAAAAGGAGTTTTTAAACTTAAAACGCTAGTTGTTTGGTAATTGAAATGATTGTCATTTTTTAAACACTTACTTGCGCCATCAGGGTCCAATTTTTCTATAAAAGGGTCTGCCACGGGTAACTGCAAAAAAAAACAATATTTGGTAGTGTTTTAGTCAATTTTATTGTCCTTAAACATGCGTAAAAAAATGTTTACATCTTAACTTTCCTTTCATTGGTAAGAGAAATATTATTAAACAAAACTTATTCTGACTGATGATCTATTTATCCAAATAAACAATGTTATCAAACTATAAATAATCACGTCTCCTGCATTTACATGATGTAATAAACTCAAGACGATAAGTTTCATTTAGAAACTTTAAAGTTCGATTTATTCCACTTTCAAAAACAGCGTTATTAAATTAAACCTTTTAGCATAAAAAGTAATAAACAAGTTAGACGCTGAATATTAAATGTGTCCGTCCTGGGTATAATACTTTTAAGCTTAAATAAGGTTAACTTCTGTGCTTAACAATAACTTCAAAACTTAAGGTTTTAATAATTCAAATGTGTAGCTCAGTAATAGTTTTCAATATTGAAGATAACTCACCCCCCTAGCGTCTCGGAACAGCATCGCAGCGCGTTCTGGGTCAATGAGTGCATTGGAGCCGCGATGACGACCCGGTCGAGAACAATTATCAAGTGAAGAACGTCTTTTTGCAGCCTCCTGAGCCCTCTCTCGGCGTAATTCCACACCTGTTAACAAAGAAAAGGTACCAGGTCAAGCGACAGTTTAAATGTAATAAAGTGAGATACTCGTATACAAACTTAAGGTGTACATAATTCAGTGACTAAAGCGAAATAAAAAATAAGATTAAAGAAAGTAAAAGGTATGTTACTACACATCGTAGATATATAAGTTCAAAATAAACGTCAAGGTTTTCGAGTAGTAAACCCCGTCTTAATCCTATTATCGACTATCAGAAACCTATTCGAGACATATTTTGGTCGCGTATTTTACCGAACTGTGTGTACAGTCAGGTGCAATTAAATTTTAAGAAGCTGAAATCATTTAATTTATGTGACGTTTGTTATACATTTTTGTAATGTATTGTGCATTATACATTACATGCTTTGTAAATGTATAATAAATATACATTTGTATTTTTTCTCCAGAAATTTGTATAAACCATCGATTTCAAAAATATGTACATATGCAGGATTCCGTCGATAACGTATTCATGGTCTCGGAAACCAAAGTAAGGTAATGGCGGGTAATAAATGTATTTAGCACTCTAATATTAATGTATGCAGTTTATGTTCTCGAAATTGTTCTAGATAAAGTTTGATAGCTCTAAAGGCGTAAAAAGATTTGGGAATATTGGCTTTATTATTTTCATATTCAAGTTGGTAGAATTCAAATGAATAAAAACAATCGACATGATGAAAATCCACAAGCTCAAAATAAATAGAGACATCGTTGTCTTTAACTGGAAGATCAGCACTTGTGCTGAGTGGCTTTATAATAAATAAATAAATAAATAACTGTTATGTGTTAATTTAAAATACCAATTAAGGTCATTTTAAAATATCTCATTTTATTTAAACGCTTAAATAAAAAAAATCTCGAAACTAATAAACAATGTCAATATAAAAATGTCATTAAAGAGATTAGCTGGAACGTTAAATGTCGTTGCTCAGATGATCTTACACCTAATTGGGTTAATTTAATTTTTCAATTTAGCACTACCCGCGAGCCCGACTAATGCTGGGTTGCTGAAGTTTCCATTTATTTGACCATTACCGAGTAATTCATTAGAGTTAGGGTCAACTAAGTTTCAAAGGAGTAAAACTCAGGTAGTTCGGAAACACATTTCATGAAGTTATCAAACCAAAAGCACTAACGAATGGTTAAAAGTAGCTGGGAATCCGGCCATTAGTGAATCTGATTTAAATTACCGGACCATTACAAGGAATATAAAATTATGAATTAGCACAGATTTATGGTCTCAAGAACACACTTGATAATATTCTATTAGTTCAAGTAACAATATCATTGAAACCAAACCCTATACAGATCGTTTAGTTAAGACTGATTCATATTTAAGAGTAATAAAGCAAAATGCACGTATATTCAAAAGTTTCATTTAATTACGATAATGGCAAAAATAAACAATTAAAATCAAGGTTGTAATATAATTACATACACAAACTCTCCTTTCCTACCTTTCTTTGCAAATCACATTAGAACATATGCTCGGAGATTTAATGGTGGGTTTTCACTACTAATCTCCCTCCTCAAAAATCGTACTGGTGTC
The DNA here is from genome assembly GCA_029286645.1 of Papilio protenor. Lineage (NCBI taxonomy): Eukaryota > Metazoa > Arthropoda > Insecta > Lepidoptera > Papilionidae > Papilio > Papilio protenor. The sequence continues at coordinate 1,215,920 of JAGSMZ010000033.1, read as the reverse complement.
TCAGCTTTTTCGATTAGAAAAAGAGGAATGAAAATATATTTTGTATGAGTGTTTCGGTTTATAAAAGCGCTTCTTCTTCCAGACCAAGTTATACTTGTGAATTCTTGCTACGAAACTTCTACGAGACGTTAAAATTCAGTGTTAATAACAGCTGAATATATTGAATACTTTTTTACCAGCAAAATATTCAGCCGATATTTATTAAATTGACTTGGCCTTTGATACGTAAATGGAACTCGGTGCAGAATTGATTGAACAAAATCTAGTGTGAAGTGCCCGATATTTTTCCATCAATTTGCGACAATCCGATACAAACTGCACCGAGCACTTATACATAATTAAATGAAAATTTAAATGAAGCTAGTACCTTTTGTACGGAGAATTGAAAACTAATGGATTTTAAAACTGTTGTTTAAAAACAAGTGGCAAAGTTATCAAACTTTGTTCTAGCTATGAAGTTTATTATAATTAAAATATGTAGTGTGCGATGGTAAGATACCAATCAGTTTAAATTCAAACCACATTAAATTCGAATGACTTGAGAAGTTGAATTTTGTATTTTACCCCCTATGTACATATATGCCGAAAGTTAAAGACTTTTAAATTAAGAAATTATAATTTATTTTGAATTAATTTACAAGAATAGAAAATCCTTCAGCCCGGAATTTCGGACAACCTGACATCACACAGAAGGTAATGTTACATGAATCAATTATCCTTTGACCACATCACCACTTAACATCAGGTGAAATCTTAGTCAAGCACTTGTTTATACTATTATAAAAAATGCACTTGTTGTTGGGGCAATAAAACACAATGGTTATGCGATCGTGACGTGACGTATTACAATATATGTTCAAAGATAACATGATCATGTCTGGAGTGACGACTGTGATGACGGAAGATCGATCTAGAGGACGAAAACCTGCACCGATCCTACGTGAGTGGAATAAGGGTTATGATGAATACGTGCTATCTACAAGTTAACATAGAACCCACAACGATTAAGACACATGTTATAGGTTATAGGAGATTACGTACATTGTGGGTCTCGAACCCACAAAAATACGGGGTGGTTTAAAACAAAGTGTAAAGCCTCTCAGCAATTTTATACTAGGGAACTTTAACTCTATTATCCACCAGATAATAACTGCCTTTATTTGCTAGGTATTTGCCTACTTGCGCGGTTAGTATCTTTTTCAATAGAAAATACATGAAAATATAAAGGAAAAAGAGTTTCTAATACGAAATTTCTGATAGACCTAAATAGAATTGGACGTCCTACCGACAAAACGTGTGTCTAATGACCTTGCTAGTATAATATATCCGCTTAAGCGTTAGATATAATTAGTCTGAAGTTATTTTCGATTAAAAGTAGAAATAGAATAACCGAAGAAATTAATACCACAATCAGTCTAAATTAGAAAGTTAAGTTTGTAAACATACATTTATATATTGTATTTGAGATGTAAATAAGTCTAACCTTACAACAAGCGTAATATAACGAATATGACCTCTGTTTAATGTAATAACAAAGAGAAGGATGTAATTTATTACTGAACAGTCGTGATACCACAACTGCTATATAAAAGAAAAAATATTCTTTTAAATTCTTATATATTCTTATACTAATAATACTTGGGAAAGTATATCACATTTTTCTTCTAATTCGTGTGTTATACATTAAATTTAAAAATATTAACTCATTTTTATGGAAAACGATTAAAAAAAATCATCTGAAAAAGAAACCAGATCCAAATCGACAATTAAACTAAATTACCTTGTTGGATGATAGCATCAAAAATTCTATACGTTGCACCACAATCGTCAAGTATAGGATGCCGTATTACACTATGCAAGTGATCGGGATCGAGTGATTTGGATCTGCCACGGACGTCTTCTTTCATAGGGACATCCGCGCTTGTGGCTGGCACTGCGCAAGAGCTGCGTCTTGCAGTGGAGTCATGCCTCCAGCTCCCCATTTTCTTACCAAATGATCGTATCAAATCTTGTATAGAGTGGTGTTTGTGCTTGTTGCCACTGCCGCCTGATTCACGCCTCTCGCGTGTACCAGTGCTACTTTTAGGAGATTTCGAGCACTCGATCAACTGTTGTGCAAAAGCTTTTTTATCGAACCGATCTGCATAAGGACGGCGGTCCAGTTTGTCAGTGCTAATATCTCCGTACAATTCACATTTGTGGTAATCATTTTCTTGTATATCGTCCATCACTTCATTATATAGTGGTGAAACGAAATGTCTATAATCATGTTTCGGTGCTGAACTAGGACCAGGAAAATCGATGTGGATTCGGCTAGGACTCTGGGCTCGAGATAACGAATAACGTCGATTGTGAACAAGTAAAGCTCGAGCCTCTTCTTGCCACGGTGGACTTCCTGCTAATTCTTGCGGTGAGTGTCCCAAGCTTCGTTGGCCGCTATTCCTCCTTTGAGAAATAGGAACCCTTTTCGACTGTTGGTCATTTTGCCCAGATCCCCGGGAGCTCCCAGGCTTTGGCGAGGTAGATCTGTTTTCGTCGCTTTCTTTGTTTGGAGTTGACTCACGAGAACTTTTTTTTAGTTTTTGAAGACAGTTTGCGAATCCGTGCATTGTCTTTAACTACCTATCGGTATCTAAAACGTATCAACTAATCTACACTTATCACATACAGTCGTAACTGTTAATCGAATCTCGGTAATTGAAACCACTTAGAAAACTAATGTAAAACGCAAGTAGGAAGTTAGTTAGTTAGTAGTAGCAGGAAGTTATATGTCAAACTTAAAGTCGAAAACCAAAAAAAAATTTCTTTCACCCCGAGGTCTCATAACAATGATACAGTTTTGGCAGCTTATAACGCATCTATAAATAAACAAATTCATACACCTAATCTTGTTAATCAACAAATATCATACAAACGGTACGGAGTGTATTAATGTCCAATAAATATCGTTATATTATAATAGCGAATATTAAGATTTGGTTTTATAAGATAAATTGTTTTGAAGGTTTTCGATGCGATATTTTACCACGATGAGTATTCATCAGATCTCAATAGTTATATAGATATTATTACAGCGACTTGCGCATTTATTAGGGGGAGTATTTCGGGCCAGCTCATGAAACAGGCCGCCATTGTTTATTCGGATGTTCAAGGTCAACGTGTCCTATTTAAGGAGTGCATTTACGTAGTTAACAGGGAAGTTGCAGACGTCCTTGAAACGAAATGCCGACTATAAGTACCTTAGTTTTACAAATTGTACGTGCACATTGACAAAAGCTTTACCTACATAACCAAAAAATGTAACTTGATATTCTTGCATCTATCACGTACAGTATCGTACTGGGAATTTGAACTATAGTAACACCAGAATATTATAAAATAATATTATTATCTCTGATTATTCTAAAGAGGAAAAGTGAAATGGCAACATTGTTGTAATACTAGTGTTAATTTTACTGACATAAAATTACTTTTTTAATGAAATTTCATTATTGTAGATTGAGAATATTATTGTAGGATTTTCATCAAATTGTTTTGTGATTCACCATTACTTAAACTTAAACTTACTAAGACTTAAATCACAGATTAAAAATGTATTCTATAAGACACCACGCAAGAGGAGTAGCCTTTGTAACACGGATACTTTATTATATAGATACCTAGCTAACGTAACACACAGACGACTTGTAATTTAAATAACGATGTAGTTTTATAAAAAAAAAGTTTTAAGCACGTTTCGGAAAACTCATATACCGAGTAGAACCACATGCTATACATAAGTCAAAAAGAACAAGCTTGTTTAAAACTTTTTCGAAATCAGTTTGAAAACATTTTTAAATGCATAAAATGTACATTTTGTTAATTAAACTAGTATAACATAAACTGTGGCTAATTATATTGTTAGTCGTATTTAAAGAAATAAAGACCAAAAGATTAAAGAAAAAAGATAAACCATTTAAATGATAATATCTGTTGAGTTAAGGATATAAGAACTATTTTCGTGTTTTCCTTATATATTTATTTACAATAATATACTCGTACATAAGGGAATCATCATTCGGTAAGCGGTGTAGTCGGAGCTAAGGTTACGAGCAAATTGATGTTCAACCACTTCAATTTATTCATGTTCATTCGTTTCAATAAACATCAAGGTACTCCATTTGCTTGTAATGGGGGAGCATTATCACAACACTTTCGAATTACGTACCGCATACAGATTTTAAAATTTCGCAGATTTATTGAACCTAAAACCTTAACATTCCTCCCATTAGAATAACTTGGAAATTTATAAATTACGTTTATTACACATATTCCAAGTCTGGACTTTGAGCATATGTGATGGTCAATTTTAAGATAAAAATACTGAGTATAAGGGTTATTACACATTTGATACTTTGTCAAACAACTATCGCTGCACATTGACGCCCGCAGTTGACAATTTCCTGCTCGTGAACTCTAACAGCGTTGTAATCATGTTCTTGTTATAAAGCTGGGTACATACCAGTGATGATTACAGCAACAATATAACAAAGAGAACACAATTTAGACATTCCACATAGTGCATGAATATGACGTAGTTACGTTGCAGCGCGAGCAATATACATAGAGTAGGTATAAGGGCGAAACAATAAGGGGTGCTACACAGGATTCCCTATTGTATGTTGGTACTTCTGGCCATCGGCAAAATGAAGTAGTTTTGTCTTAAAGCAATATGATTAAAGTTTTCAAAAGTTCTATAACGTGTCGCAATCCTGATATCTTTATAATCGTTTCACGTTAAACACGTACTTTCGATTACGTCATTAATGACAAAAATAAGTCACGTTGAGGAAATAATTAATTAATAAAAAATTCCACGAAGAAAAAAAACAATTTCGCAAGAACTTATTCTATTACCAGAGGTCCTATTAACAAGAATGATGGAATGAACGTTTTCGTAACGTCCGGGAGTCCCACACGAAACTGTCCCTGCTGCCTCCGCAGCACGGACGGTGCAGTGCGTAAATGCACTCCCAGCGTCAACAAAAAAAAAACGTTTTCGTATCGTTATCGACAAAATTTGTAAAATAATTGTGCAGCCTCCCTGCCGACTGTAAACTACGAGTCATACAAATTGTGTCGATAACGTTAAGAATATGTTCTCGCAATTGTCACAAATATTCGAGATAGACCGCAATGAAGTAAACAAGTAAACGTAACGAATGTTGAAGAAATCGCGTTCTTATGCGTCATTAAATATAATTTTTCAGATAAACCGAAGAATGTGCTTTTTAAGTTCGATCCAATTTTAGGGATCGCAAGGACTAGATCGATTTTTACAGATTGATAAAAACACACGAAGATAAAATATATTGGTGTTTATTTATAATAAAAATTATATTAAGAATAGCAGCACAAATAACCTTAACGTGAGATGTAAGAAAGGGACAATTGTTTACAATTCTCATAGTTAATATTAAAATTTTATATATTACAGAAATTGAATCTAACTATGAGCTACTAGAAAACACTACTGAGTTAGTTCAAATTTAGATTTTCTTATCATTTCTTTGTCTATAGTGTGATGATAAGATTACGATAAGCATTCCAATGCCATGCATTAGTAGGGTATAAGTGAAAATAAGTCGAACGGCCGTAATAAGTCATTAAAACCTGAAGGCCTAGTATCGAACCCGAAGAGCCAACTACTGATTACTATAACGACAGACTAGTTATTTACTACAGCTAAATTAAATTAAGTTATGGTTAAAAGTTGGTTTATCAAAAAAAAATTCATAACATATCTTTACTTTCCTGTCCATTTCTTATTAGAAAATGGGAAAATTAAGACTAAGAATAATAGATCCGGCACCATAATTGTCCAACGAAATGCGGAAATATATAAAATTCGCACCTATATTCTGTGTGGTCATAGTATTACACTGGTCATGTAGGCCCATTCGGCAATACAAGTGAATTTGAGGACTCTACCAACATTACACATTAGTATTTTATAAAATGCACGTTTACTTATATACATGCATACATCAGCAAATTCGTTGGCTATCAAGACCGCAGCTACAGAATCACAATGTGGGGCATATAGAGAATTAAATTTCAATGTCTTCTTCGAATTGCTAACAAGCCCAAGCTTGTTATCGCTTTAAATATCGTGTTATAGTTTAATATGCAGTGAGAGCATTTTTTAAATATTTATACGACATTCTTTATTAACTTATTAGCCCCATCGAGACATTTGCATAACAAACAATGCGATAATACTTCGCAATTTAGGTCACAAATGAATAAAAACACTATGCAAGCCTATACAAAATAAGGTACCTACCAGCATATAAAGTTAAAATTACGCATTGTTTAATCAAAAGGTGTTTGAAAATGTGTTTTAAGATATCTGAATCAGAACAGTAAGATAATTTATTTAGAGTAGTTAAGTAGTATCGTTATACATTGAATTTATATTATACGTACGATATACGTTATATGAATAAGCTGGTATAAGGATACTCATTGTCATTATCACTATCATAAGTGAACATTAACGGATAAATCATTTAGCGACATTTATGCGTAAATAAATTGATAGTACAGACGAAAAATATAAGTATAGGAAGAAATGACAATGTACTGGTCATTTACGTAATAACAAAATAAGATCGTATGTCATTATTCCAAGTAAGTGTAGGATAGTGGTACATTGATTATTATCCACAAGATAGCATACAATGTACACATAAATAAATTGTTCTTAATATTTAATATATGAGTACATATGTGTTTATAACAATAAGGTTGATGTTAGAAAATGATTAAAGCTTTACATCTTCAAAGGTAGAACAAATAATGAGACCTTTGGAACCTGACTGATCAAAGACAAGGGTGAGTTAATTTTAGTCGAGACAAGATGCAGTAGCTAGTCGTAGGCTAAGGTCGCGTTTTATCATCCATAACCGGGTGAAACTAAATTATGGTGAATGTTACATTTTACAGACGAAATACGTGCATATAAATGTCCCGTAAAGAATTTAGGAAATTAAAAAATCGCGCTACAATTGAAACCACCACCTTGATCAAGACAACTTGTTAGTTCGTAAATTTGACAAGCTACTACGCCCTTCAAAGCGAAAAACATTAAGGTGCTTGACGGTAAAACCGTGTCATTACGTAACATTTTACTTACATATTTCTCATTACTTCAGCACCAGAATTTCGACAAAAACTGTAGTGTGGTTTGTCGATTCCTGCAATTCTTATTTCCGTTTGGCTCCAATGGAAATACATCCGTATGTTATCGAACCATATTTGCAAACCGCATTAAAATAACATAATTACTAAAATTGTAACTGTTGGGCAAAAACTCCGCAGAAACTTCTTAAAACAGAAATTTTGAAAATATGGAAATTTTTATCCCTATCATTTAGTGAATTACAACTTTAAAGGATTGTACGGAAAGGTTACTTATGATAATTTATATTTCATTTTAAAAATAAAAATATAAACATCCGCGTTATACATCCCAAAAAAGAGAACAAGATTGATAACAGCACGCTTAGTGAATTGTTTATTCTCTATGAATTTAACTAGATTGTTGTTTTCGATAAATCGTAAAAAAATAAGTAGGCTTTTTTCAAGTGTTTATATAGGTCAACGGCATGTATAATAAACTTCCGACACTCTTAATACGAACAAACCGGAATTTAATGCAGGGTCTCTTAGTTTTGGAGGTGAACCACTAAAGTGCGACGTAATCAGCGCATTTATGTTGTGTCATAGAGAATTAAAATCTAAACTTATTATTTACCAATAAAATAACAACAAACAGGCTATTCCACCTTTAAAAACGAGGTAAGAAGGTATGTAAACATGAATCCGAATAAATGTTAAAACTTAAATCCTAGGAACTTGTTTTACCTGTACCCATATTTTCCTATATTCTAAACCCTTTAATATAAATTTGAATCCCGGCATTCGTTTATTATCGTGATCCTTGTCCTAGATCAAGCTTCAAGATTACCCGTAAAGGATTAAAGAAATTAAAAAAAAATAGTTTACAGGTCGAATGCTTTAAACATATGTGATCATTGTATCATTCGTCATTAAAAAGCTTAATTGTTTTTTACTAGGTACTTATGTAGTACGGTAATACAAATAAAAAGTTATCCACGCTCAATTTATCAATTGAATTAATACAATAACTAAGTCCTTTTTATATCTGAAATATAACTTGATATTTTTTTAGGAATTTCCTATATTCACCAAGTTCAAAGTAATGACTTCCTAATTGTGATCTTGAATTTTCTGAATCTGGGCTAAAATATATATTGTGAAGGTACACAAAAAATATGTTATTAGTTTATTGCTTTAAAAAATATAGAAAGATAGGATTATACAGACTTATTTCGTCTTAATTGTTTTAAAAAAATCGTATTTAATTATGAAAAAAAATGTTATATGTTATGTTTTGATACGAGCATGTCACGAAGGAAATTTTATGGAGAAAAGCATTACACAAAAATAATTTTCAATATTCTAAATTTAACATCATAGTTACGGAGTTCTTGCCAAATCCAAGTTTCTTGTCACGTAAATATGATATATCGGTAACGAGATTAAATAGATATGAATTTCAATAAAATATACTAAACGTCTAGATAAAACAGTTTGACAATAAACGTAATTTGATACATCGGAGATGGTTGTTAAATTTTAATGTAACTCGAAAAAAATGTTTACGAGTAACGCAATGTGTCAGGTTCATGTTCAATTGCCGGTAAATAATGCACACATGCACCAACGTAAACAATGACTCGAACTTGACCGAGATTCGACCAACAAATGTATCATACACAAAACTGGTTCACTAATATATCCAAAGTTGGTTAACGCATCATAACACACGAATGCATAACTATGATTTTTTCGATATATTTTCGAAATGTTGACAGCACGTCATACTCTCGCGACGCACGTAGGAACACTAACTTAGTGAAATAAATAAGCAGAGTGGGAACGAGAGGGCATCAGAGTCGTGAAACGCCGTGCTACCGTCCAGCGCGTGGCGAGCACGCGACCTGCGAAGATGTTACTACGACACACCGACCACGACCAACAAGCCCTAAAAATGCGCTGTCTGCAAAACTTATCAATCCATGTTAGACGATTCTTTAATTGTCTAAGAAATATGTAATTAATTTTACTATCTTACATATAAATTTCATATTTTAGTTAGTCTATGTTTTTAAATTTCTCAGTGTAGTTTAATGTGTGAAATCGATTAAGTTTTAGATGCTTCAAGACAAAACATTTTTTTCATTTATTTATTAAGACATATGGTTGTTCGTTTTTAAAAAGTAGAATCGCGCCAAAGCTTTAATCGGGACATTTGTTTAACTGCGCCACAGCTTATTCCTATCGGTTTCTCCCTACAGCTAGGGCAAGCTTTTTTCGGATCCTCCCCACCGCTTTCACGCTCCGAAATGGCCTGTATACCTAGATCAGTCGCTATAGCCTATGCACTACAAATGTATTGCGCAAAATTTTCTGACGCTTCAAGTAGGTTTCAAGTAAAATTTTTACATAGAATTCTATGATTTTAGAGTTTACGCATTTGCATTTAAGGTCATTTCTAAGCATCTTCATGATTTATCACATATCGTGGCAGAGCCTGCTTTAAAATCTTCGCGCGAATGGGTCGGCTCGCCCGTTGAAATACCACGATCACACAGAAGACAGGCGTGAAGCGGGAACAATTCTGCGTTTCGTCTGATGAGTATGGGTCCGGAGGCACAACTTTAGTCCCTCTCCCTTCCCACCCTTTTTTTTCATAAGAATAAGATGGAAAGGGATCGTGGATTTGACGGTGGAGTAGATGCATAGGAAGGGGAAATATCCACTTTATATGCGTCTCCTCCTCGGTCGTTTAAGGTCGATCGCTGCCCATAGACTTTCGCAACGCATCCGCTATTGCGAAAGTCTATGGGCAGCGGTCGCTTCGCCGTTTTGGCGGATTCAGATGGCCGCTTGCACGTTTACGACCTTATGATATAAAAAAAATATCTTAGCGTAAATACTAAAAAGTATAGGTATTAAACTTATTGCAAAAATTTAGCTGTTTTCTATTAGTTATTGGTTTCAATTATAATATTATAGTTAAATTTGCGCGCGCAAATTTCAAGCGCCAATAGCCTAATGGTTTGGGGTACGAACTACCGATCTTGCGGTCGAGGGTTCGAATCCCGCCATTCGACTATTGTCGTAAACCATATCCTAGCACAAGCCTAGAGCTTAGTTGGAATGGTTAAAGGAAATATTAGTAACTTAACAAAAAATCTACTAATATTTTTATTAAAAAAAATGATTTTACCAAATCTTAAAAACATTTATCGTGTATTATACGTATATCAATACTATTTTTATCAAGAGGACAGATTTGTATTTTTGTATGTATTGAACTAACTCAATAACTATTTAGCCGATTTAAAAAAATCTTTCACCGTTAGAAAGGTAGATAATCTATCTGTGAGTAACATAGGCTATGTTTTTTTTTCAAATTTCACGCGGACGAAGTCGCACGCAATAGCTAGTATTTCTTATAAGTAAAGAATTATAATTGACTAAATTAATGAATCCCACGGGAACCGTAACTATTTCCGGGATAAAAAGAAACCTATATGTTCTTCCAGTGCTCTACATCTGTGCCAAATTTCATGCAGATCCGTTCAGCCGTTTAGGCTACAAACGCTAACAAACATCCATCCATCCATCCATCCATCTAAACTATCGCTTTTATAATATTAGTATGAAGTATGATTAACATATTATCGTGAACCTTTTTGACGACAACCGTTGCTATAGCAAGTAAAGTATATATACTTTATTTTAATTTTTCACCATAATTAATAGGTACGAAGTATTTTATATCTTACCATATACTTAATAATACCTACTTTCGAGGAAGACGACTATAATTAAAGAAAACTTACCTCGATCATAAGCTCGTGGTGTGGAAAACGTTCTCTGAAAGAAACAGAAACAAAAAAGAATAAATTAACAAAAAATAAAAAGCGAAAACAATAAAAGAAAATTAACTTGAAAATAAATTTGAAATTACTTTTTTTATTCTCTGATGAATAAAAAACATTGCAACATAAAAACATAGCAAGACACGATTTCATAAACTAGTTATTCCAAGTCTTTTTTGATTATCATCGTTTTAATTTAAATTGCACATAAATATGCATTAAAAGTGTCATTGATTTAAAATAAAAATAGATCATACTATAGTATTATAAATGCGAAAGTTTAGATGGATAGAAGGATGGATGGATGTTTGTTAAAGTTTGCAGCCTAAACGGTGGAACGGGTTTCCATTAAATTTATTATAGATGTAGAGTATAGTCTGGAAGAACACATAGGCTACTCACTTTTGTTTTTTTTTTAATTCCACGCAGACGGAGTCGCGGGCGAAAGTTCGTTGAAAAATAAGGTTAACAAGAATTGAGAATTTTAATAGAAAGTATGTGGTATTTGAACTTCATTGAAATTTATTAAAGTAGTGGAAATCTTTAGTGAGGACAGGACGAGAAGGAATACATATAAAATTGAATCAAACGAAAGATTTGACAATTCTTGTTACATAATGTTCAAAACAGATTTAAAACAAAAACATAAAACTAACATATATAAATTACTAGCTTTCGCCTGCGACTCCGTCCGCGTGGAATTAAAAAAAAAATTGAGTAGCCAATGTGTTTTTCCAGACTATCTTCTACATCTGTACCAAGTTTCATCGAAATCCGTTACAGGCTACAAACTCTAACAAACATCCATCCATCCATCCATCTAAATCGCAGTTATAATATTAGTATGATTATAAGTTATGAAACTGCGCAAATACATGGCACTTGGAAGTTATAAATACAAATAAATAGATAAATAAAAGTCGCCGACAGGTCTTACTACGAAATTGAAACTCGACAACAAAGCTTTAAGACGGATGTCTTGCCGCGTCGTTGGATTTCCTCTAAATTCATTCTTTGAACTCGAAACTACACAACAAAGAGATTATCTAATTGAATATCATATTTTGAAAAGAAAATAAAAGAAGTTTAAAAAAATACTTTCATAATCATCATCAGCGAATAGACAAGTGTTGGAAGAAAGTCACGCAAAGGTAACCGTCCCCAAATTTAACGGATCAAACTCTCATGCGGTTTTAACAGCATTCTATAGAAGGTACTGGGGAAGATCTACGAGTCCAACAATGGGCAGATAACGGTCGATGATGATGATGATGGTTTCAACTCTTAATCAAACAAGAGTTTTTTGAGATAATTGTAAACTGGTTTAAGGCGCCTAAGTGTTTTGTGATTTTGAAAAAAAAAACACATTTTTACTACAAAGAGAGTTTCCTGAAGTTGGTACTGATAGGAGTAACCAATAAAGAAATAATAAAAAAGAATTATTACGGTAATCTCAAGTGGGAAATAATTGACCAATATTTGATTAAGGGTTAACAGATAGGCAATTTCGTACATTCACATTTCACATAGTACATATATTTCCATAAACAAAGATCATATAACATGGCAGGTTTTATAATCTACTAGCTTTCGCCCGCGACTCCGCCCGCGATGTATTAAAAAAAACTAAGTAGCCTTTGTGTTCTTCCAGTCTCTGCTCTACATCTATGCCAAATTTTACCCAGATCCGTTCAGCCATTTAGGCTACAAACTCTAACAAACATCCATCCATCCATCCATCTAAACTTTCGCATTTATAATATTAGTTATATTGTCGTATACAAGAGAACAAATTATTGTGTGTCCCATAAAAGTTAAGATCTATTGCTATACGTAAAAGAAATTCAAATGCTGATAAAGATAGGTGAAAAAAAATAACATACTTCAAAACTAACATCGCTAATCTCAATAGATACTGAATGGATATTAATTCAATTTTACCACATAAGTAAACTAGGTTTGTATATATGACAAAAATGTTCACCTAGTACACACCAATGTAAAGCCATGCCTGATCGCTCATATTTCTTCCTTGGTATTGCACAGTATAAAATTTCACTGAGTCACATCTATTACCAGTCTAAGCTATAGATCCTTACTTACAATTTCTCATTCAGTATCAAAGAAATAGTTTTCGAGATGTTTATCAAAGAACAATTAAGTTTCAATATAAATATAATTCAATATTCCCCTTTCCAGGGTAAATTCGAATGTTTGTTGTTAACATAGTTGATGCAGTGAAAGCATTTTATGTACAACGCTGAATAGAGGTAAATTGATACGAGCCACAAGGTCCTAATATAGTTATCGGAAAATGTACTTAGAACAGGCGAACCATAGAATATTGCATTACGAGCAACGTTCAATAGATACCCAAATATAATTAAAACAACTATAAAGTTAAAAGCAGTGGTTTCTAGGCTTAAAAGTATAAGTCGATGAAACCAATAATAACGTTAAAAAACTTGACGTGTATAACAATATAACAGAAAGTGTTACATATGAAACTAAGTTAATTTGTTTATTAAAGCTGAAAATAAAACTGCACGCTTTTATTACACGAATTTGACTATGTCTGGTACAAAGGTATCCTTGACCTGCAGGGTCATAGAAACAGGGGCTCTTTGATGCAAGATTCTTAAGCTATCATTCATATGTAAATTTGAATTGACAAATATTTAAATTCACGAAAATAAATATAGATACGAATTTTGAAATTTTTCGATAAATAGGTAGGTAAGGTAAGGTGTGAAAATTTTCAAACGATGTAATACTTGAAATATATTCAGAATATGATTAAAATTATCGTACTAATATTATATTATAAATGTATAAATGCGAAAGTTTGGATGGATGGATGATAGAGTTTGTAGCCTAAACTACTGAAAGGATCTCGATGAAATTTGGCCTAGATGTAGAGGATAGTCTAAAAGTATACATAGGATACTTACGTTTGTTTTTTTAATTCCACGCGAACGGAGTCGCGGACGATAGCTAGTATCTTAATATTAATGAAATAATGTTTTATTAAGACTACTCAAAGACTATTACAATTTCGTTGTTCGCGTATGTCGAGTGACAAAGGCTTGTCGTGGGCAGTGTCAGCTCGGCAGACAACACTGAAAAGCTATTTATTAACATAAATTCTAACTGTAACCGAGTGTGGATTCGCCTCTCTTGACAAACATGTGTTTATAAAATGTGCATGTATATCTGACGCAATTAAAGCATTTGCAAACACATATTAATAACAGGAAAATCATATTACTTCACAATCATAACGCTTAATTGAATAATACCTTCAAAGAAGTTTATAACTTGGATACAAGCATTGTTTACAATCAAGATAAATCTTATAGTACGACTACATTTTTTTATGAACAGACTTATTCTAATAAACGATGATATATGAGAGATTCGTAGCTTTCAAAATACCGCGTACGGAAAGTTCATCATCTCCCCTGCCTTATCCGGCTCCCTTAGTGTCGGCGCACCGGGTTTTCGTCCTCCAAATAACTCTATCATCCGTCATCTCAGTCATCACTCTCTTTTTGATCATGTCACCTTTCACGCAATCCATCCATCTCTTTCTACGTCTACCTCTACCGGTGTACCCCTCCACATTCATAACTAAAAGTAAAGAAAGTACGGAAGGTTATTCTAACTAATTTATATTTAGCGGAAATGCTGAGTTTTCACGCAACTGTGCAAAAATATATTGCTATCCCTCTTATTTTCTTTAAAACAACAGAGATATGATTTCGTACAGGCGTTTTTCCAGTGAACATCCAGAGACTAGAAGCAAACAAGACTTAACGCTAATTAAGCACAAAGGTTTTTGTATCTATTGACGTAGGTACATTGATAAATGAACATAGCTTACAATTCATCAAGTACTGTCTCTAAATCCATTGTCTTAAGTAGAATAATACAATGTTACGTATTCAAATCATAGTTCACTTTTTAATATTGAAATTTCACATGAAGCAGACAACGAAGATTAAGCTATTTATGACGAGGAAACCAGACGAGTTAGGTCACAATTATCAAGTCGCTCATCAATCACGATAACTAAGGAAGATAAACCTTACCTACGGAGTACGGAGTAGTCAATCATTAATTAAATATAGTCATCAAATTTAACGTATGCAATTTTTTACGATAAACATCTTAGTGTGCCATAATTTTCTTTTTCAGTAATACATCACCACTAACGTTTTGCGATGTATCGTTTTGGGCCTTGTAGTTATCGTAAATCAAAAAATTAAGTCGTCAGATTAAAAATGTACAACAGTGAGTACGTGGTATTCATTTGGTACTTACTAATCAATTGGCCCTTTTGCTAATCCTTGATCTTTAAAATGCAGATTTTTTTGGAAAAAAAACTATATTTTTTGGTTATTTCAACGTAATATAAACCAAATCAATTGATTTATTGCTTTTCGGCAAGTACGAAAAACGTTAACACTATTTATTGTAATAATGTAATGCAATTACAGACAAACACATTACGTTATCGTAGTGATAACTCGGTACAAGCTGTTAAATTAATCAACAAATATGATACAGGTTTAAAATGTAATTAGTTGTATAAATAGTAAAACAATTATGTACTTTAAAATTACTATAAATAAATAGTAACAGATACATTTCATTACAATATTTCAAAACTTTAACTTGATAATTAAATTGACCTTGTATAAAATAAGCAACGTAGACCTAAGTAAAGTTATAATATCCTACATACGTAGGTAGCAAAGCCATCAGCCGTCAATGAGAAGAAAACAAACACATTTATGGAAAAAACAACAATGGAAACAAAATTATTCATTGGATATTTTTTCTTAAGCAATACGACTAATTTAGCATTAATTAATATAAAACAATAATGAGTTAGAAATT